>MU225472.1:883854-923237 GCA_018584345.1 Thuja plicata | reverse complement strand
CACTCAAGAAGGATTACTCTCGACATGTATATATATGTATATAAGCTAGTTAATATAACTATTATTATTTAAAAAATAAATGAAATTAGAAAAAAAAGATATAACGCTAATTTTTTCAAACTACCATTTTAAAATATAATAATTAAATAAATATTTTGTATTATATATAATTTTATTTTACAATATTATATTATTAAAATTCAGTGCCAAGCATTTTCTCTCCATTTTTTAAGGCAAAAAAATAGTTAAAATCCTTTAGAAAAGCAAATTTAAAATTTTTCATGCTGAATTTATTTTAACATGAACACATTTTGGGATCTTTAATGCAAACCAACTATCGCTTCAAGCATCGGGAATAGGCAATCAACACGTGGAAAGCGATGAAGTTGTCAATGAAATCAAACTTTTCCATCGCCTACAAACAACGTACATGAGCATGACAAATTTTCTACTGCCTACGTGAAGGGAAAACGATGGTGGAAAAAAGTGAACGCAAAGTGAAAAGTACAAAATAAAGCAGAAGAAATAAATCCTAAAAAAGTCTAACGGTTGCGATTGAAACAATCGTCTTGCATATCTTTGCACGATTATGAACCATTGATTTGTAATGTCAGCTCATGCACCTCAAATAAAGAAATGCCTTCGGCATAATAAACACAAAACATTAGGGCAAGTTTTAACTTTTCCCTCTTTCATTGCTCATTGGCTAAAAAAAATATATAAATTTTTTTAATAGAAAAAGAAAAAGAACGCTGCAAAATTAATAATAATTAAAAAACCAATAAAAATTAAATTTTAAATATGAGACTGTAGAAACCATAAGATAAACATTATATTTGATTGTTGGCACAATCATCGAAATAAAACTAATTACAATTTGCTCATACGAAAACATGTCTCTGCCTTATAAGCATGGACTAATAATGAAATATATAATTAATTTCCTGTTCATTCTAAAAAAGTTGTCTAACACAAATATTTAATTGAAATCATGTTCTTAACACAAGTTTCTTATGATGATTTAATTTTTCTTTATTATGAGAATAAAAATATTACAATTTTTTTTTTACTTAACCACTAATTTTTTAAATAGACGACTCATTCAGAGTGATCTTTCAAGATTGTTGTCATGTCCTTTGATGACTTTGGACAAAAGTGTTTAGTGTTTGCATGTAGATCATAAGAAGTGGATTGAGGGAACATTATCAAAGATGGAGAGACTTGGATTTCTTCCTATAATTACATTACTGGGATGGATTAAGAGGTAATCGCCCTTTGAAAAATTTACATATAAATTTATATTGGTGTAACCCTTGCACCTCCTTTGGGTGCAAGTGCTAGTAATAAAAGTTCTATGATTCAGCACCTTAAGACAAAACCCCAAAGGTGCATATGACACCATAGTCTCCTAAATATAATAGGTTTAAGACAAGGTATTGCATATGATGAACATATGGGCATATATGACAAGCATTATAAAATAATGATACTACTATAAATCTATACACATTAACAGATCATAAGAAATAAAATCATACACAATCATATCCTACTAACTTAATGAATATAAAAGATAAATAAGAAATTCAAATTCTCCATAGAACTAAAACTAAAATATAATGATACCCACTTTAAAAACAATTATTAAGTCTTCCCCTATTTAATGTATGATAATAGAGTGCCCTAAATTATGTTTAGATTGTAGATGAAAAAATTCAAAGAATGAATCAATAAATTTTAACTTTACCTTAAAAGAATAAAACAATAAATCTAGAATTTTTGCCTTGCCACTTCTTTTCTCATGAAGCCCCCTCAATGGGACCATAGCCTTATAGCCAATTCTATTCTTGCTATCAAATTCTTGTTGATCATCTCTTGGGCACTACGTTTTTCATTTAAAATTAATTTGCACCGATATGCTTTTAACCCGCATAATTATGCGAACGGCCCGGATTATAAAGAACGATAACTTTCCTTGACGGGAGCTTAAAATCGTCTCGTTTCTCCGTCTCCTGCGACAATTCATTTTGTTTTTCTCTCCGATCTGATTACAGCGTTACTGTTAAAATGGTATGCAATTCACAACATACGATGCCCGCGTCTACAAATCTTTCTATGCATTCCTTCATTAGTTAAATTTTACCATTATTAACAAAGTTACTGCAATTTTCCAGGTTTGTGTGGCGTGTCTGTTACCAATTTTTCTGATACCCATTGTCAATCTTTTGCCCATATTATTCGATTTCCTTGTGGTAAGGAATTAACGTTGATGAATTTTGTTTTCAATGAGTTTTATGGTATACTGTGCATTTTACTTTGGCTCTTTGCTGATGCTGAATTTGGAATTCAGGGCAAAATTTATGCCCTATTCGGCAAGGAATACAGGCGGCCAGAACGCGTTCCGCCCGCATGTCCTATCAAGCCCACCAACAAGAAGGCAAGTAATCTACCAGGGAAATTCAGTTTTACAGGGTTTGATCAGGATTTTAGGATTTTCTTTTGCTTTTTGGTAATTTTGGATGAAATCATGCGATTTTATTTAGCAGTGTCGATTGGGGTAAGCTTTAATTGTATCCTTAAGATTTTGTTACAACAATGTTTTTAATCACTTGTTATCATTTGTCGCTCTAGAAAATACCTCATAATCTTTAAACCACAACTTCATCATATGTTCGTTGGAATTATACGCCGGCTTATTGCAGTGGGAGATTTAAACCTTGATTGCTCTGTTATGAGTGTTTCCCATTACTAGTACATCACAAACTTGTGCATTTTGTTTGGAAACTACTGCTGCTCTTATAACTTTGAATATATCACGTTTTAATTAGATCTTAACGAGGATAACCCACTGGAGGGGCTGATCACAATTGATGGCGATTATGGTGTGTTAAGCCATCCGCTAAGATTCAAATATCCAGAGGTGTCATTATGCCAGTTTCCGTCCCTAGATGATTTTTAGGGAATATACCCACTTGCTCATGGTAGCTTAGCGGAAGGAGGGTTCTGAAATAGGTATAGGCTTAATCAACATGTTGTGATCTGCTTAAAGGCAGAGATTCTGATATTGATGTAACCTGATTGACTATCATAAAAAGAAAAACAGACTATTGCATGGTAAAAGCTGGCAACATTGGCGGTTTTTTGTAAAATTTTCATGTTTTATGCTTCTATGGGTGTTATGGGCCAACTATATCAATGAAGGTATTTGAACCCGTGAAACACCCTTGCAAGTAATTAAACATAATATTGATAGTGATACATATTGAAATTATCTGTCGTTGCTTGTAGTTATAATTTATACCAATAATAAAAGGAGATTACATAAACTTGTGCTTGTTAAGCTTCCATTGTAAAGTCGAATCATCACTGATAGAGACAGACATATCTAAGTATTTAAGAAATCATCTACACTCTATATGGTAACGCCATTGTGCTTTTTTCTAGAGAAACCAAATCGAATGTTTATTTTTGTTCCAGATTTTAGAGATTTCCTGATTGGTGAGAATTTAATATAACTTGAGTTGTTCCCCTGTAGGTATAGGCTATCGCACAGTCTGGACAAACCCCCAAAGAACATGAGAAATGGACATTTTGTCAAATAATAAAAGATTGAGCAAGATACAAAATTAAGTCAGTCAAAATGTTGAAACATCCCTGTCTTCTGCTGTGCATGAAGGTTCAGATTGTAGCATGCCTTAGCGATCATGTATACTTCAAAACTTGTTGGTTGAGCAACCAAGTCTCAGTTGTTGTAAGTTCTTGGTACATTGATGGTCATGACTCGGCAAGGTGAACACAGTATGATTTGATTTGCTCTTGATGCATAAACACTTGTGGGTCCTGTTCTTACAAGCATTTGTAATGAGTGATGGACAAATTCCTGTCTAAAATGCCTTGCCAGTAGGATATTCGCTTCTCTTCTTTGAAGGAGCAAGTGTGAATTTTTCTCTGTTAGCGTGTTGGGAAAACTGACACCTGACTGTAATAAGATGAAACTGTACAAAATGACTAATTTTAAAATCTGACTAGGTAATTTTTTAATGTAAATTATCCTACTAAGGTGGCTTTGCTAATATGTCAATCATTGACCAAACAGACAAAATTAGATGACAAACTAAATATTAATTTTTGACTCTTGTCAATCATATTTTATGAGTCTTGACCTTTTAAAGGGTGAAACAATGTCTAATAAAAACTATGAATGAATGGAATTTCAATCAACTATGATATGTGTTCAGGGATGAGCTCAATTGAGGTTATTTCAGTGATGCAAAAGCATAGGTGAATATCAGATTTTCAGTTTACAGATCTGCCCTGCCTAATTATTGGTATTCACAACTTTGGCTCCAACAATAGTTTACATGTGACCATTAGTATATTTGTTGGGTGTGCTATAATGAACTTTTAATGACAATACCTAGTAAATTTTCAAATTTCATATTATTGAACTGCTTCTTTGATGCTTTCAAGGATATTACTAGGTCTCACTTGGTACTTAACAGGAGGTAGTTGTGTCTTTAGATGGGATCCACAGATGTCTTGCAGACTGTGGACAAGTTGGGAAATAATAGTAGAATCTTACCTGTAGTTATTTTCCATTGGGCATGTAGTTTTACTTTATTTACTATAGAGACCTCTGAGCATTCTTTTGATTTATACATGCTGTAAACACCAGCGTAACCAGTGATTTTTCTGTTATTCAAGGACATATTCAGTTAACATTGGGATCAGATACTGCATTCAGGGAGATTATTCTGTCACATGTGGAAACAAATTGGTTCTTACTGTGCCTTTTTTTTGTCTGATCGTTTCTTTATGTTGGTAAACAATAACATAAAAGCTCTCATTTATTGGAGTAATTTTGGAATCTGTATCAGATGTAAAATTTCAGTTGAACTTTGGCTCATTGTCGACAACATATTTTATATGTGACACTGCCATCATATGGCCCTTGATATGTTTTATGTTTTTTTATTTGCATTTCCTTATTTTAGTGCATGTATAGAATATACTCATACAACACCAAACACTTGTTGATGATTTTTTCTGAGAATGTGCTGACTGATATACAGTTAAAATTATACTCTGGAGTCTGAACATTTAATTATGGAACTTCTCTTCAGGTGAAAAATAGAACATGGCTTGAACAGGTGAAGATACAATAACACACAAAGATTTCAAGAACAAGAAAACCAAACACTAGATATTTTGATTTCTCCTTAATTTTTGTCATCATCTTATTGCTTGCACCTTCAACTATTATGATATTTAAAATTGTGCATTTCAGTCAATGGAAACTATGAGAATTTTGATTTTAAGTATACCTTGTGGGTCTTTAGGAAACAGGTTAATGGGTCCTTTTTAGAACCTATTATGCGGGGGTCCGTTAGAAATTACCTGGCATGCAAGATTTAAAAAATCTAAAAGTTGAAAAATGCTATAAATAAACTATTAGGTAGTAGTGCCAAGAAGTTTTGTGATATTTTTGTGAACTAGTCTCAGACAGTGGTTTGGCCAAGGCGGCATCTTTGTTGCGCTGTATTTAGGCTTGATTGCCATCAGCATCCTTCGAGGAGAGCAGACTATAAGTCTAAATATTCATTAATGGTGAAATTTTATTTGACTTTTATTAAGGAAAAATGTATACAAGTTTCCAGATTTTATCAGGCAATTTTTAATCTAGTTTACATTCTTTATTTTTCTGTCTCCAACAGCTTCTGTTTACTGTACATTGTTTAAGCCTGTAAGAGTGCTCTTCAAGTGCTGCATTTTGGAATAAAAGTTGTGGCCACATTTTGGATGCACACTTGTACCCACTTTCCTGTTTCACTGATATATTGCCTTCCACAATTACACACAATTCAGTAGCTTTGTTTTACCCGGATCTCAAAAAGCCTCTGCTCTGTCAAGCATGTATTTAAGAATATTTAATGGTGGGAAAGATGTTTGTATGCTTTTTCTTCCTAAAATTCTTGCCAAATTTCCTTTAGTCCTAGTATTTAAGGCTGGTTTACGTAGTATTTCTGTCAGTTAGCACAAGAACTCTGTTTTGGTTATTGGTTTGCCTAGTTGCCTTTTCAAATGTCCCTATAACCAGTTACCTTCAATAACCCAGAGAGGCATTTCACGCCTTATGTAAATTGTTTCTATCTTTTTAAAAGGATGATGATACAGTGTGCTTTAAAGGCAGAGGTCTGCGTGCATTAATTTCCTATAACCCAATAAAGAGGGATACATCTGTTGTCCTTGCAATATAATATCTCTGGTGAATCCATCTGTCTGACCTCAATTTGTTAAAAAAAAACCCTTGAGAGTGGAAAACGTGGGCCTATCTAAAGTTGTACCATCATCTCGGTTTCATGGTGTGTGACATTTCTAATATATTTTTTTAATTTTATATGTAACCCGTATGAATGGTTGAACTACATTGCCTTAATAAACAGCTAAATTCTATTTCAGTGAGCCTCTAGTGTTGGCAAGATGTCTCAAAGGAACTCTTTCCTCATGAATTTTTGTAGAGATTTATATTCTTGGCAGAATGCACTTTCCTTATAAGAGCCTCCTCTTTACTGGATCAAATCCAGAGTAGAGTTTCCAATGGCCTCTGCCACACCGCCACTACATCACCCATGAGATTTCATCATACTTACTGAAATAATCGTATC
This sequence comes from Thuja plicata, assembly GCA_018584345.1. NCBI lineage: Eukaryota > Viridiplantae > Streptophyta > Pinopsida > Cupressales > Cupressaceae > Thuja > Thuja plicata. The sequence goes on along the minus strand of MU225472.1, from coordinate 916,572 downwards.
ATATTTTTAACTTGTTCTCTTCCTCTTTTCTTTTTGCGTAGTGTAAATCTTTTGTTGCTCCTATATTATTACATGGTAGGTGACATGCAGAATAAAGGGGTTGGAAAACTTAGCAATTTATCCACATTGAAAATCTATTTTTTCTTACATGGATTCTTTAGGACTAGTGGAAAATATTGCCATAGGTGTTGTATTTGTGTTTGTGGTGACCATTTTGTCCATGGAATTTTATGTATACTGGTTTGCTTTTGCAGGTACAACCTGGATCTTGTACACCAGATATTGTTGCTTCTGAAAAATCAGCCGAGATTGGCAAGGAAAGTATTAGTAAAGAAGATTGAGTTGCCTGAATATACGAAGACACATGTACTATGTGAGATGAGACTGAATATTTATGTTGACTGAAAGATGGCATTAAATCATTTTATGAATTTTATTTTGATAGTTGTATTGGCTTTTTGAGTGGATGATCTTGTGGCTGTTGGATGGTGTTTATTTCATGCTTGATCTCTTGGCTTCTGGGTGGTAGTTGATGCAAATGTTGTATATTTAGTATTTTTCTTTGTCATCTATTAATGCTATCATTCTGCCTCAAGAATTTGTATTTGAGTGATTATGTCCTGCAATATAGGGTTATGCCTACCAAGTCTTGAATTTTTAATTGCATGACATCGCTGGATATTAACATTACATTAGCTAGTTTTTAATAACTAGGTGGTTTTTCTTTTTTTCAAAATGCCTGCTCCCGCCTTTGCGTCTGCTCCCTCTCCAACAGTCGACTCTGGCCCAGGTGCTTTTGGTTCTGTTTCTGCTCAGGTTCTGCTTGGTCAGGAATTTCACTATTGGGTGGCGTTGCTTCTACAACCCCTTCTGTCCCTGTGTTTGCCTGTGGTGTTCTGGGTGCGGGAGACTCTTTTCCACCCTCTACTCCTGCTGGTGGGTTGGGGAGGGTGAGTAATGATTTGGGCATTCTTGCTCGTAATAGTGGTAGGGTCTTTGGTGGAGTTGTGCGTTCTGGGCATACTTCACAGAGACCTGGTATTGTGGTGCCCCAAAGCCTCTTGCTAATGGATGCAGTTTTGCCCATGTTGTAAAGTCTATTGCTGCTATCCTTTCAAGGGAGAAATCTCGACCCATGGCCTGTGCCAAGACATCCCCTGTGGTGGTGTGTGGCTCGGAAGTGGTGGATAATGTAGATTTTTACCAGCATTGCGGGTTGGTTTGTAGATTCACTGGCTTCTGGCATTGCTAGGTGTCTGATTCATGGAGACCTTTAGTCTTAGGTAACATCGAGCTTTTTCCTTGTGCAAAGGGGTTTTTTATTGCTGCTTTTATTTCTTCTAATGAACGTGATTTGGTGTTGAACAAGCTGTGGGTGTGGGGGATTCACTCTCTCTCGGCCAAACCCTAGACAACCTCCTTTAACTCTCTTACTAAACCATTTAGTGTGCATCCAGTGCGAGTACGTCTCCCCAATCTCCCCCTGTATTTTTGGAAAAACTCTTGCTATGAGACCATTGGCAATTCTATTGGTCGTTTTTTAAAGGTGGATGAGGCTACGACTGCGATGGGCCTCTCTACCTTTCCTCGCATTCTGGTTGACATTGATATCTCCATTCTCCTCCTTGGGGAGGCGGTTATCATGGTAGGGGACTGGCCATGGGCTGAACCATTGGATTATGAGGGCCTCCCCTTTCAGTGTCAGTGGTGCTTCTCCATTGGTCATTTGGCTATAGATGGCTCTCTTGCATGTTGAAGAGGTGTTGCCACTTGGTGGAGGGACGGAAATCATGATCATTTGATTGTTTGTGCATCTGACTCTTTGATGATTCTACACGGGCTGATGATGACTCCCCACAAGGTGATGCTTCTATTGAGCTGGCCTCCTCTGACCTGGTGGATCCGATCCCACCTCTTGCTGTTGCTGCGGTCCCCTCTAGCCGTGTGGACACTTCTTCAGCTGCTGCTGCTCTTGGTTCGCATCAACCCTTGGCTGTTGAGATACAACATTGTCAGCACTTTATTCCCGTTGCTGATTCTCTCTCGAAAAGGGCTCCACTACTTTCCAGTTTTCCCTTGTGGTGGGGACCCTAGTGAAAGTATCGCCTAGACGGTTGTCCGTAGGCGAAGAAAAAATCACTTTGCAGACTCTCACTCTACTCCCCAGGTGGTGGGTCTACCCATTCTTGATGCGGATTAGAAGTTGTACTGCTAGTCTGTTGTTAATTGTCTTTCTTGACCTTGTTGTAAATAGTTGTTTTGGACAGCTTTTGGGCTGTGGTGGTGTAAGGGTCAGCCCCCTTGCTAGACTGCTTTATTAATCAAAAACATTACATGTGATGTCACCTGCAAATGTCTATATAAGAACATTTGGGAACCTTTGCTGTACCCAGAAAAAATTCATTAAATATTTGTTATGTTTTTTAGCTGTCCTTACAGACTACGCTCAGTAGTTGAAATTCGGGACCTCTGCTTTGCACACATGGTAAAAATTGAAAATAAATTTATTTTTAACTTGTCTTTCTATAGAGATGTTTTGTTTTGTAGGTCCTACTTTGGTCAGGAAAGTTATCGATGCAACTTTTATCAGGGTTTTCTAACAGATTATCCTCGAGTCCGTATCTTCAAGTTTAAGTAGATGAAGTTTCATGAATTTGAAAGTTTATTTAGAAGGCCACGCACCATGCCTGTTGCATTTGACTAAAACAAACATTGACAGGCATTTTACTTTACAAAATCAAGTTTTGGCAGGAAAGCCGCCTAGAAAATATTGGACTTAAAATGTAGCATAGGTGAATGATGGAAATTCAGTTTGACATACTTTTTTAACAAACTCACTTTACACAGAATAATAATCTTTGCGTTTAGGACAGATGTGATTATCAATTTTTAGATTATATAGTCTGCTCTAAGTAGACAGTATCACAGAATTATTTAGCTATATGTGGTAACACATGCATGAATAATAGTTGTTGTGTCAAATCAGATTTTACTCATCTTTTTTTGATTGGCTGGTGAGGACATCAATTGGGGTGATTGTGAGACTCATACATACCTCAAAATTCAGGAAAACAATCTGAAAACTCTGAACTTTACCAACCTGAAATACTCGAACATAATTTAACAAACTAAAAGCTATGATAAACTCCCGACATAACCAAGAGAGCACCCTTGAAAACAAATATGAAAATAAAACTAGTAATCAACTGCGTCTTGAAAGCAATCTCCTCAGCATGTGGGAAAGGAGTGATTCGCAATTAACCAAGAGCTCTCTCTCCAATTTAATCCATGACGTCTAGCTGAAAACTAATACTAATTGTTTTAAAAATAAATACTTAATTTTTTTAATAAATTAAATTTATATATTTACTTTAAATTTTTAAACAAACGGATTGAAGTCTAGTTTGATTGACAAGAACCTCTTACTTAATTTTTTAATAAATTAAATTTATATATTTATTTTAAATTTTTAAACAAATGAATTGAAGTCTAGTTTGATTGACAAGAACTTCTTATGGTAGGTACGAGGGTACAATATTTAGTTTTCTATTCACTCCATATGGTTTCAAAGCTGTGTACGCACTACATTTACATTAGTTTAATTTTAAAAACTAAAAAAAAAAAATTGTTTGCCCAATTTTGAAATTAATGTTCATTTATTTGATCAATTCTCTAAAATTCAATTTGAATTTAATATATTTAAAATGTGTAATAAAAATTTAAATAAGAAGACCGCACATTTACTAAGTTTAGTTGTTTCTAACTTTAGAGTTAATGTGTTGAATTTTTTGTTTAGCTCGTCGAGTTGGATATTTAGCAACGACTTTGTTTTTTTATTATTTAAAGGAATATTTCTAAGTTCGTGAGGTTGAATAAATCAAGAGTGATATTATATATGTTTTAAAGCTAAAGAAAGCAAGGAAAGTTTCTTTTCTTGCAAGTTACATAAAGCAGCTAGGCTCTAAAGGGCGCGTGAGTAGCCAAGTTGGTGTGAAGGCGAGTCGTGAGGCATAGTGTTAGGCTAATGATCCTGGTGCTACGCATCAACTTCGGGTCGAATCTCATCAAGGTCACCACAAACCCTTTTATTAAAAAAAATGGCGCTCTCGACTACTCTCGCGGCTAGGGTTTCTCTTGCGCCTGCGCCTGCGCCTGGGACGTTTGCAGCTGGTGATGCCTATGGCGGTGGCTACCTTCTCCATGGCGGGCATGATGCCCTCGACGCGCAGGAGGATGTTGTGGCCACGACGTCTCATGTCCGGTTTGGGGCTACAACCACACTGCGCGATGGTCAGCCTGTGTCTGTGAAGGGCTCTCTTGGTGCTAGAATGCGAGCCAAAGATTTTAAAGGCTTTTAAAAAGGTGGACCCTCAGGGTTAGTGGCGTCGAGAGCTGCAAAAAATAGTGGAAATGTTGTCAAGGTTGGGCTGGATAAACAACCCTTGACAACAAAATGTCTAACGATCGGGAAACCTACCCAGCAAGGAAGCAGACCTTTAGGGTATGGCTGTGTGGATTCAAGAAGAGATACACGGGGGAAAGAGGTTGCGCTTGTGTCTGATGGGCAGATACCCCGTGTGGCAGTGGCTAAAACTGTATGTGAGCCGAAGAGATAGAAAAGGAAGTTGATGACAATGTCATTGTTCTCTCAAAGCTTGGTTTGGTTGGAAGATTTCAAGGTATTTGGCCAAGTTTAGTGGCGCTTCATCAATGGATATCAGAGAAATGAGAACCATTGATAAAAGAATACGTGCAACTATACCCATGTGCAAGGGGTTTCTTTATTGCAGTTTTTGAAAATGCCCGAGATAGGCTGAAGATCTTGCACGAGGGGCTCTGGTGTTGGGAGAATAAGCATCCTCTAATGCTGAAACCCCGACATCCAGCTTTTAGCCCTGCACTTGAAACTTTTGACAAGGTACCATTATGGGTAAGACTTCCGAATTTGCCCTTACATTTCTGGTTTGAATCCTGTCTGGAAGCTATTGGTGATTCTCTAAGTAATTTTTTACTTGTTGATGAGGAATCGTCAAACCTCTTGCATTCAACTTTCGCATGAATTTTAGTGGATATGAATATTGCTGATGGGCTCCCTGCAGAAATTAATTTGAAAACTTCAAAAGGAATGTGAGCACAACCTTTGGACTATGAGGGGGTTCCCTTTTGGTGCAGAAGATGTTTTCAGATTGGGCACTTAGCAACGAAATGTGCCAAGCAAAGGCAGGATAAGGTGGCCACATGGTGGAAGGATGCTTCCCACCATCATTATACGGTGGAAAAAAGGATGCTCAAGTCAAGAGGTTTTTTGAGGCGGTTAGTGGAGCGAAGACTCCACAATCAGTTAATCTGAACGCACAAAATAGTTTGCCTTCACAAGTGAACCAAAGAAGACTATTGCTATGCCTTAAGGTAGGGAGGAAAAAAAGAGACCGAGTGAATGTCAGGAGGAGGTGAATGAATCTCAACAAAATGACAGGATGAAGGATGGAAAAACTATGAAAAGAAATACGATTGACTGGCAGGATGAGGCAACCAAAGTGGAGGATGGTTGGATGACTGTAAAAGGGAAAAAAGAAAAAAATTCAAAACCAACATCAGATATGATCTTGTGATCCCACAAGAAGGGAGATGTAAAGACTAAATCTTGATGGCTACTTGACTGTAGCTAGTATGGCCTTATTGTTTTCTTCTGTTTTTCTGGGGGTTGGCCCCCTACTACAGTCTTATGTTTTTCTGGTTTTTCCTCGGGAGTTGGCTCCCTTATTTGTAGCCTTTACTGGGCCTGACCAGTTTATTTTACCGGGATATTATAATAAAATCAACCTATTACCGACCAAAAAAAAAGCAGCTAGGCTCTATATATGTAAGATTGTTGTAACAAACTTGTATTGGGTTTTAAAGAGAGTTTGTTGTTAGGCTGAATAGAAGATCCAACATTTGCAAGTTTTTCCCACACTAGGGTTTCCTAGGTATATCTGTGTTATTGTCTTTTTGTGATTGGCTTTTTTTATTTGTTATTGCTTTTGCTATTATTTATTATTGCTTTCGCTATTATTTATTGTTAATTAACTTAGAGTATTAATTGTTATAAATCAAATAGAGTTTATATTCTGTGAATTTATTGTGCAATTAATCTGTAGCTGGGTTATGAGAAATTAACATCGTATCAGAGCTCTAAACTCTAAATATAAAGCCAAGATTTGTGACACATATTTCAAAAATTAAGTAAATAAATAATAACAGATTTTTGTCTCTAGTTTCCTTTGTGGCTATGGAAACCAGTGTTTGATATGAGGACAAGTTTGAGGGTGCATTAAGAGAAAGATATTTCTTGGATATATTGAGAGGAAGAGATTTCTTGGAGACATCAAAAGGAAGAGGTTTCTTGGATATATTGAGAGGAAGAGATTTATTGGAAACATTGAGAGGAAAGAGATATTCAAGAGTACACAGTGAGAAGAGATTTCCAAGAGAAATTGGGGAAGGGGAAAGAAAAATTCAACAAGGGAAGCAGAGACAATTATTCTTGTAGATATAAATTGCTATATTTTCTGCTGTGAATTTTTTAGATTCTTTCGAAGACAATTTTTAGCACAAGTTATTTGCACAAGTTGAGAGAGTGTTTGGACAGAGAGAGAAGTTTGTGAGGCTAAAACAATTGTTGTAGCAATCTTGTAATCTGTTGAATGAGTCATTGCTCTTTAAGCCAAATAAAAGGTGCGGTTGCAAATTTTCTTCATCAAAGATTGTGTGGAGAATGAGACAATGAAACTCTGATACATTTCTACAGACAAACATATAGTAGACATCTTGACAAAGGCTTTAATGAAAAATAAGTTTTTATTCTTCAGGGATAAGTTGGGTGTTGTGCAGAACACCTTCCTCGCTAAGAGGGAGTGTTCGATTTTTTTGTTTAGCTTAGAAGGTGGAGTGGAGTTGCTTTAAAGCAACTCAAGTTGAATATTTAGCAACAACTTTGTTTTAATATTCTTTAAAAAAATATTTCTAAGTTTGTGAGCTTGAATAAATTAAGAATGATTTTATATATGGTTTAAAGCCAAAGAAACTAAGAAAGGTTTCTTTTCTTGCAAGCTAAGTAAAGCAGGTGGGCTCTATATATGTAAGATTGTTGTAGCAAACTTGTATTGGATTTTGAAGAGAGTTTGTTGTTAGGCTGAATAGAAGATCCAACATTTGTAGGTTTTTCCCCATACTGGGGTTTCCTAGGTATATCCGTGTTATTATTATTTTGTTTGGCTTATGTTATTTGTTATTGCTTCCGCTATTAACTCTGAGTATTGATTGTTATAAATCAGATAGAGTTTTTATTCTGTGAATTTATAGTGTAATTAATTTGTAGCTGAGTTATGAGAAATTAACATGATGTTCAATAGGAACCCAACTCCTAAACAAAGATGGATCGAAGTGAAATTTGTTGATGCTTTTTCAACCATTTAGATCTATTAGGATAAGACGTGTAATTAGATTAAAAAAACAAAATATTACTGATAGTTGTAAGAAAGTCTTCAAAGGAACCAACAATGACATTGAGTGTCAAGCTATGCGAGAAATGTAACTTTTAAAAATTTGATCAGAATGGTACTTACAAATTACAATGTCTGTCATTTGTACAAAAGACACACTGAATTGAAAACCAAAGAAAGGGATCTCACCAATTTGGGAGACTCTAAAATGATATTCGCCTATCACGCATGTTTAAAGAAGGGAATGACATGTTAGACGAGAAATGGAAAAAATGAATTCCAACCAAATGAAAGAGTCTGGTGACAACTCAACCCATAGTTGAATGGCCCTTGGATCCTCTTTGTGGCTTGGAAGGTCGTCTCAAGTACTGTGAGTTGAATGGCCCTTGGATCCTCTTTGTGGCTTGGAAGGTCGTCTCAAGTACTGAATTCAAGCCACTTGCTTCCTCAAGCTCATCATGTGTGTCAGATTGGTTGCAGAAGTGGACTGGTCTTTTGCTTTGCTAAACCCTCCCCCAAAGTAGGATGTCGATGAGCAACGCGAGGAGTAAAAAAACAACAATACTATGTTTTGTATGAAAGTAAATGAGTAAATTAGATAGATTATACAATACTCTGTTTCGTATGAAAATAAATTTGAGTAAATTAGATAAGTTAGTACTTTGTTAAGAGAGAGATCGATGACTGATTTAAACCTTGCATAATTTCATAGTATGTGTGAAAAACAGATGTCATTATTATTGATGCTTTAAATTGGAAATAGATGTCATTATTAATGCTATAAATTGATACAAAGATGTAAGACTCTTATATGGAACCATTTAAACTTCTAAAACTATGTGATGGGTGTGAACTTATTACATTTATCAATCTAAGAAAAAAGATAAAAGATATAAATTTTTCTTTTTAATTAAATAATGTTTTTTTCTATTTATAAATTAAATATATTTTTATTCATATATTTGATAATAATTAACATTATATATTTTATATTATTAAAATATGTTTGTAAAATCTTTATATTCTATAAAAATATATACTTCACTTTTATTCATATTAATAATAATATATCTTACATCTTAATTAACTAACTAAAAAAATTAAATTTTTATCTTATTTTGAAATGTTGTGTGGTATTTTGAGTATTGGAAATGACACGAGTTTAACTAAAGAGTGTTGGTGAGAAGATGACAATACGAGGAGCGTTGTGCAGTTGGACGTGACCCAAGGTTTCATAACTCTCGTTGTGCCTTCTTTCATCCCTTTCTATCTATTTATGGGTATATGTGGGCGATTGTTGAGCAAGAGGGGTGACTTTGGTTGTGTGGAGTATGTTTGTTGGATTTTCTATTCTTTTGGGGAGGTGTTTCAGGAGTGGCTTGGGCTTGTTGTGGTTCACGAGGGATCAATTTGTTTGTGCTTTTTCTTCTTTTTGTGGTGTATGGCCTCAGTTGGAGGATTAGGTGTGAAACGAAATGTGTCATTTTGCAAAGTTTTGACAGAGGTTGATTTGTCCCCATCAATGCATGGAAGTATTCTTAATTTTTTAAACAACACCATGACTAGGTAAGTATTTTCTTAAAATGGATGTCCTTGAATTTTGAAAGTGAATGGCCACATTGAGAGGAGCTAAGTTCATCCAATGTTAGTGTTCCAATTAGACTCAGTAGCAGAGGATGTTAACTATTTGACTAATCATGCATTAGATTGGACTTTTATGGGGATTTAGGTCTCTCCCTTTTTCAAATCATGGGCTCTTTTAACTTGAAATCTCAAGGGGATATAGAGGTGTTTTTAGTGGCTAATAATCATTTCATAGTGGCATTTACTTGACTAGAGAATCAAAATAAGGTCTATGCAAGATGTCCTTATTTTTACAACTAGTTGGGTCTTCTCATCAAGCCTTAACATGTTCGATTTAATCTTGTGGAGGAGCTTTTGTTAATGTTTCTTATTTGGGTGGGGTGACCTTCGTTCCTATTGGAGTTCTAGAAGAATGATATTCTACATATGATTGCTTTGTTGCTTGACAATTCAATAGGTTTGTCACAATAGACATTGGATAAGAAGGTAATTTCTTGTGCTTATATTTGTATAGAACATTATTTAAATAATCTTTTATCAGATTCCTTAGAAAATTTCCTTGAGTTCACATCCTAAACTCAACAACTGGATTATGCAGTGCTCCCATTTTGACGTAAAATTTATCGTGAGTACAAGCATTTGTAGGGAAATGTCTTAAATATAACCCTGTAGGGGCTTTGACCAATGTGTCTTCTCACCTAGCGTCAATGATGATTAAAGAGAAATCCCTTATGATGGAGGGGGAGCATATAAGGATGTTTTATTCTAGTAAAGCCTCTAACAAGAGAAGAGTTTAGAAGAGAACTCTCAAGGGTAAACAAGTTGATGAGATTTATAATCATTTTGATGCCTCGGAAAAATTTGACCAACACGAGATTTCAAAAGGGTTGCATTCTAAAGTAGGTAATTTTGTGGCAGAATGGTTGGTTTCTAAAGAGGGTGTCAATGAGGGAATTTTATAAGTTGAGCTTAATGCTACACAGATGAATATAGATTAGATTCATGTGGCTCATAAGGATATGGAGTCAACTGGAAACAATGAGATGGTAGATGGATCATCTCTAGACATTCTTTCTCCTCGACCATTGATAGAGGATCTAGACATAAGAAAATGTAGTAGAGCCCTACCCACTTTAGGACTATAGAAAAAGAACCTCAAAAAGAGTGGTTCACTAAAGCATCTGAAGGTGGGGCGAAAGAAAGACTAGGATGAAATAAAATAAATGGGTGATATTTAGTGGATTCAATGTTAGTTAAGACTATTGGTTTCCCATTTTTTCAATTCTTAGAGATGATTTTCCTATCTTGGAATACTAGGGGTTTGAATATCATCCCTAGACAAAAAGTTATAAAAGATTTTATTAGAGTACATTCTCTAAATGTTATTTTTATTCAAGAGCCAAAATTTTCAATGGAGTCCATTCTCAACATCACTTCCAAATTGTGGAGGGGCCAATGCCAATGGATTGGTGTGCTGGAAAATGTCGAGGGTGTAGTATGTTTATGGGATCCGCATAAGATCTCTCCACTTTGGTTTCTTTCTAGTAGATATTCTATGTCTATGGTTGCTTCTAGTTTTGATTCCAGAGAATTTTTCTTATTTATTAATGGCTATGCTTTGACTGATCTTCTTGGTCGATCCTAGCTTAAGTTTCATATTCAGTATGTGTGGTCGCTTCCTCCTTTATTTCCATTGATCTTGATTGGATATTTTAATGCAATTACCAATTTGGAGGAAAAGAAGGGGGAGTAGACAGACTTAATCCCTCTAATTTAGCATTCAAAGATAATATTATCTCTTGAAGTTAACAGACATAAAGCCAAGCAATGGATCATCTACCTAGAGCAATAGGAGATATGATAAAGATTCCATCTCTAATAGATTAGAAAAGCTTTTATTTTCTATCTTTAAGCTTAGTAACCTTGTTTGGTGTCACCAAGAACTCTTCCTTTCAGTTTTAGCTTATGTGGTTGCATGGGCTTTCGCTACAAGATCTTATCGTAGACTTGTGGAGAAAAGGTATGTCAACTTATGGCATGACTATGCACTCTTTTGTCAAGAGACCACAATTTGTGAGTGAGCTTAACAAGTGGAATAAGTAGTATTTTGGGAATATCTTTTTGACTAAATCTACTACTCATAACCCTTTGCATTCCATCACCAAATAGAATAGGGATCGTGGACATACAAAGGGGTCCCTTCGAGAAAAATCTAAAGCTATGAAATAGCCTGTAGAATGCGGTTTGTGCTGGTAAAGTTATTGGAAATCTAAAAGTCTTAAAATGATTAGCTTCAAGACAAAGACATAAATACAACACTCTTATTTAACTTTGTCAAGGCCAAAGGGCATGAAAATTCAATCTCTACAATTGAATCTTCCCAAGGATACTAATTATCTTCTTTTTGAGATATATTGAAAGTGGTTAATGGCTTTGAGTGATTATTTAGTATTACTCATGTTTGATCATGGGGGATTCACCCTTTGTTGTGGATGAATACAATCCTTTTTTGGATTGTATACCTCAAATTTTTCCAATGAGATGAATGAGATGCTTATCACTCCCATTTCTCTAAATGAATAGGAGGGGATTGTGTTTTAGATGAAGGAAAGAAAAGCCCTTAGACTTGATGGGTTTTCAATCGAGTCCTTTCAAGAATTTTGGAAGACTATTAAATATGACTTATTGGATGTGGTACACGAATCATACAAAACCAAACAAACAGTGAGAATGATGAATTCTATGTTTCTTGTGCTTATCCTTGAGGGGGGCTAATTTGCTAGATTGTTCACACTTATCATTCTATGAAATGTGGTATGTAAGATCATATCTAAGTTAATTGTAGAGAGACTTAGGTCATGGCTTTAAACAATTACTTCTAAGGAGCATTGTGTTTTTTGGCAAGTCGACAAATTTTGGATGGGATAATCATTGTAACAAAGGTCTTCATTTCATGGAGATTTCTAAGGAGAAGATTTTTAGAGCATGCATATTAGTTGCATTAGGCATATTTACATATGTTGCATTAATTAATTGTGCACATGCTCAAGAATATTCTCATGCATGATTAAGCACATGTTTTCACATACATTCTCTAACTTAGGTTCACTTAGTTGAGCCTAAATTTAGGTTAGTCTAGTCTAGTTGGGCTCTATTTTGCACATTGTGCATATCATGCACTTCTAGTTTGCATATCTTAGCTCCAGTTTTTTGTTTTTAGTCAGAGTTAACTTTTTGCATGCTTTTACGACTATTTTTTTTCTATAAAAGAAATTGATCTTTTCACTGTAATTCATCTTGCAATATTATACTCTTTTTGCACTTGAGAAATACAAAAATTCTTTCTTGCTACCCTTGCTTGTGGAAGGTGTTTTGTTTGTTGTTCAATCCTTTAATGCTTGTGTTACATACTTCAACATGGTATCAGAACGTGGATTCAATAAGCCCCTTTCTCAAGATTTGAGAGTTTCTTTTCTCAAGGGCATTGCAGGGTCTCTAAATTTGTTTTTTTCTGTAAATTTGGATTCATGTATTTTCACCTATTTTCACCCTAGGATTTATTGTTGTTTCATCAAATTTTGAGCAGCTAAGGGTTTGGGTGGTCTTTTCTATGGGCATATATTTCAAGGAAAGAACATACTTTTTGGGCACTTTGGTTTGAAACAAACATTTCCATCAAGTTTGTAGTGAGCAAAAATGCTAAGATTGGTTGTCATTTTGTCAAAATCCGAGCAATTAAAATTTTGGGGTTGAGGGCACGTAATGCAAGGTGAAATTTGAGGGTCAAAAAATTTGTGCATTGTGGAGCAAAATGGAGGTCACCATCATGCTTTGAAGGGCCAAAAATACATAAATTGATAATAAATTTGTCAAAATCGGGTTTAGTAAATTTCGGGGAAAAAGTTTTTATTGCACAAATTTTTGTACAACCATACAAAATCCATACGATCGTATGGTCCGTATGGCTTTGCATAGTCAACTACCAGTACAAAATTATGTATGGGCTATAAAAATATTTGAAGGTCGCCAATTTTATTTTAATCTTTTTCATTAAAAACTTATTAAACCTACAAAGAGGGACACATAGTTAGTGTTGGTCTATAAGGACCTGTTGTATAATAGGAAATGGTGAGAAATGCTAGGATGTAGATCATTCACCAAATCTATGGAGGGCTATTATACATTGTAATAAAAAACCCTAGCCTTTAAGATAGATCTGGTAAGCACAACCAAGTGAGTGAGGATGTTAACTTGGGATCTAAGCTTTATATGATTGGATCTGGTTGATTCCAATAGAAATTGTGAATGATATACAAATCTAAAATGACAAAGTTGATCTATGCAAGTAAATGCAAGGAAATAGGGATGAGATGCGTGCACCCAAAAATTGAAGTGGAGGATTGCACTTTCAAGCTGATTTTTCCGACTGTCAGAGTCCTAGATTCTGGAATTTTTTAGACCTAGCAACCTAGAATTTGAAATTGTTTGTACTAAAGCTTTTTTATTCTGAAAAGGACAAGGTTGAACTAAGTCGACCTAGTCCTAGACAAGGTCGACTCAATTCGGCCTTGTCCAGAGACATTCTGGACTGGAATACATAATATATCTGGAATGATCAAACTGTAAGATTCCCAGATATGTACTTGTACCTGCACTTTCGAGATTTGCAAATATGGAAAATGTGTGTGTGGGTGGCTATATAGGGGTTTTCCTTAGTCAACCCCCCACTTTGGTGATTCCCACCTCCACAGATAGCCATTAGAACATATAAAGTGTGATGTGCTTGTGAATCTAGAGTATGTCTAGAATGCAAATAAGCTAGAATGTCAAATTGAATGCCTAGATCAAACCCTATGTGTGATAGAGTGAAACCCTAGCATGAAAATGTAAACAATGTTTGATTAAAAGCATGTAAATATGAAGCATCAAGGCATAGATCTGAAAATAACAAGGAAATCATACCAAGCCCCCAAGGGCATGAGTACTCCTAGTCATCCTCACAATTCGTTTGAAACTCCATGATGTTGAAAATGATGTCTTGAATGCTTGATTTAAAGTTGTAGATGCTTGATTTGAATGCTTGAATGGAGTCTTCAATAGCTAACCCTTGCTTCAATGGATGTCATCAAATTTGGGCTTCCACCTTGCAATTGTTTTTTGTAGTCAAATTGGGGTTTTCATCTTGCACTTGATTCCATTATCCAAAATGAAACAATTAGGTTGCTTTTTTAGTGATTTTGAGAGTTTGAATTGCATGGTCGATCATAGATCCGGAAACCCTTCAAATCCATCGGGATGGACCCAGGTCCTAAATCTAGGTTCAGTCCCCTAAGACAAGGCTGAGTTAGGTAGGCCCTGTCTGGGACAAGGCCAACCTAGGTCAGTCTAGTCTCAGAGGACATTGGTTAATCCTGAGAAATGGGTCAATTTTAATCTAATAGTTTGAGGTTTAAATCAGTAGTTGATTCTGACAATGAGGTTGAATTTCAAGGCCAAAAGGAGGTGAAATAGGGCCTAGGAAATTAAATTAATTTTTGATTGGAGGGAAATAAAGGAGTGTACCTAGAAATTAAATCCTTCCTCAATTTTGCAAAAATTGGAGAGAGAAGAGGACTCAAATTTGAATTAGGTATAAATTAAGTGCAATTATGAAGTCCTAGAATGCAAATATATAATGTAAATAGACTAAGGTGGGTGCTAAACAATCATTAAATTGTAGCGAACTCAAGTGCTTAAAAATTAGGATGGTACATTTAGCCCCCATTTTAGCAGTATATGACACTACGTGCATATGCAAGCTAAAGTACAAAGAGAATCAGTAAATGAAAAAGGATATATCAAATCCCCCAACATGTAGATCAAGCAAGAAACCATTAGTAACTGTAACCTGCAAAACCACGTGTTAGTAAAAAGCATAAATCACCTAGGGCTTACTAAGGAAGTTGATGAAATTCACAGGTAGCTATATGCCCCCCCTATTTCGACTTGCTATTAGGAAGGTGAAATAGGGAATTATGTATAGCACGATGAACTATGAATGAAAATTATTGAAAAATGCTTATCAAAACCATTCAATATGAACTCGAAATGTTTCAAATGGTACTTGGATAGAAATTAATCTAAATCACAATTGTAGCATCTGAAACAATGTGGAAATCAGAGCTTCCTAGCTCAAATTATGATCAAATGAAGGTAGGGAGGTATTAATGAAGTAGAAGACTAGTTAAAGTTTGTGAAAAATATTTAAAAAGTAACTAACCTAAAAGTTAGTATAAGTTAGTTATTACCTTTTCAAAAGCTCATTTGTTACATTAATATTGTTTTTCTCTTGTGAAGAAGGAAGAAGGAGAAAATTTCGAGGAAGCAAGTGCTACAAATGATGAGGATGGAGGTTCTCAGGAGAGCAGTAGAGGATGGTGCGCCCCTAGATGAGATATGTATCGATACTCGTGCTTTGTCATCCTTTCTAGTATTATGTCTTTCCATACGTAGATGTAGAAACTGAGTCGTAGATAGAATGTGATGTTGTCCAGAGTAGGATACCCAAAAATTCAACCTAGTCCCAAAAAGTCGACCTAGTCCCAAAAAGTCGACCTTGTCCCAAAAATTTGACCTAGTCCACTTAGAAAGTCAAGCTAGTCCTAGGTGTTTCTATTTTTTTTTTTTAAATTTGTGACTGGATCTTATTGATGTATATGTTGTACTGATAATACTTTGTTGATATGTGATTGTAGGAGTTGCCTACGATGCATGAACATAACACTATGAAGACTATGGTATTCCTCAGAGGGCAATACGGAAGATTGAGACCATTGGATATATAGTTGCTGAGAGATCTAGGGCTATACTAGTATACCTCCTTCCACACATTAGATTTCATCGTGCCATGTTGATGACATTTATGGAGAGGTGGGATGAGGACACATCCATGTTTCACCTACCCTCGGGTGAAATGACTGTTACATTAGAGGACATATACCAGCTCCTACGACTACTCGTCTGAGGACGAACAATGACATTTGTTACAAATAGATCGGAGATTGATTTTGAGAGAGACCAAATATATTTCTCAGGATGAACCCTTTCTCGCACACACAAAGATCATATTCCATTGAAGGCACTGGTACATGATTCCGAAGAGGCTCCTTTAGTCAGGAAGATATTATTGTGTACAATTGTTGTTGTTTCTCCTAATTATAAGGTAACAATGTTCTCTACGCCTTTAGCTCATGCAGTTTGGCGCACAAAGAGGAACACCATCGTATACTCATGGGGAAGGAGTGTGTTAGCCCACTTATACTATGAACTTGGGAGATTTGTGAGGTATCAAAGACGGATCATGATAGTGTGTACGCTACTACAAGTATGGATATTTGAGTACATCACTTGTACACGACCAGTAGAATTTCCAGTGGAGATTGATGTGAGTGATCCACGAGCATACGGATATCCATTGAGATCATCGTGGAAGTTTAGTGATTTTTTGTTTGGAGAGTGACCATAGATCGGTTGCAGGAAAATGATATCATTTTGAGACCCTATAGACACATTCCATCCTAGAAAGACACTGACCAACAGATGAAATCCATGCAGGCACACAAATTTCTAGAGGGAAGGCACAATTACATAGTAGTGCCTTTCTATTTTGACAAAGTGCAGCAATAGTTTGGTCTAACACAAGGTCCTCCCATACCAATGTCGCGTTATACACATGGACATAGGACTGTTGAGAGGCCTGAGACCATTCCAGGACTCACTGTAGATGATATGGAGTTGACAGATTTGGAGATAGAGAAGGATACTGAGGTAGCAGATACATTCACCGATGTAGGTGTGACTAGAGACTACCTGAGATACATCAACGTGCATGGGATCAAACCCATTTTCCAGTAGGCTACCCCACAAGAGACCCATGGCCCTTCTCTAGAGGAGGGCATGCAATAGCCAAAGATGAGGATGATGACAATGATGAGGGGGATTATGATGAAAGAGAGGACGAGCAACTAGGAGATATGCCAGAGGTGGCACACATGGCAGAGGATTACTGTGCAACTAAGGAGAATTCAGTAGAGGGGGGATAGATGCTACCCCTTTGAGGAGACGACCACTGAGAGTTGCATCAGAGATGCCTCCCCTGAGGGATGTTTCCTTTAGAGAGCATGGAGAGAGTATTAGGTCTGTGCCCCCAGCAGCATCCCAGGGTAAAGCCCCAATGTTTCCATCTACTGACGATCCTAGCTACCAGGCATGGAAAAAATGAAAATGCTTTAAGTAAAAATTAAGTTACACACACACACACACACACACACACACACACACACATATATCTGTGTGTGTGTCTTGTATGTTATTAATGTAATATGTTTCACAATTGGAGTGAAGGGATGGAGACACTTTTTAGGTGACGTTTTGAGAGACATCACTATAGCATCGAGGATACCTTCATCCTCTCAGGTGAGATATGAGGCACAATGAGATCCTGAGTGACACAAGGATCTATTTTCATCAGTGATAGTAGAGATGCATCTTTTGAGATATGATAGAGTGAATCCAACGAGAGTTGGCAGAGACCCAGTGTGAGCTGCAAGATATGCGAGGGGGACTACAAGTTCGATCAAAGTGGAGCTCATCTAGGAGCCATACATGATACTCAACTTCTCATAGACCATCCAACACACCACGACCATCTTCTCACCGTGGACCTAAGAGATAAAGGAGTCATCGTCCCATGGATGAGGACTGATTTGATTGTACGATGTATGATAGATAGGGCACATTTTGTATAGTGCCAACTGTGTACCAAATATTTTGATATATATATATATAGACTGATGTTCTCTGTGTTTACATGTCTATTTCTATTGTTAATGCCTTTATGATTGACTATGTAATCAATGCTATAAAGATTAAAATGATATACATGTGGTCTAATTAAAGTTATCTTTAATTAAATGCAATTGTGATGATATTTCATGCTTATGTGAATAGATGAACATGTAGTCTAGCTATAAGAAATAACTAAACACTAATCTATTCTAACATAAACTACTGATGAAAGAAATGTTAATAATATGGCAGTTGAACAACAAAGAGGGGGGGAGGTGAATTAGTTGTTCCAAAACTTTAATATTCAACCCCTTAATCCTTAAAACCCTTCAAACATGAATGCCCTAAATTCTGATATGATTACTTGAAATTAAAATATGCATGCATACACAAATCATAATCACATGCATACACTTGACACAAATTTTTATCGTAGAAACCCTATTAAGGGAAAACCCATGGTGGGGTTGTTTACCCACAGTAAGAAAATACCTTGTTAGAAGTATAACCTTATTACAATGTATGGGAAATGTACATGCATTCATGCTCACTACCTAGAGCTCACTAATCAACTGAAAAGACTCGAGCTACAACACTGAGAAATGATCACTACCTTACAATCAGATCACTACAATGATCTATAGAAATTTTGTAAATTGTGTAAGTGATATCTACCTTATGTCTGATACAACTACAATATAACACAATGCAGATCTTTGTTCAACTTCTTGTTGAAACACTTTTGATCACCATTGAATCAGGCTCTCCCTTTTCTAGCCACCTCTAGAATTCACATCCACGATCCACACCTTGAACTTTCCCTAATTTGTCATTTTATACCAAGAACTAGGTCGGAAAAACCTAATTCACCATATCTTTGAATCAACGTACCAAATCATTTGATTCAAATCTATCTCTGACAGCCAAACCATAGCCATGACCTATACCAACTACCTTGAGATAATAAATCTTCTAGGTTTCATGATTTATCACTTGCGCAATATGATTTACCAACTAAGTCGGCCAAGAACATGAATAATAATAATAATATTATTATTGTTGGCCAAAAACTCAACCAATTTGATCCTTTTGATCCATGTGTATCGCCAAATCATCAAGCACATACTTCAAGAGCATCCTATAGCATCATTTAAAACACTCAAACATTCAAATCCACCACAACCATTATATTTTCTACCTCTTTACCATCAAACTTGAAGAACACTATAACAAGTCACTGAGACAATAAGATTATGCCTTGCGAACCTCTAAAGTACAAATCCTCCAAGTTGATGACACCTGATTATGTCTCCAACGCACTCCTATGTTCGCTCTGTGACATTCTAACTCTATTGTGCACACCGAACCTCTTTTTGTATTCCTTTCGTCACAGTCTGTCACCATGTATGCCAGTTGCCTTCTGCAACATGAGTACCTATCTAAATCATCATGAAACCTTTTGTAACTTTGGCTAAACATAATAAACACCTTGATCATGCTTCCTCTACGTGTGCAACTTCATCACTGCAATATCTTCTTCTCACTAAAACTTTTAACATTCTTCTCCACTGGCTAACCTACAATAGTTAAGTTAGCAATAATCAAATAACTCTTATGGTCACTTCCGCTAATCAATCCTTCTTCTATGTTGACATCAATGCCAACACAATGATCTTCCAATTTTTCTAATTTTCCAACAACCTCCCCCTTTTTTATTTATTGCAACATGTGATGTGAAAAGTAAGTAATACAATCAGAAACCAACAATCTCACTCCTAGAAAGATAATCAACAATACTACCATCAATATCCAACATTATCTTTCAGAGTCTCTCCAATAGAACTTATCTGCTTTAATTTTGTTCCCCCTGGGAACATGCTCGTCTTGCTTCCAATTAGATTACATACTCTTCACTCGATCAACTTCTTCCCCTTAGATACACACCACACTTCTTGGCTCACTCATTTCTTATGTGCAAGTATACATTAACTTGCTTCTCTTATTTGATCAACTTCCTTCTTATATTATCCTCTAATTTTTCCTCTGATACTTTGTTTTCTTCATCTTTCCTCTTTTTCACTTGCACATTATCTCATAGTTTTTCACATTTGTTTCTCTACCCCTTTGACATCAATGACAAAGGTGTATCATTTGTTCTTTTGCAATTTGCTTTGTCACATCAATGTCTTATTCTTTGTTTCTTTTCTTCTTCTACTACCCCATCAACCTCATCTTTCTTTCTTGCACATACACACCTCTGAGACATCAATACACTGATCAAACACTTAACTCACTGATTCTTTCATTTCCCAGTAGCTCTCTGCAAATACTCAACTTCAAATCAAATAACTTTTACTTACCATGCTTACTAATCCCCCTGAGTAGTAGCCTCCATACATCAATCCAATTTTCAGTATATCTTCATGAAGCTCTTCTAGACCGATGCATCCTTCTGCATCTTAGTTTAGAATAGGAGGAGAAAGTCCTATTGACTTGCCTTTGGATCTTACCGGAGTAGATCTCATATCTAATGTAGCCTTTTTCTTCTTTCTTCTTGTCCTCTTCTTATACTTATGTTCCTTGTCTCCTTTTTTTATTATTTTTCTTTTCCATTCATATTAATTTGAACATGCTTGTCTACCTTGTCTTCTTGTTTTCTCTTCCTACTCTGAACATCCTTCTGCATGTTCTTTTTTTCTCCCTTAGTGTCATCTTTTTCACCTTTCCTTTCCAATTATCAGTAGTAAGTTCAAATAGGTTGTATCCGATTTATAGAATAATCTTTTGTACATCCTTTTCTTTCTTCTTTGTAGTGCGTTGACTAGCAATGTGACCAAATTTCTTACATGCAAAGCATCCGATTTTACCTTTTTTATAAGTACCAATCTTCCTCCTCATACTTTTGAATATACTCGAATCATGATCATCCCTTCTTCAATTAAAGAATAGATATCCTTTTCTAAAATCAACCTCTTTGTGTCCAAGCTTATTACAGACAATATTCTTACCTTCAAACCTTTGATCTTCAGATTCCTTTTCCAAGTTCTTCCTCTTGGTCCTTTTCCTTTCCTTCCTCTCTAATTTGGACTTTTTTTGGTTGGATTTGGAGCATTCTCCTTTTTTTAATCCAATATTATTATTGTCTATCGACCTTCTATGAATTAGCAGTGCTTCAAGCTTGGCTGAACATACCTTGAGCTTCTCCTTATACTCATTTGCAACTCTAAGCTCTTCTTCCATAGCTCTAACCCATTGATCATCTAAGCATACCTTGCATACTTCTCTTGCCTCAATCTCGAAAATCAAGAAAATCCGATCTTCCATAATTCTCTGATACTTTGAATTGAGATTTCCTTCAATTGACCTTTTGTTTTCATTCTCCTTAAGTTGTTTGACATCTGACTCTTTCTAATTTTGATAATTGAAATTATTAGAGTTTTTTTATCCATTTTCATTTATTGTTATACCTGCATCTATTGATTATTCCTTTTGAAATATTGGCCCTTTCGCACCACTTTTGATTTGATTCTCAACAGAAGTTTCGATAAAAATTATTCCAACACTTTGTTCATCTATTTTGTCTTTGCAAATTTCAAAATAGCTTCTACTAGACTGAATAAGTAGGTGACTATTTTATGAGTGAATCAATTTTTCATACCTTGGTATTGTTGGTTTTACTTGTGAATCTAGCATTGCTCCTTATTTTATTGCATCATCTTCATCAACAATTTCCTTGAGATCTTATGCATATGATTCAGATAGTGTTGGTGTAGTACCTTGTTAAGGTTGATTCCTTGTCTACATTTGCATGATCTGGTCTGACTTTGTTCAATCTGGGTGATCTGATAATTTGTTCATTTATTATTCATATGGAAAACATTTCTCTTTCTCTTGGATCCTGATCCAACTTCACTTCCATAATTATTTAGAATCTTGCATCTTTCATTACTGAAGGGTAGAGTGTATCCTTCTTCAACTAATTGACCAACACTGCGAAGATTGTAAGTCAAATCAATAACATGTAGCACATTACCTATTTTATTACGTTTATCTAAGAAAATAGTATCTCTTCCTTTTATTCTCCCTTCACTATTGTAACCCCATCTAACAATTCCACCAGCATATTCTTCATATTTCACAAACTTACTTATGTCACCAGTAATATGATGTGAACGTCCACTATCTATCAGCCATTCATTTTCCTCATTCCTTTGAATGACTGAGATCTTTTCTTCTTCAATATCATAACTCATATATTTATTAAGGTCAGCCTTTTCAAAAATATTTCTAGCAGAGATATCGGTGGACTTGGTCTTCTCAATAGTACTGTTATCATGAACATTACTCATAATGTCTCCAGTAGGAATTTTCGTAATAGTATAACTTGCTAAATTCTCACCTTTGAAGTTATCTTCCCTCCCAACAAAACTACTCTCATGCATCTCAAATTCCAAATATTTATTCTCATTACCAGTCATGAAATGCGAACAACTACTATCAATAGTCCCTTTGTCTTCTTTAACATTTTGAGTAGCTAGGGATAACCCATCTTCTTAAGTAATTGAGATTTCATCCTTCATCACACTCTTATCAGAAACATTAGTCATGACATCTTCAACAAGATTGTTAGCAATAACACTTGTCATCATATATGTAGTCTTAGGTTCATTTTCTATAATTGCATTAAAAAGAAGTTCATCTTCACTTTTAACATTATCTGATTCATCATCAGTGATTTCTTCATCATCAACAACATAATAACACTTTTTCTCATCTTTAGACTTATAATACTTGTGCTTGGAAATCTTTCCATACATTTAGAAGCATAATGTCCTATCTTTTTACAACAAAAGCATTTAAATGCCATTTTTCATTTGTACTTACTAAATCCTCCTGATAGTCTCCTTGCAACCAATGCTTCCAATTCTTGAAGCTCTCTTTCTTCTTCTTCAAGATCTCTTATTTCCTTTACATATTTTGATACTCTTCTTTTAGATCCTTCACCTTGATCTGATATGTGCATGTCTCTTCCTGATGTGTGTGTGAAAATGTGACTTATCTAGACAACACAAACACTTCAATGGATCATTGTGTGATTGATTAAACAAATTAAACTAATAAAGCACAAATCAATCAAAGCGACTCGTTACCTTCTATTAAATAGAAGTATAAATATTTTTCTCTCAGGTCATCACAAAATCCAGTGACTATAGACTCTATCTAAATGAAGGATTTTAAAAGCTGAGCTAAATGAAATGCAAGTACATCCAAATTCAGCTAAGGTTAATCCATTATTGAGAAAATGAAAGTAAGAATCCTATGGTTTAATTATGAAAATTCAAGTAAACTAAATTAACTATGAATATGATAAGAAATTAACAATAATCTATCACCAACTCGACAATGTTCCTCTACTTCACAATTCTCTCCCTTTAGAAGAATGTGTTGGAGCTCTAAATTTTTGGTAAAATTTGGAGTCCTATATAGTGATAAAACTCTAAAAAATGACATCCTAAACTCCATGCCCAATAATTGATGATATGATGGAGTACAAGAAATGGGATACAAAAATATATTAATTTTTAGTTAAAAGTTGAGGGATTAAGGAAGGAAGCTCTGTGACAAGAACAATCAAATTTTGTAAACGAAGGTTTCAGAGATGTCAGAATTTTGACCTTCTGTAAATATGATGTCGACGGAGAATAAAAACAATCAAACATTGAAAATCTAAAACAGAACCAACTCAAAAAATCAAATTTCCTATCTCCAGTAGAACTCTTATGTTCGTACAATCTGTTTTAGATTTTCGACCAAAGCCAAATCTGAAAGATAGGTAGTTATTAGTTAGTTTGTTGATTAGTTTTTTCAAAAGAAGTTTTTAAATTTTAACATAGGGTGATGTCTCTTCAACCTAAAGGGGTGTGAAAACCATTCATCCACATATATATATGTGGTGTAAAATGTAAACAAATAAACACGAATAATACAATTTTACAGATTGGATAGATTTTGATCAACAACTTGGAACATAAACTTGGATGTACCATTTTTTCAAAACCAATAAAGATAAGTGATTTTTATTTCATCTATGGGAGTTGATTCAACTTCATTTTCGATTAGTCCCTTGGATAAAATCTTTTGATTTTATTCAAAGTGATAGTTAGATGTTGCATACTTTTGATTAAATTTACAACTTTATTATCAATTGGTCTTTTCATCTTGCATGGTTAAATTCAATTGACTTGTAGCCACAATCAATCGGTCTATCATTTGAAAATTTAAATTCAATTGAAATAGTTTTGGATTTATCTTAAGATATATGCTCATTTGAACACCTTTGAAGTGATATGTTTCTTGCAAACTGTCTTTGAGGTTGTACATAGGGTTGGGATGATTTTGACTCTATTGCTCGTGATAGAATAAGGCATTGATCTATTCAATTGGATTATGGTTATTCAGTTTATTGTTTAAAGTTTTGTGACATCCTATACATATGTTCTTTTCCATTTTGTACATATATTTTCTAAACATTCTTTCAATTACTCAAAGTATTTTAGTTTTACAGTTTATGATATATTGCTTTCAGTTAGATTTCTTTCAAGTGCCTTTTCCATGCTTGAGAGAGAGGATTTGAGGTGTGTTCTATCTTCTATAAAAAGCCTTAAAACTTGAATGATAAGTTTAAGGTATAGGCCTACCATCCTTGGCTCTACAGAGCCAGAATTGTTGAAGGTTCAATCTTGCCTTGGTTGAATGTTGTTAGTTGGAAAAATCATTTGGGTTTCCCAGCATTGAATTGGAATGTCCTTAGGAAATCAAATCTGTTGATTTGAGCACCAACAACTTGGCGACTCTGTCGGGGATTGTTGCTCACAATTAGTATTGTGAAGTTACCCAGAGTTTTAGATTTTGCAAATCAGAAAATAGTTGTACCAGTACACTCTACTGGAAGGACAAATCCATAAGACCAGTAAACAACATTTTCCTCGAAAGAGGTGGCGACTTTATTCAGTAAAAATTTTTAGTCAGTGACTCTACTGGGGGAGAAGACTTAGAAAGAGATGGTAGTTCTCATCTTTGAAAAGGTAGAAAATTTTGTTTCAGGATGTCTCATCCATTTTAAAGAAGACCATTTATTCCAGATGGCATCGGGTCATTGGATCTTAGGAGATTTCAATGCATCCCAAATAAGTTATTCCCAAAACTTTCACAACTTTTACCAAAGTTCCATGGAGAATGGGATGAATCGGCACTGCAACACTTGGATGTGTTTTATACATTCATAGAAGATTATGAGATTTCGAAAGAGGATCAAATGATGAAGCTATTTGTCAGGACATTAAAAAAAAATGCACAAGAAGAATATGAATCGTTACCTATAAAGTCCATTTCATCATGAAGACAGTTTGAGCAATGGTTTCTTAATGTATTTCATGGTGCAAGTGAAGAAGACAACATGTGTTACGAACAGTATGAAAACCAAAACTGCAGCATGGAAGAGGATATTAATATATCTCCACTTGATGCATTATTTAGTTTGGAGAGATTTGAGGGGGAGTCTACACCACATTTGTTCATAAGGATGGAAAGCATTTATAACAAGATACCATCGTACATCATACCCCCACGCAAGGAATCAATAAGAAATTTTTGTGAGTTAGGAATCTCGCCAGATGACCCTTATCTAAATCTTGTCTTTCAACTATTAAAATAATATGATGGAGACAGAGCAAAGGAGGCTTATGATCAGATTGAACAAGGCTTTTTGCTTGATGGAAATCTCAGTGATGAGGAAGAAAACATACAAGAAGAAGATCCACATTACATTATGGAAGAAAAATCTTACATTTCCCCTCTAGATACATTCTTAAATTTGGAAAGATATGAGGTTGAATCTGCCATACATTTGTTCATGAGAATGATAAATATTTATTCGGAAATACCTTCGGATATTAGGCCTCTGGGAAGGAAATTAATGGATAAACTTTGTGAGTTAGGAATATATCATGATTCTCAACTGATAAATTTTCTTGAGAAAGTATGAGGTATTGAGGGAAGAAAAGGATGAATATAGAGCATAATTTACAAGTGCTCCAAATTTGAATGCAATTGAATCTTATGATCAGACTAAAAAGGCTCCTATACATGAAAAGGTTGTTGATATTTGTGTTAAAATAGATAAAAATGAAAGGAATGATAACATGGAGGAAGAAAATTCAGATCAATTTGAATAATAATATGTACATGATGAGATGTGTATGGAAACAGGTATCAATGAACATGATGATGAGGAAGAAAACCTTCTCAGCACAGAAGAAATTTCAGCTTTTGTTCGACAAGGAATATCAAAGACATGTTGAGAAGAGTGGTAAAAAAAATTTCATCATGATAATCAAGTTGATGGATCAGTATATATTCAGGGAGTACTAGACGAAGGAGATGATAACTTACAAAAATCAAATAGAGGAGATAAAATAGAACATCATACATCATATGAACAATAGGAAGTTTCATAAAATAATGCCACTGAAGATAATTGATGAAACAACCAATGATCCTGATGAAAACTCTCATGAAGGTGTGCCTGAATTTTCTATGTTCCTGAATCCAGTGTTTGAAGAGGAAGTAGAGGAAGATAAATTTGTGTTCTCTATGTACCTGAATCCATTATGTGAAGGATATTTTCTATACAATCAAATCTATCAACATCATGATGAAGGTTGCAGGCCTAATGATGATTTTGAAGTTGATAACACTCAAAATATGCATTCAGAAGGTAAGATATCATTTAGTTCTTTCTATGAGCGAGATTTGTATCAGAATTGTGAAGATGAGACTAAAATAACCAAGCATAATGATGAGAATATTTTGAAGAAAATTTCTGAAAATTATCCAAATATCCTATATGATCAAATTCTTGATATAAGAGAAGTAATAGTTCCTATCCTCAAAACTTTTATGCAAGAAGAAACAGTGTCTGAAGAATGGAAATGGGGCAGATTGTGTGCAAGGAAATATCTAAGCAAAAGAACTTATCGTAGATACTGATATGACTAATCATATGCATAGGGATCCTCCATCCAACAAAGAACACAGTGCACCTGATGATTTCTCAAAGAAAAAGCATAAATCAAAAGGCAAAGACTGCATTGATGAAGTGGAACCAATAAGTATTCTCTATAAGGATGATATATCTAATACAGCAAGGGATTAGATGTTGGGGCTAAATAATTCTAAGATTTGTTTGTTTTCAAATACTCTTGCTGATAAAGATAAGGAACGATATAATATCATATTCAGGAGATTCAAAGTGTTACGTGAACAAAATAAAAATTTTGACAGACGAAAGGAATAATATTCATTTTGGGGGTTAGGGGCCACTAGATTAAGTCACACATAAATTTTATGAAGAGGATAATAAACTAATGGTTTTCTTCTCCAAAGATAACTGGGATATTGCTATGCTCACAGGGAGCATATGTCCCCAGAAAGAGCTTGTTGGAGCTCTAATTTTTTGGCAAAATTTGGAGTCCTATATAGTGATAAAACACTAAAAAATGGCATCCTAAACTCCATGCCCAATAATTGATGATATGACAGAGTACATGAAATGGGATAAAAAAAAATATTAATTTTCAATTAAAAGTTGAGGGATTAAGGGAGGAAGCTCTGTGACAGAAACAATCAAAATTCTGTAAGTGAAGGTTTTTGAGATGCTGGAATTTCAACCTGTTGTAAATATGATGTCAAAAAAGAATGAAAGCGATCAAACATTGAAAATCTAAAATAGAACCAGTTCGGAAAATCAAATTTCCTATCTCTAGTAAAAATATTATGTTTGTACAATCTATTTTAGATTTTTGACCAAAACCAAATCCGAAAGATAGGTAGTTATTAGTTTGTTTGTTGATTAGTTTTTTCAAAAGAAGTTTTTAAGTTTTAACATAGGGTTGTGTCTCTTCACCCTAAAGGGGTGTGAAAACCATTCATCAACATATATATGTGGTGTAAAATGTAAACAAATAAACAAAAATAATATAGTTTTACAGGTTGGATTGATTTGTATCAACAACTTGTAACATAAACTTGGATGTATCATTTTTCAAAATCAATAAAGATAAGTGCTTTTTCTTTCATCTTTGAGAATTGATTCAACTTCATTTTTTATTAGTCCCTTTGATAAATTCTTTTGATTTTCTTCAAAGTGATAGTTAGATGTTGCATACCTTTGATTAAATTTACAACTTTATTATCAATTTGTCTTTTCATCTTGCATGGTTAAATTTAATTGACTTGTGGCCACAATCAATCAGTCTGTCATTTGAAAATTTAAATTCAATTGAAATATTTGTGGATTTATCTTAATATATATGCTCATTTGAACACCTTTGAAGTGATATGTTTCTTGCAAATGTCCCTGAGGTTGTACGTAGGGTTGGGATGAATTTGACTATATTGCCCGTGATAGAATAAGGCACTGGTCTATTCATTAATTGGATTATGGTTATTCAATTTATTTTTTAAAGTTTTGTTACATCATATCCATGTGTTCTTTTCCATTTATACATATATTTTCTAAACATTCTTTCAATTACTCAAAGTATTTTAGTTTTACAGTTTATGATATATTGCTTTTAGTTAGATTTATTTCAAGCGCATTTTTCATACTTGAGAGAGAGGATTTGTGGTCTGTTCTATCTGCTATAAAAAGCCTCAAGACTTGAAGGATAAGTTTAAGGTATAGGCCTACCAGCCTTGGTTCTACAGAGTAATTGCAGAAGGTTCAACCTTGCCTTGGTTGAATTTTGTTAGTTGGCCAAATAATTTGTGTTTCCCAACATTGGATTGGCATGTCCATAGAAAATCCAATCTGTTGACTTGAGCACCAACAGAATGGAGACCTGATTATATAGAAATCCTCTTGAAAAATGGACAAACGAGATTGATTAATGATTGACGATTGAGATTGATCTCATACTAGCACAATCCATGTGTAAATGATTTGATTGGTTGAGACTTAAATTTGAAGAATCAGTTAACTCCAATGATTAATCAGTCATTTTGGAAGTTATCAAAGTTGATTTGAAAGTTGCCAGATCGAATGAGTTAACAGAATTGATTGAATATAATTTATTTGCTTCCAAAATGATGAGGAGATAATGTTTAGTAAACTGAACTGATTTGATTTGTTTCCATAATGATAATCAGTTGACTGAACTAAACTGACTTGATCAATCAGTTAAATAATTGATTACTTAAGAATGCACTTTTTGGATTATTTAAATAGTTTAATGCATGTTCCTCCAAACTATGATGACATAATTAATTTAATCCATTTTTGTGATTAATTGACAATCTTCATTTATTTAATCAATATCCTAAGACATTAATTAAATGAATGGTTTAAGGTTGATTTAATTATCAACAACATTAGAATTTAGGAATTAATTAATTAAATAGGGTCAAGTGCAATGATTAAATGGGACCTAGAGTTTAGGTTAGATCATATTGATAAGTTGAATTGCCTTAGATTAGGACTTAGGGGATTTAATCAAGATTAGGGTTTTCTTGATGAACAGTCAAGATTAGGGGCATAGGGTTTTGTAGACCATTTTTGGGTGATTACATTTGCCCCTCTTTGAATTGATGTGCGATCAACACATTGATTCAAATAATAGTTAGTGCTAATACCAAGACTAGTTTGATGTGAAGCGATGAAACTAGTCTCAAGTCGATTGATTTAAAGATATCGATTCCAAACTTGATTGGATTAGAACCAAAGAATATAGATCAGAAAGGTCATTTTGATATAAAGCAATAAAATTGAACACCTATTTGATCAATATATGATGATTGATAATGACAAATAACTAATTTGATTTGATTTGATGAAATTGATCGCTGCCAGAAAGACTCTTAAATTGTTGGATTGGTTTGAACAAATAACTAGTTTGATGAGATGAAACCGATTATTATTAAGAGATCAATTAGTGAAATTGACTTGATTTGATGCGATAAATCCAATTGTTTCATCAGGATAATATCACTTTGATGTGAAGCGATGAAACCAATATGCCCCTAGAGGTTTTCTGATGATGAAGAATCTCAACTTGATGTGGTGCGATGAAGATGAGATGCCCCTTGTGATGAGGTCTTTTTTTTATTTGATAGTTCGATTGCTTGATTAAAGATTCACAAATTTCTCGATGTTTGATGATGTGATCACTGAATTGTTGATATCATGATCATGCCCCCTCGAAAGAAAAATCTAAATATGGCCAGGCGCCCCAATGATCGGAAGTAATTTGATTGATAAAATGATGTAGGAAGAGACTGATCTAATTTGATGAGGTTGTAAGCGTTTATGACACATTCTACACTTGTTTTAGGTTTTGTTGACTAATTTTGACCAAATTTTTGGCAAGGTTTGACCAAGTTTGACCAAAATTGTGGCACCTTGATTATTTTGAGGATAAATTCATTTGTTTGAAGTTCAAAATATTGATTGCGCAAGCAGTCAACTATGTTTGACTAAAAAGTCAAATTGCGATTTTGATAAATAAAATTATCTACGATTTTGATTTCAATCCCAAAAATAGATTCAGGCCTTACCTTTCACTAGTGAGAGAACGCTACATTTTTATCATGCTATCAAACTGTTAGAATGATAAGCAAAAAAATGCAAATATTAACACACAGAAGATAACACTATAACACAGAAATTTAACGTGGTTCACCCAATCCCTGGGCTACGTCCACCAACAGTGAGTCCAATGTCTTTATTATTATCCAGTGATTACAATCTGAAACTTGCAACTCAATACCGCCACAGGAATCTACGAAATCCCCCATACAATGAATCTCAAACCCTAAGCCATTTTCACAAGTATTTTTGACTTAACCTAATTAGGGCAAAAATACTCTGACTAATAGAAAATTGATGGCTGACCCTTGACCCCGCAAGGGGCTCTGCCCCTTGACTCTGAGCTTGGGGGTGCTACCCCCAATCCCCTGTAGATAAGTCTGGGGGGGAAACCACACCAAAAGAACCTGAATCTGATTAGGCTCCACATACATAACACAAACTACAATGCAAGAGCTAAAATGAATGCAACCTAGGACTTAGTCACTAGATTTTTGTTTGTTATTTTCAACACTGAACTTTTGGGACATTGGAGTCAATACAACCCTTACTAGTGTCATTACGACCATAAGGATACGAGTATGGCTTTTATCAGTTAAAATGTGGGAAAAAAATGTAAGCATCGAGGCATTAAAGCCAAGATGACCTAAACATTGTTTCTAGTTGATGTTGCAAGGGTACACCAGTATCAAGGCATACAAAGCTGAGATAACCATGAGTATGATCTTGCGTAAATAGACAAATTAATAATAGTCAAGGAGATAGTTCTCACCTCACCTTGGCATGAAAGTAAATGAAGTTGAGTTATGTGAGTCTTTTCCACCTTAATGTGGAATCTCTTATCACAAACAACTAGTTTATTTTGACGTTGCAGGATCATCGGGACCATACCAACAAGCAACAATCAAATAAAAGATGAGTGAAAAGCATTGATAACAAAAATCATCCAAGAAAATGTTCAACGTATCTTTATCAAGTGTGTGAGTGTTATATGTTTGTTTTTGTAGGGTTTTGAGAAACACCATCATGCTTGTGAGTGTATAATGTTGATAAACACAATTGTGTGCTTGAGTATTATTAAGCTAATATTAGGGTTCATGATATGTTATCCAATGTGTGATGAGAAACATAGATGTGTCCAAATAAGTAGTGTTAAGAAATACAATTGATTAGGGTGTTGTGAAACATTGTTGTGTTAGTGGAAAATTGTCCTTCAGGAAAGACTAAGATACTGACTCTGGTTTGGTTCACCGGATTGATCAAATTGGAGTGCTTACCCCCTAGTAAAAAGCGATACCCTAGGACCAAGATGAAAAAAAAACTCCAATCCTTGATGGCATTGTGTCAAACAATTGACTTGACTTAAATTGTTGGGCCAAAGCCAATTCAATTTCCCCCAGACTATGACTCTGATCGGTTTCAAGCCACGACAATTTTCAGAAAAACCAATGTGTCACGAAAGTGACTGAAATCTATGTACAAACTGAAGAAAATGACAGGAAAGTATGAAGTATGCCAAGAACTGTGTTGATAGATGGAGCGCTTGAGTATAAGAGGTGCTTGTTTACTAGTTTTTTACCTACTTGAAAGAGATTCTATTTTTTTCTACCAAGGCGCCTGTTTACCAGGTTTACTTTTTTCTTTCTTTTTAATTTTTTTGTATTTTTTCTCCTTTTCTAATTTTTTTTATTTTTCTCCTTTTCTCTTTTTTTTTGTTGATTCATCAAGGCGCCTTGCCAAGTTTTCACCAGTATGATCATTTTTCAAGACTTTTTTCAATTTTTAGCTTTTCTTTAGGATATTTTTCACTTTTCTATCTTTTTCAAGACAATATAGGTATTGTCATGCCCCGCAAGGGAACCGGGGAAGAGAACAGAGATTCTCTTTGAAAAAGTAAACCTAAGTAAAAATTTATGAAAATTTATGAATTTTAAAAGAATTAGGTATGTGAACAAAACTTAAACTTAAATTTCTTCCAGGGTTCCCTTAATGCATGATTCAGTTAAGTCCATTTAGTAAGCTAACAACAAGATTTATTTCTCAAAGCAAACTACATCATATCATTATAAGATTCTTTATTAAGAAATACCTAAGTACTTTCATTTTCAATTTTCCATTTAAAACCATCTATATTCCTAAGTATTCTTTATGAACAATATAACTTTTAAATCAAATGGAATC
>MU225472.1:817085-862044 GCA_018584345.1 Thuja plicata | reverse complement strand
ATCCTTATAAAGGATGTCGAAACCCTAAAAAGGGCAACTAACTCAGAAAAGGAAACTTTCCTAAGTCTAACTAAACTGCCTAAGAGAAACTTAAGCACTAAGGAGTAATTACTAAATTACTCTAACAGTCCTAGCCTTTGACCTAGTATAAGGTCCTCCATAAGGTGTGTGAGACATAGTGTTGTCCAGATTTTTTTACTAAAACAGGTGATATAAAGAAAACAAAAAAGGATAACCTTTCTAGGAGAGGCCGAGTTATGTTTGGAAAGGGGTAATTCTAAGGACAATTTTTGATTTCTCTTGATCTCAAAGACTTGGTGATGTAAGAATAGGATTCTTTGACTATTTCCTTCGACAAAGTCACTAATAGAGATTGATGATTTTTGAGATAACGAGATCAAGATAATCGAGTCTGAACTTTTGAACTAACAATGTTTAGACAATAATTGTGCTTTCAAATAATGGATGATCTTTAATATTTAGAGATTCACACAATATTATTCACATTTTTATGGGATGTAGACACTGATCTTTTACACAAAATGAGGAATCTTTCCAAGGTTTTCAGGAAGAAAACAGATGTTCAGAGTTCCTGGTCAAGTGCGGAAAACTTCCACCGATTGTGGCAAAGTGATAGGTCAACTGCGGTAAACAATCACAAATTGTGGTAATTAAAGGCTCAAGTGTGGCAATAAATAGGTTGGTGGCGGTACAATTCTGTCAATTGTGGCAAAATGCAAGCAATTGTGGTAAAAGGGAGACAGTCTAAAAAAAGATCTCAAATCTGGTGTATTTGTATGATAAAATTGATTTTTGGAAGATGGATTTTGATTTGTAGAACATGTTTGATTTCTACAGCCTAGACTTGAACATGTTGGACTCGTTTTGACAAAAAAAATTATGTTGGTTTTGTAATTTTGGAAACTGATCATAGAACAAGCACAATAGACAATGTGTTTTGTAATCTAGCACGGGTTTTGAAACAAGGACAAACAGATTAATCTAGGTCAAATTTAGCTTCAAGATACAATGTTATAGTCCCAATGCCTAAATGTTTGTTAGCTCACACAACAAGTGTCACACTACTAGGACATGAAGGTCCACGACGTAGGTGCCCATGTTTTTGTCATTGCCAAGTATTGTTGTCGTGCTAATGAAGATCTCTTTCACTACCACAATATCTTGGAACACATGTGTTGGGAATTTTGGGGGGAAATTCTGCAACCCCTTGAACTATAATAAGGTATTTTTTCAGAGGCGAATCGGGTTGGTCTCTATTTAACAAGGTTGTAGTAGGGTCTGTGGCATCTATCCAATTGGTTTGTACATGTGTGACTCGCTTAAGAGCCTATTTGACCATGTTGGCTACTTAGGGATATTCACCCGATCCAGGCTATCATCAACACACCTCACCTAAGCTTGGCTAGATATAAAATAGAACTTTGGTTCGCATCTTGTTTATATAACGATTGAAAGGATTACCAGTTTAAGGTCATTCTCTGAGGAAGAAGCGCATTTCCCAGATAGGATTTTCTAAAAAAGTATAAAGGTTTTTAATCTAACATATTTGTACAAGCACACAAATGACTCAAAACAAAAGGTTAATCGATTAAACACCAAAATTCCAAGTGTGAACTAAGCTAATCACCCATACAAGCACCTATGTTCAATTTTAAAGGCAAAAGTAGGTGATGATTTTCTTGTTCAATTTTAATGCACCAAATTAAAATATTTTGTCTTTGTTCAATTCTTAACCACCATGTCAATTTTAAGCACCAAATTGGAAAAGTGACGTTCAAGATGTTTGCATGCAATGTTTGTTTTAAGCACCAAAAATACAAATGAATGAATTTTAGGTTGCTTTGTTAATTATTTCCACGCCACAATCTGAAATGATGAGTTAGTACCAAAAAAACTTGCAATCAATAACGTATGAATTTGAGAAAAGCTTGATAAAGACCCTTAATACTCACAGTTTCCCAATTTTGTCTATCCCTAGTGTTTTGATTACAGAAATCAATAAAAAGTTAGATTTTGACAGAGAACATTGAATTTCAATCAATTGAAAAATGGTTCCTATTGATTGTGGCAAAGTTCTAGCAGTTGTGGTAAAATGTTGTCAAATGCGGAAAAGTTCTAGCGATTGCGGCAAAATAATGCCAATTGTGGTAATATATTGGCAATTGTGGCACGAATCGGTCAATTGCGGTAAAAATTTCTTGATTGTAGCAGAATGATATCACTTGCGGCACATATCAGTCAATTGTAGCACAGTGCAAAAAAGAAGAGAATTAAATAAAGACAAAAAAGAATTGTGAAACCCTCAAATCGATTGCGGCATTAAATCAGTCAATTGTGGCAGATTTTTGCCAATTGCGGTAAAATACCATCGATTGCAAAATTACAATGATATCGAAAAGAACACAAAAAGGAAAATTTGTAGTCGTACAACCAAGGCCAAAAAGTCATGTATGTCATCTGCAATTGATATTTGGGTTGTTTGATTCACGTTGGCTTCACCAAAATGTGTAGTCTCAGCCCTGTTCTAAGCTCCAATTAATGATAGGTTAGTAGCACCGATTTTCAATGTGGGAAAAATCAATCAATTACTACTATGAATGAAACTACAAACAATGAAATGACAAGAAATCAAGGAGGAATACAAAGAAATGTAAACCAACAAAGCTCGAATCTTTTATTGTCTCTCTACTCCTTCTGAAATGTTGTGTGTGGTGCTCAGTATTGGTATTGGAAGTGTCTATGACTTGGGAGCGTGGATAATATGATATTGAATGTGTGATCGCAAGAATACTTTGAATGCCATTAGCAATAATCCTGCAGAGTAAGGGCACATGAAAGCTTGAAATCTTGGATCCTTCAAATGGTTATGAAGGGTTGATTATATAGAATGTGGAACTGATTTGAATGGTTGAGATTGATCCCAGAGTTTGGAGAATGAATTGTTCAGATTAAAAGGAACTGGAGAATTAATCAGTAAACTCCACCTCTTCAACTAGGAGAGAACAGGTGATATTTTAGTTAACTGAGGAGCAACAAGTAAACTCCACCTCTTCAACTTGGAGATAAGAGATAAAGTTTGGTTAACTGAGAAGCAATTAGTAAACTCCACCTCTTCAACTTGGAGAGAAGAGGTAATGTTTAGTTAACTGAAAAGTTGATCATGAGTTGCCTTTTTGAATTTGAGAAAGGATTTAATTCATTTTTGTAATTAAAGTATTCAACGTGTGAGATAATTGAATTCTTTTTGGATTTAGAATTGAATTATTTGAATGAAATGAAATTAATTTAATTAATTTAATTTAATTAGTAGAATTAATTAATAAGTTTAAATATTTAAATTTAAACTTTAGGAAATTGAATTTAATTAATTAATAAAGATTAATCAATTAAGGTTATTTAATTAAATAAATTTAATTATTTAATTAATTTTGGGGATATGATTAGATGATTTGGGGGATGAATTTAGAAGAAAATAGATGATTAATTAGTTATTAAAAAACCATTAATTAATAGATGAAAATTAGTGTTTTGAATGTAAGGTCGCAAGTATGTCCATTTTAGGGTGTCTACACCAATATTCATAGGTTGTGTTGGTTATATCAACACCGATGATCGCTCCTGGAATTGACTCAAAAAGATATCAAGTACCCCATCCTTTAGCACCTCGGAGAGGTTTTTACCATTGGATGTGTCTTTTCTTTCTACTATTTTTTGTTTTGAAACCACCACAATGTAGTTTTCTCCTTCAAAATGTTTTTTTTCCTTTCATTTTTATTTTCTGACTGAGGTACTTGATATATGCTTCAGTCATGTTCACGCTTAGTTCAATGGTGGAAGAGGTGATTGGTTCAACAATGTTACAATAGTAGACTAGTGCATACTCGTTGGGAAATGTAGGCATGGTCATGGGTTGTTCTTGCAAATCCCAATCAATGAGTTCAGGATACATGAGTGGAATGGATTCAACAAGTTTCAAGGTGTTCATGGTATGTTCATCATAGACTTTGACTAATAAGTAGAGTCCTAAATTAGTACCCTATATATATATGTGTTCAAATAGGTGAGGACCCTAACGACATCATCCAAGCCCATGTCAGAGATTTGAGGATCTAACTCGTCAATCCTAATTGCGGAGCTTTCACCTACCTTGAGTTTGGTTACGTATTTTTGTACTATGACAATCTTTTTATCTAGTGTTCCTTAAGATAAAATTTCAAATTCATACTCATGAGAGTTTGTTTCATTTTGGTCCACCATGTCTAATACATGAGTAAAGTCTACCCTTTGACCCCAATTAGGATGGGTCCTTCCTAGAAATTCTACTATGGTCATGTCTTGTTCCTCTGTATTTAGACTTTGCTGAGAGGTTGAAGCCTTTTTTTGATCAGGAATCATTTGTTGTTCTTCCTGAATTTGTTGTTCTTCCTGAATTTGTTGTTCACTAGTGTTGATCTAAGTTTTTTCTCTTCATCCCCATTAAGAAGAGATAGAACACACAGAGGAATAGGATAAGGATATTCATCCTCCCCTTTAGATTTTTCCCATTTACAGGCAAGTGTGTCTTTATTTCACATTTCCTTAGTTGATAAGAAGCCTAGGCCATTTTTATCTTTGGAGATCTTATACTTGAGTTCTATGGGTTCTATGAGACCATTTTGATTAGACCTTGTAGGGCCTTTCCATGGATAACCCATACGTCGAACCAACTCATATCCCTTTCCATATTTATCAAGAGAGATCTCACAATGTTTAACCTCGTTACCTTTAGGTTCTCTATATAACCATTCCAGGATAGATCTCTTCATTTTCATCTTCAAGCGGTACAGTTGCTTGAAAAAAGATACCATCATAGATTAATTTGGTTGGTGTAGTTGATGGTTTCATTTCTTTTGAAGATCTCCCATAAGATTTGGTTGATGTGGGAATAGATGTTAGAGACAGAACAGGTTCTATCATGTATCCACCCATCCTCGTGTCTTTGATTTTAAGATTCTTTTCCATTCTTTCATTAAATCTCTAGCTGAATCAGAGGTAGAATCTTATTGGTTGTGTTGGATAAGATTATTAGCTGACTACTTCAGTGCATTACAAGAATAATTGGCATCTGCAGGAACGGTGACTTCAACACCATTGAAAGGGAACTTGATGCACTAGTGGTAAGTGGACGAGATAGCTTGCATCTCGTGGATCCATGGTATTTCCAACAAAATGTTGTATGCTAGTGGAAGATCCAGTACATGAAATATGAATTCTCTTTCTATAGGACCCACTCTGATAGGTAGACGTACGATACCTTTGGAAGATCTCTTGTGAGGAACCTCTTGCATTAATATGATGAACATGCATGAAATGACAGAAATATAGATCAACAGTAGAACTCAGAGTGAATCTATTGATCATGGGCCACTTCGAGGGGGTAACCTCCTTTGAGCAAGCTTAATACAATAAATTCATCAGTACCATTCAAAGGCCTCAACACACACTTATATACTAAGTATAATCTAGAAAAGCATTACAACCTATGCATGTGGGAAAATAAAGTATACTCACGGGATGACTTACAAAGCATATGCGTCCAACAACACTATACTAACAAAAAAAATAGAAGGAACACACAGGTTCCTAACATCCCCTCTCTCTTAGAAAAAAGCTTTGTCCTCAAAGCTTAAGGTGTGGAAATTGTTGTTGAATCTGAAGAAGGGGTTCCCATGTAGCATCCTTTGGTTGCATTATGTGTCATTGAATCAAGACCTTAGAGATGCAGCGAGAGAGAAGCTGACGAGTGCGTCGGTCAAGGATTGCCTCAGGCTCCAGGATAATGGATCCTTCCTTATCCATTTCAGGGAGAGCAGTTTGTGCTCTGATGTTGGTACCAATAACTTGCTTGAGATAAGAAATGTGAAATATTGGATGAATGCGGGAAGAAGGAGGAAGTTCCAATTTATAAGCAATTGAACCAATCTTCTACATAACCTTATAGGGCCCATAAAATTTTGGGGGAAGCTTATGACACCCTTTAAGCTTCAGGGAGGATTGCTTGTATTGTTGTAGATGAAGAAAAACCATATCCCCAACTTGAAATGAGTCCTCCAAACGGTGTTGATCTGCCTGTTGTTTCATTCGATTTCAGGCCATGTGAACGGTGCGGAGAACTGTGTCAACGACCTAAACTGGTGAGCTACTGGGAGTGTAGGGAAGGAGCACTGGAGGTGCCTGACCATAGACTGCTTCATATGGAGTCATTTTAGATGCAGTGTGGTAAGAGGTATTGTACCACCATTCAGATAGAGGAAGCCACTTGGCCCACTGATGTTGTTGTTCGGAAGTGAAGCAGCAAAGATAAGTTTCCAAGCATTTGTTGACAATTTTGGTCTAACCATCAGTTTGTGGGTGATAACCCAAACTCATCTTTAATTTGGTGCCAGTTTGCTGAAACAATTCAGTCCAAAAATGACTGGTAAAAGTTGCATCACGATCTGAGACAATGGAAGAAGGGAGGCCATGAAGATGGAAGATCTAGTCCATGAAGATTTGTGCAACTAAGGAGGCAGCATAGGGGTGGCTAAGGGCACCAAAATGACTATATTTGGAGAGATAATCAATCACAACCAAGATCGTCTTGCCGCCTGATTTAGGAATCCCTTCAATGAAATCCATAGAAATATCAGTCCAAATCTGTGTAGGGATGGGTAAGGGTTCCAGCAATCTAGGAAGGAGGGTCGTTTCACCCTTGTGGCGTTGGTAGGTATCACATTCAGCCACCATCTATTGAATCATTTGTTTCATTCCTTTCCAAAAGAAGTTCTTCCTTTCCCGCTCATAAGTTTTGAGGAATCCAGAGTGCCCTGCTGAAGGAGAGGCATGGAGTTCATAAAAGATAGCCTATTGCAGATCTGGATTTTGAGGAAGCACTAGACGACCCTTGTATCGGAGAGAAGCACCATCCCAAGAGTAATGTGGTATAGAAGAAGGATTATTGGCCAACTGGTGAATGATTTGAGATAAAGAAGAGTCACTGACATAGCCCTGCTGAACAGATTCTAACCAATCGGGAATTGGCATAGAAATAGCTGAGAGGGAAGGTTGATCATCAAATGTGCAAGAAAGAGCATCTGCCACAATATTTTCCTTACCCTTCTTGTAGGTGATCTCATAATCATACCCATGAGTTTGTTGACCCATTTCTGTTGTGCAAGGGAGGATACTCGTTGTTCCAAGAAGTATTTCAGACTTTGGTGATCGGTCTTGATGCAAAAATGACTCCCTAGGAGGTATGACCGCCACTTCTGTACAGCATGCAAAATAGCCATCATTTATTTTTCATAAGTAGATAGGGATAGATTCTTTCCAGAAAGGGCTTTTCTAGTGAATGCAATAGGATGATCATCTTGAAGGAGAACAACACCCATTCCATTGCCGCAAGCATCACTCTCAATAGTGAAGGGCTTGGAAAGATATTGCATAGCGAGAACAGGTGTACTGCACATAGCTTGTTTCAGTTGTTCAAATGTATTCTCAGCAACATGGGTCCAGGTAAAAGCATCCTTTTTTAACATAGCTGTCAATGGTGCTGCAATCTTCCCATAATTCTTGACAAACTTGCGGTAATAGCCAGTTAGCCCCAAAAAACCCCGAAGGCTCTTGAGAGTTTGAGGATGCGGCCAATTTTTCATGGCATCTATTTTTGTAGGATCCACCCGAACCCCTTGGTGTGCAACAATATGCCTGAGGTACTCCAATTCCTCCTGGACAAACACACGTTTAGACTATTTTGCACAGAGTTGATGATCAGAGATAAGTTGCATTACGAGCTCCAAATGATGGAGATGCTCAGCCCAGGTTTTGCTATATATGAGGATATCATCGAAGAAGACCAAAATGAATTCCCAGAGGTATGGCCGAAATATTTTATTCATCACTGCCTGAAATGTTGAAGGAGAATTAGTGAGGCCAAAGGGCGTGACTAAAAATTCATAGTGACCATCATGTGTGTGGAAAGTTGTTTTAGGGATATCCTCCTCATTAACCCTAATTTGATGATACCTAGAACAAAGATCCAACTTGGAGAAAAAATGAGCACCATGAAGCTCAACAAGAAGTTTATCAACAACCAGAATGGGAAACTTATCCTTTATGGTGAGATGATTAAGTGCTCAAAAATCAATGCAGAGTCGCCAGGACCCATCTTTTTTGCAGACAAGAAAAACTGGAGAAGAAAAGGAACTGGTACTAGGGTGAATAATACCTTGCTTCAGTAAGTCACGAACGAGCATCTCAATTTAGGTCTTTTGATGAAATGGGTAGTGGTAGGGCCTGATGTTGGGTGGAACGTTGCCAGGCTGGAGCTGAATATGGTGGTCCTCTGGGCGAGAAGGAGGCAATCCTACAGGTTCAGCAAATACACCTGAATACTTATCCAAAATTTGTTATAGATTTGTAGGAGTACTAGAGACCACTGATGGCTGCATCTGAATGGAATGGATTTGAGCGATGAAACCATGTGAATTCTTCTTAAGAATATTTTCCATACAATGTGAACTGATGATGCTGAGAAACCCTGGCTATAAGCCTTTCAAAGTGTTTTTTTTCTCATTGGCTGAAAATTGCATCCAAAGTTCAACAAAATCCCATAGAATAGAGCCAAGAGTGCGTAACCATTGGGCACCCGAAACCAAATCACATCCACCTAAGGGAAAGAAAAACATGTCAAAGTGCAGGTTATAATCTCCAATAGAGAGATGCACATTGCGACATTTCCCTTTGCAAGGTAAAGTGCCCCCATTGGCAATCATGACTTCAAAGCTAGAGCAGGGATGGACAAAGCAATCAGCCTGTTTGGCTATTCGGGGGTCAATGAAGTTATGAGTGATACCATAATCAATGAGTATAGTAAGAGGGATCTTCTTGAAGAAACCTTGGACCTGCATGGTTTGTGGGGTAGTGACTCCTGCCAAGGCATGGACAGATATCTTTGGTTGGGCTTCTAGCGAAGGAGGTTCAGGCTATTGAGGCTCAACCTCATCATCTACTGTTTCATGAGCATATACATACTCTTTTAGTTCAGGTGGAGAATCCACATCCAAGAGATAGAGGTTTTTTTGAACACATCTATGGCCTTGGGACCATTTCTCATCACAATTATAACAGAGCCCTTTTTCTCGTTGGGCCCGCATCTTTGTTTCAGACAAGTGCTTGATAGGAGTAGTTCTGGGAGCTGGCGTGACTTGAGGGTGTGGAGAACCCGTATTTCTAAATGGAAAAAAACTAGATCTAGAACGTTGTAGAGCACTAATCTTGTCCTCTACTACCTTAGCCAACCCAAGGGCTTCCATCATTGTAGTGGGCTGGAACATTTTTACTTCAGATTGAAGTGCATCCTTCAGACCACTGACAAAACACCTGTGAAAGAATTCATCAGACAATCCCTCTGTGTGATTAGCTAATTTTTCAA
Organism: Thuja plicata; assembly: GCA_018584345.1. Lineage (NCBI taxonomy): Eukaryota > Viridiplantae > Streptophyta > Pinopsida > Cupressales > Cupressaceae > Thuja > Thuja plicata. The sequence goes on along the minus strand of MU225472.1, from coordinate 852,572 downwards.
ACTTTGTCTGGTATTCTCTTACAGTGCATGTTTGGCGAAGTTTAGTGAGTGCTCCCGTGAAGTCATCAAAATCACTAGGGCCAAAGAGCTCCAAAAGGAGTGCACAATTCTGTCCATGTTGGGTATACATTAGCCTTGATGTACCAATGGAACCATTGAAGAGATTCGTGTTCCAAATGAAAAGATGCAAGCAGGACTTTATTTTTATCCAAAGTATTATGCAAGCTGAAATACTGCTCTGCCTTGTAAATCCATCCAGTCAGATTAGCACCATCAAAGCGGGGAAAATCAAGCTTCTGTCCATGAAAATTGCCAGAAGAGAACCCAACGTCTCCAGAATGGTTTCGGTTCATGGTTGAATGCTGAAGAGTGAGACCGAGAAATTTGTCATCCAGATCTTGAAGTTTGGTCTTGAGGGATGCAAGTTCCTCCTCCATGATTTTTGCTCCTGTACGTGTGACAACCATATAGCAGATTTTTTTGATTTTTTTTTATGGGTAGAACAATAGAAACAGAAAATCTTTTAGTTAGGGCAAACTTGGATTTGGGCAAAACTTAGATGGTAAATGGGTGTTTGACGAGTGGTTGGACACTTTCTGATGAAAAGGGAAAAATAAAAATGAGGGTTTCAGGGGTGGGGAGGCGGAACGGGACGAGCGGTCCAAGAGGGACAAAGGAGAAGAATTAGGAAATGAACCTTGTGGCCAAATTTGGTGGTGATTGGCTGAGAAGCTAAAAATTTAGGGCAAACCCTAAAATTAGATAAATGAGGGATTTAGGGCTTCGACATGTGGGATTTGGGGTAGGTTCTTCAAGGAAGGAAGTATGCGGAACAGTATTTCAGAGGTTCTGAGGAACTTTGAGAGGAAACGGGAAGAAAGCAAGGAAGCTATGGCTAAAAAATAGAAAAAAAAATTACAATAGATAAAATCACTCAGATACTAACAACTAAAATTAAGTACTGCAATAATAAAAAAAATTGTAAATTGAAATGAACCTAGATGCAAGAAAAATGAACTTGAAGGCCACGATGGAAAAAAAAATTTGACAGAATTTCCACCCAGTGAGCCCAAGAAAGTGCTTTGATACCAAATGTGAGGAACCTCCTGCAGTAATATGATGAAAATGCATGAAATGATAGAAATATAGAGCAACAGTAGAACTCAAAGTGAATCTATTGATCATGGGCCACTTCGAGGGGGTAACCTCCCTTGAGCAATCTCAATACAATAAATTTGACGGTACCATTCAAAGGCCTCAACACACACTTATATACTAATTACAATCTAGAAAAGTATTACTACCTATGCATGTGGGATAATAAAATATACTCACGGGATGACTTAAAAAGCATATGCGTCCAACAACACTATACTAACAAAATAAACAGAAGGAACACACAAGTTCCTAACATCTCTCTTGTTCATCATATGTCTTTATTGTTAGCTTCTTCTTGGGATCAATGGCATGTTCTGAAAAGCCTGATTTTTCTATTAAATTATAGGTATAGATATTCAACCTTGCGCCTCCATCTATCAAGACTCAATTGACCTGACACTTTTGGATTATGAATTCAATGTGCAGGGGTATATTATAAGGGTGACTCAAAGAATTATCATCTTCTTTCAAAAACAACAGATAGTAGGGTGAGGTCAAGTGACCCACCATGGATTGATATCGATCTAAGTCCAAGTCCTTAGGGACATTGGCAGTTGACAAGGCTTTATCCATAATCTCTCTGTGAGCTGGAGAGATTTTGAGCAGTTCAAAATTTGAGATTTCAGCATTTGTCCTTTGTGATTGCTCAATAATCTTGTAGTCAGCAGCATGAGATGAAACCAGTTGTTTAGAATTTGATGACTTGGACATGGTTATAATAGGTTATTTGTTTGTTTATGTGGAAGATTTTTATGATGTTGATTTATTACCAGATGTAGAAGGGTTGGAAGGCCCAACTCCTCTTAGGGTGACCTTTTCTTGTGTGTGGGTCACAACGTTAGCCTCTCTAGAATCTTTTTCATATTTCTTGACGATAATGACATTGTAGTATTCAGAAGAGACTGGATTAAGAATATGTATGATGTTATTATCATTGGCACCATATGTGTGATTGATTCTGGCACCTTCCTTTGAGCTTTCCCCTTTCTCATATTTAGGCAAGGGATTTTTAAATTCTTTATGATTAGCGTTCATGACATGCTTGTCGACCACAATTGTTTCACTGTCAATGAGATATTGGATCTCATGCTTGAGTCTCATACAGTTCTCAATCTTGTTTCCCTTATTCCTTTAGAAGTCATAGTAGTCATTATCGCTCCACCATTTTTGTTTCATCTCAAGTTCATATTGTCTGGCAATGTGATCAGTTTATTTTCCAAAAGAGTCTTAAGCGTTGATTCGTACAATTTTCCTAGAGGAGCGAAGTTACGCTTGCATTTGACCCAAGGTTTCTCTTCATGATATTTCTTGTGCCTTTTGAAGGAGCTTTAGTCATATTTTCAGCATCTTTTAGGGCCTTTGTGCCACTTGTTAGATTGAAGACTGCTGGCTTCGATTTAGGAGACATAGTCAACTACTCTGTCATTTACCATGTTTTTTTATTTTTGTTCCAATACTTTTTCTTGTCCTTGGAACTAGAATTTTCTTTTCCTTGTAAAGGGTGATTTCTTCATTTCTGACAAGAACGTCCTCTATTTTTAGGTCACTTTCCACCACTTTGTCAAAGGTGGGTGGACCTTGCATCTATATGGGGAAATTTAGTTCGTGTAATCAGTTTATTAATGAATATATACATCTTCTCAGATTTAGGTATGAGGCACAAATATCAAGAAAAGACTTTCCTTCATCACTAAAGAAAATTCAGAAAAGGATTTCCTGTTTGTTGCTTGGTATTGCACAAATCATTCATTATCACGAGATGTTGGATGTTATATGATTATTACTATTAAAAAAGATTGATCAGTTCATCAAAAGTTTTGATCCCCGTGGGTAACTTTAAAAACCACTCAATAGCCTGACCATCTAGACTATAGGGAAAGAGATGCATGAGGTACATTTTTTCATGCAGAAATGTCATACACAGAGAACAAAACTCCCATACATGATCTTATGGATCAGATTGACCAGAATACTTGTCAAATTTTGGGATCTCAACTCCACATGGGAATGGAGGTAAGTACAAGTTTTTATTGAAAGGAAATGGACAAATGGTGTCTAGAGAATACTTCATGGTTGTTTTCTCCTTTTCCTTTTTTATTTACTATAATTTAACTTGCAAGGCTTGTAGTTTTTTTGTTACCAGAGGTTAAGGAGTTTCTTCGTCTTTAGCGATGACATCTTCAGCTTTGTATTGAGGAGGAAGTTGGGCTCTTTTTCATACTAGTTAGAGGAAGTATTGTTCTTTCTCTCGAGCCATGATGGTTTTTATCATCTTTTGAAAGTCTATCATTTTTACATCTAATAATACTGGCCTCATCGGGCTTGGAGTCACTCAAGGAGTGCTCGTTATTAGTAGATTGTATATTAACACTATGATGTCTACGTCTAGAACCTTCTCTTCCTTGTCTTTCTCAAGAAATTTTTGAGTTAGATGATCTGTCTTGGTGAGAGGTTTATTTTCTTGAAGTTCCTAGTTGTTCTATGAAAAAGAGAGTTTTCTTCAAGTGTAAGATGTTATCTCTCTTCTTCTTGAGATTGTTTGAGAAAGCATCTAGTTTGTATAGGAATGAATCAATTGATTGTCTAACAGACGTTGAAGTAAAAACAACTGATATGCTAATTAAGTCCAAGATAGATGATTATGATGACAAGATAATGTCCAATTAAGAAGGAGATGTAAATGACTCAAATCCGAGTCAAGGTTAACAAACCTAGATAAAAATGCACTCACAACTCAGAAAAAGGATAGCAGATAAACAAGACTAAATTAGTGATGATGATGATGGACTGATCAAAGGAAAAAACCAACAAATCAGGACTCAAGACAAAATAAATTGGACTACCAACTGACTATGACTAAATGATGATCAACTATGAAAAGCTCACCATTCTGAAGTCAGGACTGCAGAAGACAAGACAAAATCTAACCAGAGGTCAAGAATTTATGAAAAAAGACTCGATTGTGCAAACTGCACAACAGACCGAGAGGACTAACAAAACTGATAGAATTTTGGATTTATGCCAACTGACTGTTAATATTTTTCATTTTGTTTTCCATTTTATTGTTTGGTTTTCAGTTTTTCTTCAAGGTTTGATTGTTTTGAAAAATCAAAGTATACAAGCACAGTAAACACACGCATGAAAGACTCGATGATACCAGTACTTTTTAAGCCCTATATTCAATTGGCTAAGTGAGAAAATCCTTGCTTGCTAACTTAGGTACACACCCAATAGCTAATCAGAATATGAACACCACCAACTACGCAATGGGTATAATGATGTCATATTATCCCACTCCAAACGCTTATGGGGGAACAATATGGCGAGTATCTTGGGAGAGTTACTATCTCCCTTGCACTTGGTTTACCCCACTTTTGTAGGTGAACCATGTAAGCTGCTACTCTATGGAGTCTAGTAAGGGTCTTCGTTTGAATACATCCTCTGTCAGTGAAAGCGCGATTTAGGCGTATAGCCCCACAAAGTACCTTGGAACAAGTAGTCACGTAAACATAATTGATAACTCTAGGGACCTACCATATGCTAGGTGAGAGCCAAGTATAAGCTCAAATGTACCCGACTTTTGAGGCTTTGGCCCCAAGAATAAAATTTGTTTAATGTGAGTTGGAGTGGTGTGGCTTATGCCTCATGCTCGTGTGGGTCATTCTCCAAGGGTGAGTACTTTTCCCACTTGGATAGACCCATCTAAAAGGTATGCATGAAGTGTTGATATTGTGGCAACTGATCATGTAGTGGGTGCTGATTTTGTGCTTTTTCGGGAAAAAGAAGACCGACATTGTAAAACCCTAAAATGGCCAATTTTAGAGGTTGCCCTAAAATGCATGTTATAAGAGGATGAGATGCATAATGCATTGTAATGTTGGTGTACTATTTTTCTGGATAATAAGAAAGGTTGGACGACTATGTAGGTGGATGTAGCCCAGGTTTTGGGTAAACCACATTAAATCTGTGTGTTATTTGTGTTAATTTTTATTCTTCTTTTCTTTTCTTCATATAATTGTTTATTCTTATATTGTTTTGGATCTGTCAAAACCTAACAATTGGTATCAGAGCAAGGTTTGTTGCTATAGATTGACAGGACTTTCAGATTTGAGTGGGAGTAATGGAGGATTCCAAATTCAATGGCCAGAATTTTCAGTTATGGAAAATGCAGATGGAAGATTATCTGTATCAAAAGGATCTGTGGAAGCCATTAGAAGGAAAAGCCAAGAAACATGGAACTATGTCAGCAAAGGACTGGGAGGTCTTAGATAGGAAGGCACTGGAATCTATTCGACTATGCCTTGCACCATTTGTAACATTCAACATATCAAAGGCAAAAATGACCATAGAGATGATGGAGACATTGGCTTAGTTATACAAGAAACCCTTAGCTTCGAATAAGATATTTCTTATGAAGCATTTGTTTAATATGAAAATGGGTGAGGGGGATCTGTAGCAAATCATTTAAATGAATTTAATATAGTCACCAGTCAATTGTCATCCGTACAAATTCCATTCGATGAAGAGGTTAGGGCTCTCTTAATTTTATGTTCTTTGCCAAAAAGCTAGAATAGCTTGGTTATGGTTGTAAGCAACTTTGTCTCTAGTTCAAATAATTTTAAATTTGATGAAGTTGTTGGTGTTATCCTAAGCGAGGAAATGAGATGGAAAAGCACATGTGAAACTTCAACCTCATCAGGTTCTGCTTTAAATGTGGAGAATAGAGGAAGAACAAGTGAAAGAGGAAAAGGCCCTTCACATGGAAAGTCACGAGGGAAGTCAAAGAAAGGGCGTTCTCAATCTAAAGGAAAGAAAGATTTTTGGTACCCGTAGAAAGCCTGGTCACCTGAAGAAAGACTGTTGGTCTCGGAAAACAAACAAGGAGATGGAAATGAAGATGACAGTTTGGAAGCTAATGTTGCAAGAAATACTTTACAAGATGCTTTAATCTTATGTTTGGATAATGTTAATGATTCCTGGGTAATTGATTCTGGGGCTTCATTCCATGCTACACCCCATAGAAAATATTTTCAAGGTTATGTTCAAGGTGATTTTGGATAGGTATATTTGGGTGATGATGAGCTCTGTCCTATTGTTGGGAAAAGGGAAACAAAGATCAAGTTGCCAAATGGAAATGACTGGATACTGTAGGAGGTAAGGCATGTCCCTAATTTAAGAATAAATTTAATTTCTGCAGGACAACTGGGTAGTGAAGGCTGCATATTCATGTTTACAAACAATGTCTAGAAGGTCACTAAGGGTTCATTAGTAGTAGCTAAAGGCACGAAGATAGGCACATTATATCTGTGTACTGGTAACACTTATTCTACCTTAGCTGCTACTGATAATGTTAATGCAGGGAAAGCTACTATAGATGTTGCAAGAAATGGTTCAAAAATGTGGCACCATAGGCTTGGGCACGTGAGTGAGAAAGGGATGAAAATCCTTCACTCTAAAAATATGTTGCCAGGACTGAAAAATATTGATTTAGAGTTCTGTGAAAATTGTGTTTATGGTAAACAAAAAAGAGTCAGATTTCTCAGAGTTGGGAAAGAAAAGAAGAGTGAGAAGTTAGAGGTTGTGCATTTAGATGTATGGGGATCAAATCAAGTATCATCTCTTGGTGTCTCTCATTATTATGTTGTTTTTATAGATGATTCAACTAGGAAAACATGGGTATATTTCCTCAAACAAAAATCTGATGTTTTTGAAACATTTAAGAAATGGAAAGCTTTGTTTGAGAATGAGACAGGAAAGAAATTGAAGTGTCTCAGATCCGATAATGGAGGTGAGTATTTTAGCACAACCTTTGAAGATCACTGTTGTATCAATGGAATTCAAAGGCAGAAGACAGTTCCAGGAACCCCACAAGAAAATGGTGTGTCAGAAAGAATGAATAGGACAATCATGGAACATGAAAGGAGCATGAGATTGCATGTTGGACTGCCCCTTCATTTCTACACATATTTTGTAAACACCAGTCTATTTGGTAAACAGAGGACCTTCAGCCCCTTTGGATGGTGGTATTCCAGAGGAAGCATGGACTGGTAAAAAGGTAAATTATTCATTTCTAAAAACTTTTGGTTGTGAAGCTTTTGTTTATGTTGATAAAGAAAATAGAACCAAGTTTGATGCTAAATCTCAAAAATGTACCTTCATTGGATATGGAGTAGATGACTATGGATATCGATTATCGGATTTTGAAAATCTTAAAATAATTAGAAGTAGAGATGTTATATTCAATGAGAAGGTCATGTATAAAGAACAGTTGCCGGAAAAGAAGCATGAACAGGTCAAACAAGACTATGTGGTGTTGGATGAGACTCCTAAAAATGAAATTCCACTGGTACCTAATGCTCAAAAATAATATATTATCCCAAAAAATCATGTAAGTGTTAGACATTCTACAAGGTCAAGTAGACCTCCTGAAAGGTTTTCTCCTTCTTTGTATTCCATTTTATTGACTGATTTTGGTGAACCAGAAGAATATGAAGAAGCAATGCAGGTGGATGCCAAACAACAATGGAAGATGGGCATGAAAGAGGAGATGGACTCCTTGTTGAAAAATAAGACTTGGGACTTAGTCCCTTTACCTGAAGGAAAAAGATCCTTGCCTAACAAATGGGTTTATAGGGTGAAGGAGGAAGATGGAGGAAAGAAAAGGTATAAGGCCAGACTTGTGGTAAAAAAATTTGCACAGAAAAAAGGTATAGATTTTGATGAAATATTCTCCCATGTTGTAAAAATGACCTCAATTAGAACTGTACTAAGTCTTGTGGTTGCAGATGACTTGCATCTTTAACAACTAGATGTCAAAATAGCTTTTCTCCATGGAGATTTGGAAGAGGAAATTTACATGTAGTAACTAGAGGGATCTGAGGTCAAGGGTAAGGATAATTTAGTGTGCAGGTTAAGGAAGAGTCTGTATGGCCTAAAGAAGGAACCCCGCCAATGGTATTTAAAATTTGATAGTTACATGGCTGAACAAGGTTACCATAGATGTCATTCTGATCACTGTGTATATTTTAAGAGATTGGATAATGGGAGTTACATTATCTTGTTACTCTATGTTGATGACATGCTTGTTGTTGGGTCCAATATGCAACAAATAAATGAACTTAAATAGAAATTAGAAAGGTCACTTTCTATGAAGGATTTGGGTGCTGCTAAGCAAATCCTTGGTATGGGGATTACACTGGACAGGAAAAATAGAACCTTGAATTTGTCCCAAAGTGAGTATATAAAGAAGGTGTTGAAAATATTTAATATGTAGGATGCAAAAAGAAGTCAGTACACCTTTGGCTATTCATTTCAAATTGACTAAGGAAATGTGCCAAAAGGCACGGGAAGAGGTAGATAAAATGTCTAACATCCCGTATTCATCATTTTTTGGTAGTCTGATGTATGCAATGGTATGCACATGGCCAGATATTGCTCATGCAGTGGGAGTTGTCAGCAGGTATATGAGAAATCCGAGTATGGAACATTGGAATGTTGTCAAATGGATTCTTCGATATTTGAGAGGTACTACTACAAAGGCATTATGTTTCACAGGATTTAGTTATGCTCTAAGTGGATTTGTTGACTCTGATCTGGCAAGAGATATTGATACAAGGAGGAGTACTACAAGGTATGTTTTCACTGTAGAGGGTACTGCAGTCAGTTGGATTTCTAGATTACAGAAGGTTAATGCACTTTCAACCACTGAAGCTGAGTATGTAGCTACTACGGAAGTTAGCAACGAGATGATTTGGTTACAATATTTTTTGGAGGAATTGGGTCAAAAGTATGAAGATCCCCCATTGTATAGTGATATCCAGAGTGACATTCATCTTGCAAAGAATTCTGCTTTTCATTCAAGGACAAAGCACATATAGCTCAGGTACCATTTTATAAGGTCTGTTTTGGAGGATGGCCAATTATGGCTTGAAAATATTCACACAAGTGACAATCCTGCAAACATGTTCATGAAGGAAGTCCCCAAGGAGAAGCTGGTTTCATTCTCAACTTCTATTGGGCTTCTTGGCTGATGATTGTGGAGTTAATACACAGCAAAGTCTATTATCCAGTGGGAATTGCACATACTACATTTTCGTCTGGTTTCAGTCTCTAGGTGGGAGATTGTTTGGTGTGGAGCCTGATCAGTCTCCAAGTGGGAGATTGTTAATATTATGCCTACTGATCATGTAGTGGGTGTTAATATTGTGTTGATTTTGTGCTTTTTCAGGAAAAATATTTGTTTTTTTGGGAAAAAGAAGACCGACATTGTAAACCCCTAAAATGGTCGATTTTAGAGGTTGCCCTAAAAGGCATGTTATAAGCGGCTGAGATGCATAATGCATTGTAATATTGGTGTACTATTTTGTTGGATAATAAGAAAGGTTGGATGGTTGTTTAGGTCGACGTAGCCTAGGTTTTGGGTGAACCACGTTAAATATGTGTGTTATCTGTGTTAAGTTTTATTCTTCTTTTGTTTTCTACATATAATTGTTAATTCTTTTTTTGTTCCGGATCTGTCAAACCCTAACATGAAGTAAGTAGAAAATCTACGAGGGTCTGGATTTTTTATTTTCCCTTAAAGGGGAAAAGAGCATACTGCCCTATATTTTTGTTGTTCCCAAACACGTCAAACAGTTGTTTATTTTAATAATTCTTGCATGCGAGGTTCCTTGAAAAGTATAAATGAAAACACAAAGTTCAGTCATTTCTCCTTAGGCAACCTACATGAAATACATCAGTAGTCTCAATTTTTATCTCTCTAACACACGTCTTGCACAAAAGGTCTAGATTTTTTCCAAATGTCTTCGACAAAATGACCTGCACAGATATGTTAAGCTTCTGAAATCCATAGAGAGGAAAAAAAATCAACCTATCAACATCAGCGAAGCCAAAATCAAAACCAAAATTTAGTAAAAGCTTGTTGTTTTGTCAAAAACTAGTACAGATTCTCGTACAAGAATCTATAGGCACTGATATGATGATCTACACACTACCATACGATCATTCATTTCCACTCATACTGCTATGTGAGAATGTGTACAAGAAAATAGAATTAGAGTACGAAAAGAATCCTGAGACTTGAAAAATCAATTCAAATGTGATCAGGTTAGAAATAGATGTTCTACCCCATGGTGGGCGCCATGTGTGAAAATGTGACTTAGCTAGACAGAACAAGCACTTCAATAAATCATTGTGTGATTTATTAAACAAATTTAAACTAATGAAGCACAAATCAGTCAAAGCGACTCATTGCCTTCTAGTAGATAGAAGTATGAATTTCGCTCTCAGATCATCCCAAAATCTAGTGACTATAGACTTTATCTAAATGAATGATTTTAAAATTTAAGGTAAATTAAGCTAAGGTTAATCCATTATTGATTAAACGAAAGTAAGATTCCTATGATTTAATTATGCAAATGCAATTAAACTAAATGAACTATGAATATGATAAGAAATTAACAATAATCTATCACCAACTCGACAGCGTTCCTCTACTTCACAATTCTCTCTCTTAATAACAATGGAGGCCTGATTATATAGAAATCCTCTCAAAAATAGATAGACGAGATCGATTAATGATTGACGATTGAGATTGATCCCGGATTAGCACAATCCATGTGCAACTAATTTTATTGGTCGAGACTTAAAGTTGAAGAATTAGTTAACTCCAATAATTAATCAGTCATTTTGAAAGTTATCAAAGTTGATTCGAAAGTTGCTAAATTGAATGATGAGTTAATAGAACTAATTGAATAGTTAATGGATTTTCTTCCAAAATGATGAGGAGATAATGTTTAGTTAACTGAATTGATATTATTTGTTTCCATAATGATAATCAGTTGACTAAACTAAACTGATTTGATCAATCGGTTAAGTAATTGATGACTTAAGAATTCTCTTTTTGGACTATTTAAATGGTTTAATGCATTTTCATCCAAATTGTGATGACAAAATTACTTTAATCTATTTTTTTGATTAATTGACAATACTCATTTATTTAATCAATGTCCTAAGACATTAATTAAATAAATGGTATAAGGTTGATTTAATTGTCAACAACATTAGAATTTAGGAATTAATTATTTAATTAGGATCAAGTGCAATGATTGAATGGGACCTAGATTTTAGGTTAGATCAAATTGATAAGTTGAATTTCCCTAGATTGGGACTTAGGGGATTTGATCAAGATTAGGGTTTTCTTGATGAATAGTCGAGATTAGGGGCTTAGGGTTTTGTAAACCATTTTTGGGTGATTACAACTGATATAGTAGCTTTGAAGGCAGATTCAAATTTGGGTAGATAATCACAAAGCTCACTCATTTCAAAAGCAGTATAAATTCCCATCCAGTGTATCCCTTGTCACAACACTAGTTCTAATTTCTTCAATAGCAGCAACTTTTCTCTTGTATGCAGCAGGAAAAGTTCTCAACACCTTTGAAACAATCTCTCCTTCATCCAATACACCACCGACACATCTGATACTATAGAATAATTCATTTATCTCCAACATGTAAGAGTTTATGTTCTCATCCTCTAGCATTCTCAGAGATTCATACCTTCCTTTTAGACTTTGTAACTTAGCTTGCTTGACACATGCATCACCTTCATGAAGAATCTCTAGCTTTGTCCATATCTCATGAGAATTCTCTAATCTCAACGGATTTGTTTACTTTAAATATGATAGAGAAATTAGAAATCCTTCCTTTACTCTGATGTTGTACTCAAACTACTTCTCATCTAGTTTAGTCGTACATAGATCTACAGGAGTATAGGAGCTCTTTGTGATGGTCCAATATTCTTCTCCAATGCATCTTAGATGAGTGATCATTCATCCTTTCTATATAGGGTAGTTTATTCCTTCCAATCTCATACTATCCTTCGTATAAGTTTCCATGTCTGATCTCCCTCAAGTTGTTAGGCTTCCTTCAAGGGACCAAATCTCTTATACCAATTGTTAATAATATAGAAGTTGAACAACTAAGAGGGGGGATGAATTAATTGTTCCAAAACTTTAATATTTAACCCCTTACTCCTTAAAAATCTTCAAACATGAATTACCTACATTTTGATCTGATTACTTGAAATGAAAATATGCATGCATACACAAATCATAATCATATCCACACACTTGACACAATATTTTTATCGTGGAAACCTTGTTAGGGGGAAAATCAAGGTGGGGTTGTTTACCCACAATAATAAAATACCCTTTTATATGTATAACCTTATTACAACGTATGGGGAATGCACATGCATTCAAACTCACTGCCTAGAGCTCACTTCTCAACTAAAAATCCTCAAGCTACAACCCTGAGGAAGGCTCACTTCCTTACAATCTGATCACTACAATGATCTAAAGAAATTTTGTGAACTGTGTAAGTGACATCTACCTTATGTGTGATACAGCTCCAATGTAACACAATGCAAATCTATGTTCAGCCCCTTATTGAAAAAATTTTGATCACCACTAAACCAGGCTCTCCCTTTGCTATCCACTTCTAGCATTGGCATCCACAATCTTCACCATGAATTTGCCCTAATTTGTCATTTTATACCAAGAACTAGGTCGAAAAAACCTAATTCACCACCTCTTCCAATCAACACGTCAAGTCACTTGATTCAAATCCATCTCTGAATTCCAAATCATATCCTTGGCCTATACCAACTACCTCGAGATTATAAATCTTCCAGATTTGATGATTTTTCACTTGCACAACACGATTTACCAAGTCAACCAAGAGCAAGAATAATAATAAAAATATTATTATTAAATGAAAAATCCACCAATCTGATCCTTTTGATCAATGTGTATCACCAAATCATCAAGCACATACGTCAAGAACATCCTATGGCATCATTAAAAATACTCAAACATTCAAATCCACCACAACCATTGGATTTGCCAGCTCTTTAACATCAAACTTGAAGAACACTATCAACAAGTCACTAAGACTATAAGATTATGTCTTTTAGACCTCTGAAGTACAAACCCTCTGAGTTGAAGACACCTAAGTATGTCTCCAACACATTCATAGGTTCTCTCCAAGAAATTCTAACTCTATTGTGCATGTCAAACCTCTTTTTATGTTCCTATCATCACAATCTTTCACCTTGTCTGCCAGTTACCTTCTGCAACCTGGGTACCTATCCAAATCATCATGAAACCTTATGTAACATTGGGTGAACATAGTAAACACCTTGATCATGCTTCCTTTATGTGAGCGACTTCATCTTTGCAAATCCGCTTCTCACTGGATCGTTTAATATTTTGTTCCCCTAGCTAACCTGCAACAATTAAGTTAGCAGCAATCAAATAACTCTTATGGTCACTTCCTCTGATCAATCCTTTTGCTATGCTAACATTAATACCAACACAATCATCTTCCAGTTTTTCCAATATGCCAACAAGAAAGGGTGCAAGCATCTTCTAAGTAATATCCTAACCAAAATGATTAACATATTACAATTAATTCAAGACCAAAGCATGTACATTTTTTTCAACAATGAAGCAATACATGAAAATAACGAATATTAACACATAATGCTTTAATGTAAAATATACAAGCACCTATAGAGATTGAAATGAGAGAGAAAGGAGGAGAAAGAAACAAAAGAAGATTTAGGCATAGTACCGACACAAATGCATAGCATTTATAGGGTCCCTAAGTGGTACACCATCCATATTAGCTAACTTATATGCGCCAAAACTATAAACTTCAGTGATGATGTATGGGCCAAGCTAATTAGGACTAAATTTACCTCTTTCTCCAGGTAGATCATTGACGTTACATTGATTCTCATAAAGAACCAATTCTCCAACCAAAAAAGAACACTCATTTACTTTATGATTGTATTTCTCTCTTAAGGATTTATTATAGTCTTAAATGTGGTCAAGGTCATTAATTTGTTGCTCATCTAACATTTCAAGTTGTTGAAGACATGGTTCTCTTAAAGTTTCATTATCAATTATACCATTAAAATAGACTCTTAAGGAAGGTATCTCTAATTCCAAAGGCATAATTGTGGCTGCACCATGAACTAAATTATAAGGAGTTGTTCATGTTGCAGTGCGAACACTTTTTCTATATGCCAATAAAGTATAGTTCAATTGTGTGTGCCAATCTTTAGCATGTTTTTAACAGTCTTCCTAATAATTTGTTCAATGACTTTGTTAGATGCTTCAACTTGACCATTAGATTGAGGATAGTATGAAGTAGAAAAGTGTTTCTTGATTTGGTATTTTCCAAGAACTTAGTTACTTCTTTGTTTTTAAAAGGGGTACCATTATTAGATATTATCATTGACAGAATACCAAATCAAACAATTTAATGTTCTCTAGAAGGAAATTACAAATGCCATCAGTTGTAGTAGAGTGAAGAGGAATTGCTTCTACACATTTAGTAAGGTAATCATTAGAAATAATTATGTATGTCCTTGAGAAAAAGGAGGTGATATTTTCCCAATGAGATCCAATCCCCAAAGATTAAAAGTCCATGAAGCTGCCTAAGAGAAGATTTCATATGCAGAAACGTTGATGATATTATTGTGATGTTGACATTGAAGACATCGTTTGACAGTGGCAAAAGAGTCTTGCTCCATGGTTTTCCAATAATATCCCATACAAAGGAGTTTGCTAACTAAAGACTTTCCACCAAAATGCCCGCCACAAGATCCTAAATGAGATTCTTTTAAAGAAATCAGGATCTCATTTTTATTAAAGCATCGAAGTAAAAGACCATTGTAAGAGTGCTTATAAAGAATGCCAGCAAGAATGATGTATCTTGTAGCAAGTTTGTGAATTTGATCTCTAGTATTCCTTCTTGTTACTTTGGGAAAAGTACCATATTTTAAGTAATGGAAGATGTGTGAATACCATTCATCCAAATGAAGACTAAAACAACAAGTGGCATCATCAGAGATTTCAGATATAGCATGACTGACAAGATTGCATATGGTGAATTGAAAACTTTCATTATTGTTTTCTAAGGAGATAAGGTAAGCTACGCTTTCCATGGCATTTGCATGTCTATTATCTTTATGAGGTAGATTTGAAATAGAATGAGAGGAAAATTTAGCAAGAAAATTTAAGGCTAAATCTTGATATTGAGTCAACTTAGTATGTTTGGCTTGATATGTTCCATTGATCTGTTGCACAATCAATTGTGAATCTCCAAAGATTTTAATATGTTTTACTTTAAGGGATAAAGTCACTTTTAGTCCAGCCATAAGGGCCTCATATTCCAGAATTTTTTTAGTGCAAGAGAAATTAAGACGGTATGACAAAGGTATAGGTTACTTCGAGGGTGATACAAGAATAACACCAACACCATAGCCAGATTTTCATCTAAATCCATCAAAGTATAATTCCCATGTGTCATCGGTATCTATAGGTAAGACAAATTCATTGATAAAAGTGATAGGAGTAGAATTTGAAGTAGGTGAAGGAGCTTCAACAAGATGATTGGTAAAATCTTGTCCTTTAATTTCCTTTTGAGAAACAAACTTTAAATCAAATTCAATCGACATTATAAACCATTTAGCTAAGCATCCTAATAAATCAATTTTTGAGAAAAGATATTTCAAAGGATCAAATTTTGTGATGACATTGATTTCAGCATTAGGAAGGTAATGAAAAAGTTTTTGACAAGCAAAAACTAAATTTGGACATTGTTTTCTATCGTAGTGTATTGAGTGTCATAATCCACCAAAGTATGACTAATGTAATAGATTGGTCATTCTTTTCCATTCTTATCATGTTGAGCTAAGACAACAACTAAAGCTTTAGAAGAAGCAGAAGTGTATAGAAAGAATAATTGATTAGGTTGAGTAGGTTGTAAGGTAGGAGGATTAGCAAGATATTGTTTGAACTATTTGAATGTTTGTTTGCAATCATTATTCCAAGAGAAAGTATAGTCTTTCTTTAACAAGGAATTGCAAGGAATTGTACGATCCACCAAGTGTGATATAAAGAGACAAATAGCTTGTATTTTTCCTTGTAAACTACAAAGTTGTGAAATGTTTCAGGGAGGTGGCATATTAATAATTGCATCAGTATTTTTCAGTATCCACTTCAATACCCCTATTTGAAATGATGAATCCAAGAAGTTTTCCATTGTCCACACCAAAAGCACATTTCTAGTGATTCAAATGCATATTATATTTATGCATTATTTCTAATATTTTTCTAATAATAGGAACATGGTCCTTACAAGAAATAGATTTAGCAAGAATATCATCAACATAATCTTCAAGAATCTTATGGATGTAATTGTAGAAGATAAGGGTCATAGCACGTTGATATGTAGCTCCTGCATATTTTAATCCAAAGGGCATGACAACCCAAAAAATGCTTCCCCAAGGAGTAATGAAAGTGGTTTTGTATTGTTCTTTAGTAGGGTTGAAGATTTGATTATAGCCAGAGAAACTATCCATGAAAGATAATAAGGCATGTCCTGCCGTAGAATCCAAAATCATGTCAATGTTAGGAAGCGGGAAATCATCCTTCAAGGAAGCTTTGTTTAACTCATGAAAATCAGTACACATTTGGATTTTATTATCACCCTTAGATATAGATACAATATTTGAGATCCAAAGAGATTAGTCAATAGGATGAATAAAGCCAACATCAACGAGTTTTTCAATTTCAGCTTTCATTAGAAGAGTAATATTGGGATTCACCTTGTGTGTCTTTTGTTTTACCGGCTTTGCGTTAGGAAGAAGGACTATGTTATGTGTGAAAATTTTAGGAACAATACTGGGCATATGAGAATAAGTCCATGCAAAGACATCAGATAATTCAAGAAGGGAAGTAAGCTTGTTTCATTCATCCTCATCTAGATATTTTCCAATTTTAATGATTTTTTCATTGTTATAAGGATCCATTTGCACATCAATGGTATTAGTAATGAAAAGATTACTTTTTTGAGAGACGTTGATAGGTAAAGGGAGATCATGTTTATAAACACTATCTTTTCCAAAGTATGCTTCAGAATTCAAGCAATAAGGCAATCTCCTATTGTGGTGAAAAGGAGGAAGATTATCATATGCCCCCAAGAATTTAGCTAAAGCATCATCAGTACTAAAGGTATCTAAAGAGGATTGCTGATCAAAATTGATGAGATGAGTATTCACAACTTTCAAAGGTCCAAAAGAGATATTGTTAACATTGAGAGTAATGGATTGTGGTTGCTTATAAGGATTAAAATCTAATCCATAAGAATGTTCATTTACATTGTTGTCTAAGGGCACTCAAATTCCTTGTTCGTATTTTCCACATTCATTTCCATTGAATCCATGTTTTTCTAATAAATGATAACCAAGACAATAACGGGAAGTCATGTCTGAAAGAATTAATGATGCTTCATGAGTAATTATGTCATAAAAATTAGGTTTGATAGTTTCTAAGGATTCACCGGTAGAAGAAACAACAAAGTTGTTACTAAGCTCATCAGAAAGAGATGATGTTATAGGCTCTTTGTCAAGTTTAGGTTGTTGACATTCAAGTTTCAGAACTTTATATTCTCCAATATAAGTTGGTGTAAAATCTAAGGACCCTGAATCGTCATCTAAAAGGACACTAGTAGGAGAATAATCATCCTTAGGTTCTTGATTTTATTTTTCTTCAATAGGAACATGTTTAGTGCTTGATTCAGTGTTAAAATAACTATTCGGTCTATCATCTTCCATGAGAGTGTACATCAAATTGTTGTAGATAAACTTGTCTTTTTATGAAGAGTGGAAGGAACAGCATGCATAGCATATAACCAAGATCTACCCAAAAGAAGATTGTAATTAAGAGGTACATGCATGACATGAATAGTAGTGTCTAAAATAATAGGATCTACCTTAATAGGAAAATTAATGATATCCAATGTTTGCTTAGCAACGTTGTCAAAGCCACGAATAGGAATAAAATCAGGTTTAATAGGTGAAATGTCAGCTTTGATCTCTTTCAACATGTCCATATTGCAAACATTTAATCCAGAATCGTTATTAATTAAGGTCTTTCAAATGATATTATCATCGATAATGACAGCCACCATAAGGGCGTCATATTGATATTCAACTTCTTTGGAAGGAAAATAATCTTAAGTGAAAACAATTTGAGCCGGGAGGCCCGGGACAGGTGCGGTATGCATACATTCCAAAAAGGAGTTGATGTTATTTGAATAGGTGGAGGAGTTGGAAGAGTGGTTAAATATTTTTTCAAGGCCTCATGATATGTAGGAGAAGTTTCAAGGAGTTCCCAAAGAGAAATATTAGCGGGAGTGGCACATAACTGTTCTACCAAATCATACTCCTTTCCAAGAAAGGGAGGTAAGCATGGGTTGAGAAGGTAGTAAAGAAGTGGGAACAACTGGATTAGTAAGTTGAGGATTATTTCTTGTATGATAAGTGTAATCCATCGCGTGATATTCCTTGATAAACTCCAAAGGACTTCTAGATTTTCCTTTCATAGTTATAATAGGCTTGTTCAGAGTTTGGAAAGAATTTTGTTGATTGTAGTTTTTAACCGTAATGACAAGTGTAGTGAAAGTTTGGAAAGAAGATTGTGGAGGGTAACATTCAACAATAAGGACTCATTTACTAAAGGTTTGAGAGAAATTTGAATTAGTCCATCCTTTGGCAGTTATCACAGGGTTATTAGTGATCATAGGTTGATCATGGACAACTACTTTAGGTGTTTCAATGTTGAAAACAAAATCACTCAAAGGAAGCAGTTGAATTATTTTTTGGTAAAAGGTTGGTTGAAGATATGTAGAGGAAGATTTGGTAGAGATGGAGTCATCAAATACTTCACCTTTCATAACAGAATATTCACTACTATACACCTCGTGATGGTTCCTAACATCTTGACTAGTAAAGGAATTATCAAAATACTCACTAATAAAGAAATCATACATGTTTGAAACAAGCTAAAGACAAATGAAATGCAATTGTTTTTGTGTTTATGATGCAACACATAGTGACCAATAAATGAGATAATTAAAGCATAAAAAGATGAATCTAAGCTAATGCAATGCATGAAAAGTAAATCTAATGACAATATTTTTGTTCTTTTTCAGATTATTGAAATACGTACAAGATCTAACTAACCAACACAAAAGGTACAATGCATGAAAGGTTCGGGTTCACCAAAATATCTAATAGGAAATGGTGAGAAATGCTAGGATGTAGATCACTCACTAAATCTATGGGGGGTTGTTATACATTGGAAGAAAAAAACCCTAGCCTATAATATAGATCTAGTAAGCACAACCAAGTGAGGATGCTAACTCCGGATCTAAGCTTTATAGGATTGGATTTGGTTGATTCCAATAGAGATTGTGAATGATACGCAAATCTAAAATGACAAAGATGATCTATGAAAGTAAATAGGGATGAGAATGTGTGCACTCGGAAATTGAAGTGGAGGATTCCTCTTTGAAGCTGATATTTCCAACTGTCGGAGTCCCATATTCTGGAAATTTTTAAACCTAGCAACTTGGAATCTGAAACTATCTATACTGAAGATTTTTTATTTTGAAAAGGACCAACTCAAACTAAGTCAACCTAGACTTGGACAAGGTTGACTCAATTTGGCCTTGTCTAGAGACTTTCTAGATTGGAATACATAATGGATCTTGAATGATTAGATTGTAAGATGCCTGAATCTGTACCTGTAACTGCACTACCTAGACTTGCAAATATAGAAAATGTGTGTGTGGGTGTCTATATAGGATTTTTCCTTAGTTAATCCCCCGCTTTGGTGATTCCTACCTCCACTAATAGCCCTTAGAACATATAAAGTGTGATGTGCTTGTGAATCTAGAGTATGTCTAAAATGCAAATGAGTTAGAATGTCAAAGTGAATGCCTAGATAAAACCCTGTGTGAAAGAGTGAAACCCTAGCATAAAAATGCAAACAATTTTTTATTGAAAGCATATAAATATGAAGCATCAAGGCATAAATCTAAAAATAAAAAGGAAATCATATCAAGCCCTCAAGGGAAAAAGTACTCCTAGTCATCCTCACAGCCCATTTTAAACTCCATATTGTTGAAAATGATATCTTGAATGCTTGATTTGAAGTTGTAGATGTTTGATTTGAATTCTTGAATTAAGTATTCAATAACTAACCCTTTCTTCAATGGATGTCATCAAACTTGGGCTTCCACCTTACAATTTCTTGTTGTAGTCAAATTGGGGTTTTCACCTTGCACTTGATTTTATTATGCCAAAATGAAGCAATTGGGTTTCTTTTATAGTGATTTCGGGAGTCGAAATTATTACTCAACTAACGGTGATGATGATGAAGACCGGGATCAATACATGATTGTAGATGGGTTAGATCAGTTGTTATTTTGTCATTGATGTCAAGCAATTTATTTCTGGTTCATATTAAGTTTCCATATCTTTTGGAGTTGATTTAATTGGGCAAGTTAATAAAGATCAAACAATGATAAGGTACTATTGAGATAATTGTTTTCTACTTTATCAAGTCGGTATAGAAGTTTGGTTAAGTCGGTAAACTGAACAAGTGATATTACCGAGCAGAAGAAGTATGTTGGTAAACGGTTGTGCTAATCCAAGTAGTTCATGTTAGTTACCGAGCAGTGAGTTTATGTTACCAAGTGGAACAATTATTATTAAGGATAAGAACACATTTAATGCGAAGCTACGGCAATCTGGAAGATTCCAAGAGTAAAGGAAAGTTAGTTGGGAAGATCTATGTTGAAGAAAATTCAGAGTGAATATATATGGCACAGATTAAGTGGTAAAATTGATGGTTTTATTCTTGGTCCACTGAGAGGTTGTGAATAAGACAAAATCAAACTTAAATACTTAAAACTAAGCTCACTGATTCACTCGGTAGAACTGAATACAGTAATAACCGACTCACCAAATAACTTAATAACTTTAAAAACCATATATCTCATAATATGCAAATCAATCATTCAAACTCAGTTAACACTCGGTTAAGAACTTATCATATTAAATATTACAAACACATTTGCTAGATGTGACCCTGTTAAGGGATTTACCTTAGATCTGTTAAGATCTTCACCCTGTTAGGAGTGGCCTTGTTAGAGGATTTTAAACACTCTTTTAGAATGTCACCTACTTCTAGGATGTACAAATGGGACTGTTAAATCCACTTGGTTAATAGATTTTCTCTGTTACAAATGCTAATAAGCAATAGTAAAACTTTGATCTATAAATATAGCAACTACCTTTTCTTGGTATCCTTTATGCTCACATGAATACTAGCATCACATACTCCATTTGTCTCTACTTTAGACTGTAGGTTCTGCTCTTTCTTCTTCTCTACCATGCTCGGTAACTAATGTTCTTAAGCTTCTTTTGCTTCTTAACTCAACTCACTAGTATCATCATTTCTCATTAGTTCTCATCTTTTATATAGACAAAAATTTGCCTCTTAATCTCTTGGCTTAGGTTTTCAATCATTTGCGCTCATTCGTTCGATCATTTTCTTCACAAATCTTGGCTCTGTAAACCATTTAACTTTTACCTTGTAACTTAAACTTTTTCTTGGAACTCTAATAATCAGGTTTAATTGCTTAATCTTCGTCTTTGATCTTCTCATTGAATTTTCTTGCTCGTAGATCTTCTAACAAACTTCCTTTAATTCTTATCAACATCCATATCATCATAGCTTGTATTAAATTTGATCTTATCATCATTTTCAATCAATATCCTATACTCGGTAACTTGCTTCACTGCTCGGTGCCTAACTCATTCTCAATACTCGGGTCTTGAAATCGACAAACACAACTTTATACAGATTGACTCTGTCCATTTAACTTCTTCTTATGATATGGTAACTCAATAAAAATCAATAATCAATTGTTTGACATCAATGACAAAATAACACCTGATCTAACCATTTCTACAAACATGTATACCTATTATCACTCGGTCTTCATCACGAGTTTCAAATTCATTGAATAATTTCAAAAGGGTTAATCTAATGGCTCGGAGTGATTTAAGGAATACCTAACCAAGGAGATTAAGAGGCAGAAAACATAGTCTATTTAAATGATGGATGTGAAGGTTATAAGAGCTGGCAAGTTGAAGAGTTGAAGTGCTACCGAGATAGATTTGATATCATTAAGTTGAAGAGTTGAAGTGCTACCGAGATAGATTTGATATCATTAAGTTGAAGAGTTGAAGTGCTACCGAGATAGATTTGATATCATTAAGTCTAGCACTTAAAATGATCTGATCAAGCAAAGATGTGGTTTTAAGTTTAACAGATCAATTATAAAAAAAAACTTATTTGCATTTGTAACAGAAAATCTCTTAACCGAGTGGGCTTAACGAGTCTTTTTGTAAATCCTTGAGAAAGGTGACATTCTAACAAAGTGTTCAAAGTCCTTTAAATAACCAGGGCACTCCTAATAGGGTGAAGACCCTAACAGATCTGAGGTAAATCCCCTAACAGAGTAATCTTTAATAGGATTGGCTTTTAACCAAACATACTTCAGAAAAGGATTGGTTTTTCTTAAATTGGGTTTCCTCATTAAATCTAGTGTCATATGTGTTGAATGCTTTCATGTGGATTTTTTGTACTGTTTATGCAAATTATTGTTTATTACATTGAAGTTATTTGGTGATTTGGTTGTTGTTAGTTTTACTGAGTTTATTCAGAGTTAAGTTTTGAAGTTATAATTGTCATAGTTAAAAATAAGTCTTCCTTCATTTCCATCATAACTGCCAAAAATAAAGAATGACAGTACTAATCACTAGTAGTTTTATTTGCATCACTCCAGTGGAGCATTCACTGTGACCTCCAAGAGAAACATAACTTCTGCCAAAGTGAAAAACCGCTAATCAAAGGACACTATGCATGCTGTGACAAACAGGACAAGGGTAAATTGCAATAAATTTGGGATCATACGCAGAATGGGCCAGTGAAACTACCAGGAACAAAACCTTATAGCTACAAAGGGGCACTGTGCATAAAATACTCTTTTGAAATTAATAAAAGCCCACTCACATGCAATACTTGAAGTTGCCCCGAAGCCAAAAGAAACTCAATGCATGCAAAAAAAGTTGCAGAAGCCATTGTTTGAGAAAGCTAGCACGCAAAAAGAGAGATACAATGCATAAACAAGCTGCCAATTCATATAAAATAGAAGCCACCATAAAAGCTGATTGCAACCCTAGCTAATTAAGTGCAGTATAACTGTAAGTGAAGATGACATTGCAGGTTCAAAGCTAAATACGAAAACCTTCACCAACATTTGGTGTGCCCCCATTTAAATGAGATCTTTGAATCAGGTATGGACATCCATCATAGCATAATGGAAGGTGCATTATTCCATGGTAAAATCCTTCTCTTGCAATTCCTCCCAAACCAAGGTCCATATAGCACAAGGAGAATTTATACAAAGTTTTAAAACCAAGAGCTGATTACCTACAGCTACTTTGTGGTGCTCAAATTCTATTTTGAATACCCTGGCTCTTCAAATACTCTGCAACTGTCAAGGAGGCTAAGCCTTTCTTCTTTATTTAAACAGATTCATCAATTCATGCTGCTACTGTATAAGACACCTCTTGGCGTAATAAGCCAAACATATTGCAGTGTTGTATGTAGGTCATGTTGCGTGGAAACTAAAACTAATTGATAATATCAAGGATTCCTTCTGGACCTCTACTGGAGAACTTCAGAATTTCAGTTGTGCATCTGACAGTGGATTTATTTTTCTTGTAAGCTAACGGGATATTATTGATTCTTTGTCAATGGGTTCAGAGTTTATTTCTTGGGACTGCAAGTTACAACAGAACACATTTACATCTTGTAATAAAATCTTTAGACCTGTATGGCTGTTGATAATTAAGTTTTAACACAATACCTGAAGAAATTTTT
Source organism: Thuja plicata (assembly GCA_018584345.1). Taxonomy (NCBI): domain Eukaryota; kingdom Viridiplantae; phylum Streptophyta; class Pinopsida; order Cupressales; family Cupressaceae; genus Thuja; species Thuja plicata. Next base: position 828,541 of record MU225472.1, on the reverse strand, counting down.
ATTTTCCATGATAACTGCTCATTTGTTATCTCGTTAAATTGAGTGTTCTGGATTTGACCAGTACACCATGTAAGAATTATGGAGATTAATAAGCGTATGGTTAGTGTCTGATGCAGATGCAAGAAGCCCTGCAATCACCAATTCTCATCATTAACTTATCCTTGATAATCTTTAATCCTCAATGGAGGACATGTAGCATGCAACCTGTTGAGAAGGGTCATGCAACCTGTTGCGAAGGGTCTTGTATGTTAAATGCCAAACATCTAACTAAAAGTTCAACATATATGTGAAGGATTATGGAAATTAATAAGTGTATGGTTAATGTATGACGCAGATGCAAGAAGCCCTGCATCATCATTTCCCATCATTAACTTCTTGTTAATTTTCATCCTCGATGGAGGACATGTAGCATGCAACCTGTTGTGAAGAGTCTTGTGTGTTAAGTCTAAATGCCAAACATCTAACTACAAGTTCAGTGACTGTGAATACACTTGTTCTCAGATACATGTTTGTGTCCACCTTATTAAAAGCATCTATAATTTCACTCACTACCTAGGATGTTTATGTTTTACTGTTGAGCACTGTGATCAACTGAGCAAACACCATACCAAGGCTAACACATCACTTTTATCAATCAATCGAAGTTCTTAACAGTATTGAACATCCATATAGCCCAGCATTCCCCATGGCACTGTAGAAATGTGTAAGTAGAATAAAACAAGTTTTGACAACCCTATAACAGCAACTTTACAGTTGAAATCATAATTATCTGACTTGACTAAAGTTGAGACAGTAATGGACATCTGTTACTGATATTGATGAGATCACTTTGACAGTACTAAACATCTGTCATTGGAAGGTACTAGAGGTGGAAAACAGCCATTATACTGAAATTATAATGAAATATTTTATACAATAAGACTGTTCATTTGACTAAAATGCAAGGCACCGAATAAGAAAGACGGATCTTACAAAGATTTATAATTGTTGTCACAATCAAAAGAGATGTATTACCCCATGCCTAAAATGTGGCAAAGAAAAAATATTCCTAGACAGACTTCAAATGGCATGTTAAAACAGAACATTGTCTACATATTGCAAGAATTCTACATTCTTCACAAACTGCTACAATTACCAGCTTCTTTAATAAAGACAAATATCCAGACAAGATTCCTCATGTTTAACAATATAATATATCAAACTAAGAGGTACCTACAAACCAAAAGTGCTATGACCTTCCAAAATTCTTTAATACAAAACTACTTGGTAAAAAAATAATATCCTTTGTTGAGTGTCAAGAATGGTAAACAAGCACTCAGGGTAACAAAACCAGGTATTTAACCAGTGATATTCTGTGACTTGTTAAGAATCACTCCCTCGTATTTGTTCTGGAACCATTTCATAGCATCATCCTTTGTCACCCTGTGTTGAATCCCTACACGTGACACAGCTCTCTTCCTCCTACTAATTCTGTAACCAGGACGCTCTAGGACCACAAAGAAGTCCATGCCATAAATACCAGTTGATGGATCATATCTGCAAAAGAAAAATAGAAGACAGAAAAGAGGCTTTACTAATTTAAGTTGTGTACATACTTTATAAATTGTCGGGATGGAGTTTTGAGGACGACAAAATTATTCCTAGATTGGGAGATATAAATGTGTATGTGTACATATGCATGTCACTTACATATATACACGAGTATATATAAAAATGTGTGGACACAGTACAAATAAATTATTTTTTCCTTTTTAAAACAAGTTGCACAAAAATAAACATTCAAATAACTCTCTAACTCACTTGATCCCCAAATCAATGTGCTCCTGAATTCCAAAGCCGAAACAGCCTGTATCACTGAAGTTTCTTCGAAGCAATTCATACTCCTTGACTTTCAATCCACTCTCCAAAAGCTGCATAGCTTTTTCTCCTCTCACAGTAACATAGCAAGCAATTTTCTCATTTCGCCTGATTCCAAAAGACCTCACGGTATATCTTGCTGCATGGAAATGAGAAGAATCAGAACAATACAATGAGATTTAAGTTTATATAGTTCATAGAAACAAATAGAATTAGGAACACCTAGTAGAAATAGAACTCTTACCCTTGGAGAAGACTGGAGTCTGACCACTTAGCTGCTCCAAAACCTACCCAAAGTCGACAAACAATAAAACTCAGTTTCTCATTTTTACATGCAAATGTTTCTGTAATCTCTGTGGAGCTAACTGATTAAATTCTGCAGCTAACTTGCATAACTGATCCAAATTTGAGATAAATAGAAAAATTAACCTTGTCAGCAGATCATATATCTCCTAAAAGTCTTAAGCAGGAGTTTCAGGATTCCTAAAATATGATTTGAACAATGCCATGTCATAGTTGCTAGCAAAACCTTCAGAGAATACTCAGCCAAAAAACAGCTACAGAATAAAAGAATTTAATATAAAAAATCTAGAGTAAAGGACGTGAGGATCAATAAATACCTTTGCAGCCCTTGTCAGTCGATCACCACTCTCACCAACTGATATGTTGAGAACCAGCTTCTGCACCTTAATTTCTCTCATGGGGTTCTTGAGTTTATCAGAGGCCTGCCAAAAGGACATTTTGTAAGGTCATCCTGGAGGAGTCGTAAATGTTTAGCATGTAGCAAAAATTAAGAAGGCTAATATAAAAACAGTCACTATGCGAACATGTACAAAATAGTACATAGCCAAACAGAGATTTGAGATAATGAAGAACTAGCTTGCATTGTATTGTAGCCTTCCATATCACGAAGAGCTCTCAAAAAATATAGTTAGAAAAATACAGCAGATGTACAGAGAAACACTTCACTGGTCATCAATACCACAACAAATAATTGAATCATGTTTCCAGAAAGATTACTTTGATGAACTTGATTGACAACTACTTCTGTGAAGGCAAGCTCAATCCTGGTAGAACTGTTTAAGTCGTGCATTCACAATATCCCTTTGCACTACAACATGTTTATTATTGAGTTGAACCCCACTTCTCCCATGGAACTCCTTTTAATTGATTCTAGGGGTTCTTTGATAAGCAATTTAAATATTGAAGAGAGGATTTTCATGTTAGTTCAAAACCAAAGTTCATTTATTAACCTTCTTTGTTAAAATAATCCAAGTTGCCAAATCAGAATTGAATCTGGGTGCAGGATATTGTATGGTAATAGTGAAATACAGCAAGAGAATTGGACTCGGGTATATTCTGGAACCATCCATACAAAAACAGTTCAAAAACACAGTTCATTTATTATCTTTGTTCAAATAATTCAAGTTGCAAAGTCAGAATGAGAACTGGGTGCAGGTACAGGTACAGGTACATGGATATGGTATGGTAGTACAGCAAAAGAATTGTACTGGGGTACATTCTGATTCCATCCATACAAAAACATTTAAAAATTCGTAAACATACGTACTTACAGCCTAAAAACAAGAATTAATTAAATTCCAAATACCACACATCATGCATATGCTAATCAAAACTACCATAAATTTTACACAGTTTAATAATTTCATATCAATTTGTCAAATTCAAATATCATGGTAGATATTCATTGTTCAATATTAAAATGCATCACCGGCCAACCTCTGTATCTTAATGCATCATTTATTTGCCCCCTCAACTCATTTCACTCATTAAGCAGACAATTAATAACCAGCAGAAAATAGTAACTGCCACACATTCATTATAGTCCAAGGAAAGAAAAATTTCTGTTCAGGAGCACAGTCGATCATATCAATAAAGTTTCTCAAAGCTGTTCTGCACAATGGCAGCTGTAGGGGTTTCACTAAACCTGATTGCATCAAAAGCCAAGCTTGTGCTGGAAAATCCTTAGCACTTTCTGTGCCATGCAAATGGGATTCAGATAGGATAACAGATAAACCCTCTGTTAACTGACGAATATTTGGAGCATCTTAATCGTAATTTGCTCAGGCAGCCTAATTTTCTTCTGCTAAAGCCAAATCGCAAAGGAGTTCTCACAAAAACGTGACATCACTTGCATTGCACATAGTTTAATTTGCTGGGTTTTAATTATTAAAGAAACTAAAAATTTGTAATATAACATCAACAAATTGGTAAATACATGGTATAATTTCTGATATCTCTGTTTAATCGTAATTTGCTGCTGTATCAAATACTTCTCTCTTCTGTGTGTGGATTCATCTTGATCGCATTGGAGTTCTATATCTGCAACAGTAACCTTTGAAAAGGACAATTGATGGTCTCCAGTGGCCTAAGTATTTGCAGGTGTCATTGAGTATCTGCAGCAGCCTGTGTATCTCCTCAAAGTGACACTGAATGTTTCAATAGCATCTGAAGGGTCTGCAGCAGCAGTTGTCGTCACACCTTGTTTCTGTTTTGATTTCTATTTTTTATTAGCTTTAGGTTTTAAGCTTTTAAGATTTACAATTCATTTTTAATTAGTTTTTGAATTTAAAATGGTTAGTTCTCAAAATCGAAGGAACCATGCTTTTGCTCATATGAAGTGTTCAATAGTTTGTATTGTTTATTTGTAGGCAGCAATGACATAACCATGCTTTTGCTCATATGAAGTGTTCAATAGTTTTTATTGTTTATTTGTAGGAAACACACATTAAATACAGTTCTAAGTAGCAATGACATTGAAAGTCCAAAAAAAAAATGATCATCGCAAATCAATGTTAATAACTAAATTAAGTTTACAAAAAACTAATAAAATAATTAAAGTTCAAATATTATTTACTTTGTTAACATATTTACTTTTAGGTTAAATTTACTATGTTAAGTTTATTTAAATTTTAGAATTTTTAAATTTTTTATTACAAATTCATTAAATTTAGTAACAATTTTTTTCTGAATTTTATCAGTTACAAATCTGTTCCGAACTTTATACTTTGAGACTCAGACATAAACAACTCTGCTCTGACTTTTCAAAGGAAGAGAAAGAGGACCTACCCAAGCTATGAAAAAGATAGAATGTCTATCATCTGGAAATGACCCAGAATCATTTTGGATTCACCGCAATGCATCTGGAAACACCCAGGTTCAATTCCCAACAACTGCTGCTTCACAATTTTGTGGTCTTCCTGAATATACCAACGAATCAGTTCTGATTCCAATTGTAAAATGTTTTGTACACAGAATTGTCAGGGTTTCAGATCAAGAAGTTACAAATCAATTGAATTGAAATTTGCAATTCAGCCATCACAGCAAATGCTTCCCCGTTATAATGCGCTCGTATTATAATTATGAGCCAATGAGCCATAAATTCATATTAGACTCCAGTATCAGAGCACCTAAAAGTGACACCACTCCAGTATCCATGCTTCATTAAAAACTACTTGAGAAAAACCTGCCACTCCATTATACCTCAATACTAAGAGATCTCTGAAGAAAACAAGCAAGCATAGCATTCCCATAGTGAAATAGTTAATTTCCAATCAACATTTCCCCTTTCTTTGGGACAGTTCCCCAGAAGAAATGTTAACTTCAAGTCTTCAACTGAGCAAGACAATACCCAGCATGATAGTCAAATCCTTCAGTAAATAAGGATGTACAATGATGCCACTATACTATTTGTCTAGGACAGGGTAGCAGGGCACTCCATAGAGAACCTCAGGGTTAATATTTTCCAAGAAAGTCCTCCCCTTTGCACACAGGTCCGTTGCCAAAAGCAAATACAACTACGTATTACAGAATAAACATGCATACATATTAAAGAATAAACATCTCCACATTCTTTGGGACAGTTCCTTAGAACAACCAGCAAGAAAAATATAACTTTCCTCAATTAGAAGCAATGTAGTGGACTGTGGAGACAACCTTATGTGAATCAGAAATATTAACTTCATCTGAGCAGATCATCAGACCATATACCCAGAATGATAGCTAAAACCTTCAGTAGATAAGGATGTACTATGATGCCACTTTACTATTTGTTTAGGACAGGGTAGCTGGGCACTCCATAGAGAACCTATGGATATTTCAGAGCCAATGATTGCAAGAAAGCCCTCCCCTTTGCACCCAAGTCCATTACCAAAGCATGCATACATATTAAAGAATAAACATCTTCACATTGTTTGGGACAGTTCCTTAGAACAACCAACAAGAAAAATATAACTTTCCTCGATTAGAAGCAATGTAGTGGACTGTGGAGACAACCTTATGTGAATCAAAAATATTAACTTCATCTGAGCAGATCATCAGAGCATACCCAGAATGATAGCTAAAACCTTCAGTAGGTAAGGATGTACTATGATGCCACTTTACTATTTGTTTAGGACAGGGTAGCAGGGCACTCCATAGAGAACCTATGGATATTTTAGGGCCAATGTTTGCAAGAAAGCCCTCGCCTTTGCACCCAGGTCCATTACCAAAGAAAATACAGCTACATATTACAGAATATCAATAAACATGCATACCTTTTATTGCCATTCAAAAGCAACTGCTAAAAATTGAGTAACACCCCCCACAAAACACATAAATCAAGACACTGCATGATGGCAAATAACAGGATCATGATGCACATGATAGAAATAGACAAAGCCCCGAGAGTGCCATCAAGAAATACTAATTTTAACCAACATTCCAGATAAAATTATTTTTAATAGATCAAAAAAAAATGTTTATAAGTTTCCAATACAGGAGATGACAACCTGGTTATGAGGGAAGGCAACAAAAAATTTAAAAAATTTGGGGATGGTGTAAATGCATCAGGGGTGTCTATTACAATAACTTTAAAAATACAAAAATAAGTTGAAAAAACTTTCACCTTTCATATTAGCAGTGACAATCCTGGGTAGTACTCGAGTGGACCCAGCCAAACCCATCCCTTTCTCTGTATTTTTCCAATTTTTTTGCTTTATTGTTTAATTTCCACAAAGTATTGTGTGAAGGTCTTTATTCATTATTAAAATGATCCCTAGGGTTAATCATGCTGCAAACCATTTTCAGATCTAGTGTTCCAAGTGGAGCAGCAATATTGACTAAAGAACAATCACATCTATAGTATGATCTAGGGTTTTCCAATGTTATTTAACTCAGATCAAATATAAACTATAATAGATTCAGAATATAAATCTGGGTTTTCCAATGTTATTTAACTCAGATCAAATATAAATTATAATAGATTCAGAATATAAATCTGCTAACACAATTATTTTTAATAGATCAAAAAAATATTTATCTTAATTTCCAGAACAGGAGACGATAACATGGTTTTGAGGGAAGGCAAAAATAAAATAAAAAATTTGGGGATCATGTAAATGCAGCAGGGGTGTGTCTATTATAATAACTTTAAAAATACAAAAATAAGTTGAAAAACCTTTCACCTTTCAGATTTGCAGTGACAATCCTGGGTAGTACTCGAGTGGACCCAGCCAAACCCATCCCTTTCTCTGTATTTTTCCAATTTTTTTACTTTATTGTTTAATTTCCACCTTTAACTTTGACTTTTAAAAAATTATAAAATGTTGTGTTCCATGAAGGTCTTTATTCATTATTAAAATGCTCCCTAGGGTTAATCATGCTGCAAACCATTTTCAGATCTAGTGTTCCAAGTGGGGCAGCAATATTAACTAAAGAACAATCACATCTATAGTATGATCTATGGTTTTCCAATGTTATTTAACTCAGATCAAATATAAATTATTCACAATATAAATCTGCCAATACATTTTAGAACATAATTCTTTCAAAGCAACTAATAGAATTTCCCTTTATATTATAGATTCCACCATTCAAGAATCCCACATTCTATTAAAAAATATGATATAATAATCGCTGCAATATTAATCAAAGCCTGAGTAGGATTGCACTCAAATTAACCACTGAAGGTAGCCTGCCACAAGATTTGATTGCTAGGAATTCTGATATGTGATGATTGACCCTTATCCAACTGTCACAACAGTAGATAAACAAATGTTACAGATATTACACGGTTGTCCTGTACAGTAATAGCACCTCAATAGCACTTTGAAATCCAAATTAACAGTAGAATCATGTCTTGTTTGCTCTGACCACTGCCTATTGTTGTACTTAAAAACCTCTGTTATGGGCAGTGACTGGATTGGGGTTGCTGCGCCTATGTAACAGGTGCCCTGGGTGGATTCTAAGGGTCTTTGGGCCAAATCTAAATCTGCAGCACCTTTAAAAACTAAGCCTCAGGCCATTCAAGTTTGCTGGGGTAATGCAAACAACCACCTTGGCCAGCAACTCGCTCGGCAAAATGAGAACAACTGATTCACCAAGGGTTGTTTGGATGATACCATTCCTATATGCTCTTCTGAAGTTCACTTTCAAATGATAAGTCTGACCAGCTACATCTCAATGAAGTCACACAGGGAAGTTTTTGGGGATTCGTTTAAATACTGTAAATGCAGTTGCCGGGGGGTTTCATCACGGCAACAATGTTGTTTCCAGACAGCTGGTTTTCATCCATCCCTCCAAATTATCAGAGTTTGTGCCTTTACACCTGATCTAAGTAGCCAAGGTGAGCAAATTGGCCCCAAAGAGAAATCTCAAAGTAGACCAAAATTTTGACAAACAAGAGAGCACAACTGATAATGGAAGGAACCATTTACTTTGCCATTCTAATTTCTTTTGTTTATTACTATTTTACAAGAGAGCTTGTAACACAATGATGTCCTATGTATGATTCTGAAAACTTAAGAGGTGAAATATAGCTTTTGAGACTGGTGGGTTATTTGAATCTATCCTAATGTTGCAAGTCATCAGTTCTAGTACAGATCCTTCTTTGGGTTTGTAGATGAAGCAGTATATTTATGAGTTGTATTTGTTCATGGCCTAAAGCGGGAATTCCATTTAGAATACCTGTAACATAACATAACCAAAAAAAAGCACCATAGACTCTAATGTCATTTAGAACATTACTCATTTTGGGGTTCAGAGGCAGTGCCCCTGGCAAATACCATATTTTGATATACGGCAGGGTTGAGAGCTAAAAATTAAAATTAAAATTAAGTTTAATGATCAAATGTAATGTTCAATTCCTCGACATTTACAACAAAAATCACAAATTCTCAAAAACTAAATAAAATTCGAATCACACCAAACAAAACCAGCTAAAATTTATAACACCAAGTTATTTTAACTGCAAATCTTAATCTAGATTAAATGTATGCAAAGTAAAGATTAAATCAAAACTAACGCTTAAAAATAATCCAATCTAAATGCCCATGGTTTTCTAAGAACCACTACTTATCGGTCGCTTCAACTCATTTAACCTATACTGAAGAGTTATATCTTGCGGAAATTTAAGACAATTTTACAACATCTTAAGCTGTTTAATTACATGACCTCTGCTTTCACCTACAGTTAAAAAATTTCGTTGGTACCAGTAAATATGCAAATTTACACTATCTTTTAATCGTAATCCTACATTAAATGGATCGAAAAAAATCCGCCAGGAAGCTCTAAAGATTATTTGTAACCGTGATACATATTAAACCTAACAAAAATATTGGCGCAAGCATGGCAGCTGAAATAGTTCAATAAATGCCATGTGCTTGAAGCTCGAACCAAGGCCAAGCCACCAAAGACCACGACTGCAGTTTTCTACAGGACTAAAAGCAAAGTATCATAGAATCGCAGACTTAAAGTATAGCATGGTACAAAGAAGAAAAATAAATTTATTTTTTTAAATCGTCAACTGATCAATTCCAAGGAGAACTATTTCGATGGCATTTCGGATCTTGTTCGATAAAATACGAGTTATAATCATTGTCTGTACAAACTTTACAGAGCAATATCTAAATTATTTGTGTGAGAAATAACGAATCCTGCAAGATTAACGTTATTGATAGAAACACGCATCCATAAAACACAAATCAGATACAGGTTTAAGATTTCACATAGCATACAAATCGAAGGAGCAGTGCATCAAGAAGATGAATAACAAGAAATCTAAAAAGGGTTTTGATTAAATCACTGACCATTTCTTCCTTCTAATGGCGTCCTTCTTTCTCCCTTGTCTGCTGCGTTGCCCCTCTCTCTCTCTCTCAACCTCCTCGCGAAAACAGTGAGAGCTATTTAGATATACCCTAAACTTTATAAACCCTAAATTTGCTGGTTTTAGAAATACCCTAAGCCCTAATAACTTCGTTTTCACAAATTTTTTTTTTTTTTTGTTTTGGCGAATAGGTATTGCTATTGACACTTAATAGGGGTGAGGGAAAATAAACTTTTCATAAGCTTAATTTATAAGTCAATTCATTCAATGTCATGTTATTGGTCAATTCGTCAATTCCTAGATTTTTATTATTATTATATAACAGTTTACAATATTTTGGTTTAAATTATTTTTATTATTGGGTCATTTTATTATATTGAAAAATTATTTATTCGTAAAAATATTTTGTTTCAAATATCAAAACAAATAATATCAGCATTCTCATTTAAGATGTAGTATTTGTTTATTGTCTATCAACAATTATTAATTCTAAACCCTACACCCTATCCTTAACCCCTAACCTTAACCCTAACCCTAACCAAGATACTAATCTTAACTCTAAATCATATACCTTAACCCTAACCCTAATAAAGATACTAATCTTAACTCTAAATCCTAGACCCTAACCATAACCCTAATTAGACCCTTGATCCTTATCATAATGCTAACCCTAACCCTAATCATAATGTTGACCCTAATCAAGACATTAATCTTAACTCTAAATCCTAGACCCTAATCATAACCCTAATTTGACCCTTGACCCTGACCCTAATACTAACCCTAACACTGACACTAACGCTAACCCTGATATAATTGATATAGTTGTAGAAACTGATAAATACAGCTTCGACTTTCAAGACCAATCTGCATGCAAAATACCTGTTACAAAGAATGAAGCAAAAGATAGAAAAATCATAAACCCTTTTGTGCTCAAAAAGTGAGAGCTCAAATGTATTCAGAGAGTATGCAAAAAACAATTACAAGCATTCAACCTTAAAGGTGAATGAAACCCTAAACAAAGGAAAAAGCTAACCTAAGAGAAAGCTTAAGTGAAAAATAGAGTACGACTAACTTAATAATTAATATCAACATGATATAATTAATAAGTGAGGAAAACTATATACTCTAACACCCCCTGTTAAGCGAAGCTCAGGAGGTAAGCTAACCTAGCACAGCTATGAAAGCAAGAAATGGGTCCCGGCAACAAGGCCTGATCAGGTACCCAATACAAGGAAATCTCTGTGAACCGGAGATAAAGGAGAAAACCCAGTGGGAAAAACTCCTCTCCAAAAAGAGATATAAAAGCAAGCAAAAGACAAAAGATGACTTTAAGAGACTCTCTCAAAGCCATGAGTACAATGCGTGTTGCCAACCCCCCCGTGAGAGAGGGTCGAGGCTCCAAAGCCCCCCCAGAATGAAAGAACCCCTGGATCAATGAACAAACCACCATGACGCCAATACAAAGGAGTGAAAGGAAGTGAGCACTGAAGAGGTG
>MU225472.1:750893-762103 GCA_018584345.1 Thuja plicata | reverse complement strand
TCCATGTTGTGGTCCAAAAAGACTCTTCTTCATAACTCTTGAGTTTTCTTTCCTCCATTGTGATTGTAGTTCTACTTTCTTTGGGGAATGATGTCAATTCATTTGCAATAATATCATATCTATATATACATCTTATCTTATGATCATACTGACCCCGCAGTAGGTATATCCCTTTTGTGTTCTTTGTATGTTTACTTGGTATTTCCCTTGATTTGTCTTCGTTTGGGGGCATCTCGTAGTGGAAACACAATCAGTAGAGTTGTTTATGTTTCCGTTCAAGTCATTGCTCCTGTTAAAGTGTTAGCAATGACTTTAACATGGGGGCATACACTCTACTCACCTTTTGCACACACATGTTCAAAATATTTTCAAACCTTAGAACTTTTCCCTTTATGGATTAAAGACTAATCCTTAAAGTTGGATATTTTACTTTATTGGATCTCTTGATCCCTCCAGTTTAAATTTATACAAATCTCTTGATCCCTCCAGTTTCAATTTACAATGTTTTTATCCCTTAAGTTCAGAAGGTGTCCTTAAGACTGGATCTCCCTGATGGGTTGACTAGTGAGTAGCCACATTCACTAGGCGGTTCAACTCCATCTTTCTAGTTGCACTGTTTCCTTGTGTGGTTCACAATGGGACATAAGTTCTCATTGGGTGAGGTAATCACACCCTCTCTCTTCTCCTTAACTGATGATGTCTCTCTTATCATGATCTTATTTTTTTATAAATACTTAAGTCCCTGGGGGCTTGAGGATTCCTTTGTCCCTTTTGATTTCAATAAGATTCTATGATCTTCATGATCTCCTTTACCAAGAGTTTGCATTGAGTCCATACTCTTGCTAAAGTGGGGGCTAAATGTATAGTCAGAAAATGGAAGCACTTCCATTATAGACTAGTTTAGCCTTCTGAGTAAGTGGTTTGGGGTCATGTCAAGCACCTTGAAAGGGTCCCTGACTTGAATCTGGCTTTCTCCCCCTGTTCTGCCCCATTTCCACTTTTTCTAGCTTATTTCTCACACTCCAGACTGAAAAATTGGGACTTTGACCTCAGGGTCAAGGTTGAAATTTTTGGGTCAAGGTTGACCTCGAACTCAACCTAGGTCAGAATCAACCTTTTTCTGACCTAGGGTTCAAATTCTAGAATTTCAGGGTTTCCAGATGTCGGGTTTTGGAAAGAGTTAATTCTCACTTCCAAATCGGCTATTTCGGTCTTCAGAACAACAAATCTTAAATTATATTTAATATAGGTCCTCTTCTAAGGGTATAGGTCTAATTGGAATTTAATTATCCTATGTAGGCCGCTCTATAAGATTGTGCCCTAGATTCATATATAAGGAAGCTTTCTCCTCTCATTTTCTCTAACAATCTAAGAACCATCATCAAGCATAATCGCATGAACTCGAGACTTGAAGAGTGATATCCAAAGGTGAAGAAGAAAGATTTGAAGCAAGCCAAGTATCCATTGAAGCATTCATCCATTCTCAAGCATTCAAGCACTTCTCGAGCACTTATTTCATCAAGAAGATCCATTGGTGGCCATTGAAGGATTCAAGCTCCATGGAGCCCTCTTGTTGAAGATTTCTCCATCCACATTCCTCCAAGCCTCTTCCTATTCAAATACCCATTCAAGATTAGTGTTGAAGATCTACAAGTAATCAATTTGAGACATCCTACATTCTACATTCTACATTATACATCCTTTTTGGTGCATACATACTTGTGGATTCACGGATTCGAATCTGCCACAAGGGCTTCTACAAGAAAGGTGAATTTGTTCATTTACTTTGTTTTACTTATGAAATTTCAATTATACTTTGAGGTTAATTCCAAAACTGGGGTTTGACCAAGGAAAACCCCCCCAATAAAAAAACCATTTTTCTTTAAGGTACAGGTTCAGAACAACATATTGGAGTGCAGATTCAGATACCCTTTTTGACAAACTTTCGGGATCCAGAAATAGATTTCCTATTGGAGACTTTTAAGGTCAATTTTTCCCTAGGTCAGAACCAAAAATTCTGGGTCAATGGTGACATTGATTTGAGGGTCAAAATTAGAAATGTGTTAGAATGGAAAAAAATTTCTAGGTTTTGTTCGTCTCTGCATTTTTGTTCCAGATCCGATCTCAAATTTTCTAGAAACTGAGTGTAGACCCCTAAAAACAACATTCTTCATATCTGTAACATTTCAAGGTTAGTACTTTCCTCCTATTCATTTCAATTAAAGTCTCAATCTTTCTAAATCTATCACACATTCAAATCTATAAATGGGTATTTAAGATCTTCCTCTTTGCTCTTATTTCCAAATGATTGATTCATTTATGCATTGATCCTTCCTTTGGGGTTAATCAATTTAGATCCTTCATTTGTGTATTTAAGGATAAAAGGAGAGCATCTTATTTACCCCCCACATTATTTAAATGTTACATTTTATATGTTACACTTGGTAGTGACAAGAAAGAGGACATGGTAATGTGTTTTGGAGATAAAATTGATGTGAGTGTGTAGGTTTGGAAGAAGAAGGATACATGTCAGATAAAGGAGAACAAACAACAACATGAACTGGTTGTGGCAGGGGTAAAGGAAACTCCTAAAGTGTAGATGAATTGGGGTCAATAAAGTATCATGGTTGGTGCAATTGAATGTCCTATAAAGGTATAGAACAAAGGAGAGGATAAAAAATAAGGGGAACATGCTTGGTAAAATCTAAGGGACATGGAAAGGACAAAGAATAAGCAAGTACATAACTGTCCCATGGAAGGGGCTGCAAACATTTTTTGGGTACTAATATTTCTTGTAAGGTGAATGCAGGTTGGAGAAGAGTTAGAGAAACTTTTGAGGATTTTTTTATTACAGTAGATGTCCCCTTTGAAAGCAAATGTACACACGCCTTCAAGGAGGATCTATGGAGCACAAAGCAAGTCACTTGTCTCTTGGGACAATAATTTTTTCAAAGTGGAGGAGTATGGTGCATGAGAAACTGATAAGAAGAAAACTTGGATGATGCCATGGAAGCATGAAAGGGATGTGTATGGGTCTAACAGACTCAATCTTGAAGTCCTAGAGCCAATGATGGCATTTCATTATAATAAGTTTAATGTAATGTTTAACTGTCCTAATGGTCCCAATAGGACCATAGGACCAAATAATGGATCTAATGGGCCTAGGATTGTGAAGGTCCTTACAAGTGTTTAGGCCTATTTTTTAAAGCATTTTGATCCTTTAGGGCTCATTTATTTGGGGTAGAAGTCAACATAGCTTGTTTAAATAAGAGTTTTTAATTCAAAATTTTGAAAATAAATGGCTAGTTGCCATTTTGGTGGGAAACTACAAAACTAATGTAATTAGTCTTTGTTAGAGGATCAATTGTTATGATCGGTTGGGAAGTTAATTTGGAGGTTATATAATCCTTGAGAGGCAATTGTACGAGGGAAGGATAGTTGGTATGAAAGAATAATTATGGAAATCAATAAAAGTACATTTTCTACAAATTTGAGTTCTTTTCATCATCATTTTGATTGGAGGTTGATGTTTTGAGATTATTTTGCATGAAAAGTGTTTTTATACATTAATATCTATAATTTATTGAAGTTTTTTGGTCATTCAATAGTTTGTTCCTTCAGTGCTTGTGCTGACTGTCATAAACCAGTAGTAGTTTCTAGAGTATTTGAGGATTTTCATAATGTTTGGAGTCATTCCATGAATGTGGCATCTGATTATCATGGAATGGACTCATTTTAACATGTAACATATGTCACTAACATTTTATATGCATGAGAGATAACAAGTTGGGTGTACACCATTGGAGAGGGAAGGTTAAGGGCACAAAATTGGTACCACATGTATTGCAGTAAGAGATCTGTCTGAAGGAGGCATGATTTTTATGTGAAATAGTGAAAATATATTTTTCTTAGATGGTTCAAGACCTTTTTTTGGGTTCTATAAGTGAGAGGAAGTGTCAAAACAAGAAGGCCCTAGTTTTTGGTGCATTTTGGTGAGGGTTTTGGGGTTAGCCTATAGAATGAATCCATAGAACCAAATAAGTGGGTAAATAATTCAATATGAGTCATAATAAAACTCTTCACAAAGCCTCAGACTTGGGGGATAAGTATAGCTTGGGGTTTCTTTGTAAAAGTGGGCTAAATCGCCCTTAAAACCAGTCAATTATCCATTTCTGTACAGATTGTTGAAAGTAACCATAGTTGGTTCTGGGATATGTTTTGAGTCTCAGTAAAGGGTATATAAATATATAATGATTTTTGGAAGTGTTTTGGGAAGTTAGGAAGGAAACTGAAGAAAATAGTATGATAAGGGCTACTAGAGTTTAAGGCCTTGAAGTGGAGTTGGATAAAAGATCTTGGTGAAGAAATTTGTAACTTGTTGGAACATTGATAGTTGGTCAAATTAGGATTTTCTAAGCCTTTAGAAAAAATGGGTGGTTGTGATAAGTGGTTTTGGTTGTGTGGAGGCATTAGGTGTGCTATGAACACTTGGGAACATTGTGGTTCTATCACCTTTTCCAAGATATTTGATAAGTTTTTGGTTTACCACCTTGCCTCAACACCGTTTATTTATCTTATTTTGAGTTCATTAAGCATTATGATATTATTCTTACATATTGCAGTGGCTCCATTTATTATGTCTAACAATTAAAGTTCTTTGATGATACATATTATGAGGAACCAAGGACTGCTGAATATGTGAGCTAGTACCTTGTTTAATACATTATGATGTTGTGACATGATAATAGTTCATTAGTTTCTTATGTTGATTCTATTTATGATTCATTACTTCACATGATATTTTATTATGGTATTATTGGTCTTAATGAGTAGATATTGCTTGATGACTTGACTAGCACTAGTGATGGACCTTTTCATGTTAAGCCTCTTTTTCTTTTTGCCAAAATCTGATTACATATAGATCATTTCTTAGTGATGAACGGATGTTGATTCACTCTAGTTGATAAATCATTCAATGTTTATTGTATATTTGTTATAGTTCATTTAGTACATGATTTTATTGAGTATTTTTTTATTATGTCTGGTGATTGAGGATGGTGTCAGCTTGTCCATGTTTTCTCATGCTCCATATTTAGTTGTGTGTGCATCCTCTGAGATTGCATGGATTTATTTATTCATCAATATCATCCACAACTTCTTGAATTGATTATATTACCTGGTGTGATTATGTTATAGTTCTTGATCCATCTAGTAATGTTACAACAAATTTTGAAGATGGTAATTATTTACCCCTTGACAAATTATTTAACAACAAGGTCATCCTAAAGAAGACGATGCTTTACTTTCTTTATCATGTGATGATATTAATGATGTATGTTCTTCTCAATTTTAAAAATTTAGTTGTACACGTGTTTAAAATGCTTCTATACCTAGTGGTATCTTAAATCTCATGCTTTATAGTGCTAATATTAATCCTCAATTTATACACTTTGTGGTGTTAGAAATGGATAACATAATAAAAGTTTTTATTCATGTATTTTTATCAACTTCAATCAATAAACATTTTTATAGTTTGAATCACCTCATGCTTCTTACTACTTATCCATGGATAGATTATATGGTTTTTTTATTACACTCCATTTTTTATCGTTGTGATTGTAGGCAAGACCATATCAATCTTTTAACATCAAGTGACTATCATGTGATTCCATATTCTTGTCCTACTATCACACTTAAGCAATGACATGAGTGCGAGGTCACATTATTATAATGAAAGTAAGTCTAACATGATTTCATGATATCTTTATTTTTTATTTTAATTTTAGTATTTTTTTCATGGTCATAGTTAGGGTGAGGATGGTGTAAGGACACCTCTAGTGGTTCATGTTCACAAGGTTATCTAATCATAGCCTCACATAAAATCTCAAGTATTCCCTTAAGTAATTTAATTTGTATACTCAATTTCACTTAACATGGTTCATGTAGTACTCCCTCATCCATTTGCAACATCAAACTCCCACATCCATTCATAATTATCATGGACCATTGTACAATATTATCCATGCACATCTTATATCCTCACACATGGGCGTGCATGCTAGTACCTTGTTAGAATATATAATTCTAACATATGGTTGCACATAAACAACATGTTTGTGCTAAAAAAATCATAACATATGGACAATATGACATATGTCATCACCCTATCCACATGATTAGCACATTATTCATGCATGACATTTGTAAAAAAATATCAACGTGGATCCTAGTTGATGATATTGTTTCATAAATATCTACATTATACATATATCTTCCAATGCAAATACTTTGTTTTTTAAGTATTTAGTGCATCTCAAGTGTGCATTGGAATTCTACCTATTTGTATATTTTATAAACTTGTGGATTACCAACTAATTTGAAATTTTTCCCTCACGTACACTTAGAAATCAAATCAATGGTGTCGTATCTTCAAAAACAATTTTCACACTCATTCAAACACACTACCACCATTTACAAAAGGATTATGCACCTAGTTAAACAAGTGAGCATCTCAATGTATGCCAAATATAAAGTAAGATGACATTAAAATGTGCACCTAGTATTTCAATAAGAGTTCAACACTTCTTCAACGCAACTATAGAAACACAACACTATGAATAGCTTGCAAAACTAATTTATGATTTTATGATTCAATTTAGTTGAATGTCTCAACATTCTAACTATAAAGCTTCAAATAATCATCAAAACCCTTTGGAAGTTGAATTTATACATGATATCCCAATATTTAAATGGAATATTGATGCCCCGATAATATTTTATAGGTCTTGAAAACTTGAACCATACATCTTTACTAATATTTCATTAAGGAGATTTCATTTGTAGCATTGAAAATACATCCCTTGTGCTTAAATAATAATAAGTAATCAATGTATAAAACATTAGGAAGTGCCAACCAATTTAGACCTAAAGTGCTTATGTCAATATTCCATAAGAGGGATATTATCCCCTCAAGTATTACAATGATGCATACACAGATGTATAACATTTGCATCAATGTTGAGAACAAAAATTGAAATCTTACACTAATGAATCAAATGATTATATTATGTACTTGTATGAAGATATTGTTGAAGTTATGATGCTTTGATACAATGTTGAAATTTGTAACACAAGTACCTCCAAGATTAAACAAGACAAGAACACCTTCCACAAGGAGGTCATAAAGATATAATTGCTACATTCTTCAAGAAGCAAAGGTTACAAAATTGAAGGACTATAATTTAAAGATGAATTATTACACGAGGATGGAGAATATGCAAAGGTTGGATCAAGATGAGCAATGATCATCTCGAACTGAGTTCAGGAGGCACCCAGGTTTTGACTATGGTGGGAGTTTCAGACGGGGTTGGTCTTTCAATTGCAGATATCAACCCAAATTTCAAACCTCTAAATGGGAAAAAAACAATGGAGGCAGTCAAAATCATGGAGTGGGATTAAATCTATCTTCAACTGCAACAAAGAATGGTATGGGATGGGATAAATCCAAAAGGAGATTCTAGTCTCGCAGAGGGTTTTTGTCAGTTTTGAAGGGATTCAACTTCCAATAGATCCAAAAAAAGTTTTGGCGACCGAAATCTCAGACTATCACAGTTAATGAGACACAACTGATAAGTGATAATTTTATGCATGTTAGGGCTTCTTCCCTTTTTAGTCAATAATAAGCACTATTTATAATCCATTGCCTTCTTTGAAGAAAGGGATTTCTTTATGAAATGAATGGGTATGTGGCCCTGTTTATCCAAACTACGGAAGTGGTGTCAGGATCATTAGGGGAGAGATTGTTCATTAAAAACCATGGAAAATGGGTTTTATTTTATTACATGCCCTTAAAACACAATAAGGAGTGGATTCTCAATGGTGGACCTTATATGATAGATGGGAAAGGACTACATCTGAGAGATTGGACCCCTAACTTTGATACTTTTAAGGAGAAAGTTAAGGAGCTCCCCATATGGGTCAAGATTCATAATCTTCCACATAAATATTGGGATACAGAGATGCTCAAAACAATAGGTGATATGCTTGGAACCTTCATTAAAGCTGAGGAGGTTGTAGATCAAAAAGATTTATCTATATTCCTGAGGATACTAGTTTTGATACAAGAATGTTACAAGAACCCAGACTTTGTTGTGTTGGGATCTGAAAAAGGAGAGTGGAGACCACCCCTTATTGTTGATAAGGAGGAGGAGAAGCTTATTAGGGTCACCGTTAATGATTCAGATTAAAATTTCAAAGGTAAAGTCTTGGAATCTAATAGAGAAATAGAAAAATCATTTGGAGCACTAAAAAGAATAGGAATAAGGATGGGGGGATCCTATTGTCTAGGAAAACCCATGCTTATAAATAACTTTAGTGAATCCCAAGATATAATGCAAGAATGGGTGTTTGGTTAGATGAGAGAGATTGAACATATTTTCTGAATGGGTTTAGACTATAGTAGTAAAAATGGTGAAGAGTAGCTCTATCCAAGTAGTTAAAGAAACTCATTTCTATGGGAACCAAAGGAAATCTGGAGAATCTACGGACAAGGTAGGAAAAGAGGATGGTTTCATGATGATAGAAAAAAGGATAGTGTTAATGAGGATATTCTAAGGGGATCAAAGGACATGATGGGTTAGGAGGTCATTTCCATAGAAGTTAGAGATAAGGAGGATAGGATTATGGATGAGATTATTCCTGACACCTTTCAAGAGGTTAACTCAGGCAATGAAGAAGGTGGCAGTAAGCTATGGTGTAACAAAGGTTTTAAGTAGATGGGGGAATCTGGTATAAATCTCCCATTAGCAGAAGGTGATACCACCTCCTTTTCCTTGGATGTGGAGGGTGAGGAAGAGGACTCTATTTATAAAGACATCAAACTCTTGGCCAAAATAAATCTTGATAGCTCCTTTGAAGAGGAAAGAGATAGTGGCGGAAATACTGCTACAGATTCTAACTATGGCTCTCGTTATGAAGAGGGGGAAGAGGATGAATTAGGTATCTACAAGAATATGGGAATTTTGGAACCCATATCAATAGAGAAAACCCCCCCATCATTCTCCAACCCAAAGATAGGGGAAAAGAGAAGAAGATGAGCTAAGTTGAATACAATGAAGCTGACAATTGCTGGAAGTGCACCTGATCATACCAAGATTTTGAGATCGGGAAGAGGCTATGCCTTTTCTCGACAGCCATGATGGCCTTAACGTGGAATGTCAGGGGTAGCAATGCCCCTAAAAAGATTCGCCTGATCAAGAGGTGCCTTGATCAGGCTAGACTGGATGTTATTTTTCTACAAGAACTTAAATCAAGGATGTGGATGTGAAGGATTTTAAAATGACTTTTAACCTATGGAAGGGGAAATTTGTGGGAGTAGAAGGGGCTTTTGGAGGTTTGGGGGTCCTATGGAATGAGACTATAGTTGATGTGCAATTGATTGATCATGGGAACAATTGGCAATGGATAGAGGTGTGTTCGAAACAATTATTTATAAAGTTTTTTGCTTTGACTATTCATGGGCCAAATAGTCCAACCTTGAAAAAGGATTTATGATAGGAAACCTCAAAAATTCTGAGAAGCAAGCCAAATGATCTTTTTATTTTGGGAGGGGATTTCAATGCTATCATCTCCCCCGTGGACAAAAAAGGTGGGGTGGGTTTATCTGGGAAAAGCCAAAGGGATTTTGTGGTTTTCATTACCATGAATGGCCTAGTGGATATAGAGTTGAGGAATGAGGAGTTTACATGGAATAACTACATAAGTGGTTTCCTCAACATTGTTGAGAAACTAGATAGGTTTCCATTGGTCGGTTAGTGGGATAGGATGGATTGGATTTTTAGTGCAAAGATATTACCCTTCTTAGGTTCGGATCAGTTCCCTGTTTTATTTAGGATTCAAGAGGAGTCAACTAACGATCATGATCCCTTAAAATTTGAAGCTATGTGGTTGCGTGGAGAGAATTTTTTAGACAAGGTTTCTCAATGGTGGAAGGTTTTCCCTCAACGAAAAGGTAACAAAGCCTTAATCTTTTTCAAAAATCTTCAATTTCTTAAGGAACAACTCAAAGCTTGGAATATAATGGAGTTTAAAAATATTTTTGCGGAAACATTTAAGCTTCAAAGTGATTTAGTGGCTCTTAATTCTAATATTACAGCTGAAGGGATGGGGGAGGAAGAATATAACTTAGAAAGGGAGTTGTCAAAACAATATGTTGAATTGTTAGGTAGGGAGGAGGTTTTTCGGAGACAGAAGTCTAGGGAAATATGGCTACGAGAAGGGGACAAGAACACTTTTTTTTTTCACAATTCAGTCAAGGTGATCTCAAAACAAGATTTTTTCAATTCAAGTTGCCAATGGAAATCTCCTTCAGGATGGGGAAGATATTAATAGGGAAGTAGTGAATTATTTCTCTAATATCTTTGTTGTTGATCCCACTAATCTTAATACATATATAAGCATTTTGGATGTCATCACAAGTTGCATATAAGATGCATACATTTATTCCCTAATGAAGTTGGTCTCCTTGGAAGAATTTAAAATTTCTCTTTTCAATCTTGGTGGAGAGAAGGCCCTGGGCCTGATGGTTTTCCAACCATCTTATTTCAGAAATCTTTGGATATAGTTGGTAAGGAAATATGGGAGGTTGTGGAGGAATTGAGGGTCGGGGGGTTTATCTTGAAGGATTTAAATAATACTTTCATTGCCTTGATTCCAAAGAAGGCAGAAAGAGTAACCTTTGATGACTATAGACCGATTGCTTTATGTAACTGTACGCCTCTCTTTTTGATTCCCAAAGCTTTCCAAAGGCGAGGGTTAGTAGCAAAGGTTTCACAAATGAATGCAAATCAAGTATATAATGACTACTAAATGAATAACAGAAATGTGAGCAATAAAATGTACAAGTAAGAGAAAGGAAGACAAATAAATGCAAACCCCACGATGCTTGAAGCTTCTATTGTTTCTCTCTACTCCTTCTGAAATGTTGTTCTTAATGCTCAGTATTGGCGGGGCAGAGTCTATGACTTGAGAAGCTTCGAGAATTTGATAATTGAAATGTGTGTGTGGTCGCAAGATGGCTTGAATACTAGAACCAAACTGACGGAGTAATGGCGCACGAGAGCTTGAAATCCTGGACCCTTCAAATGGTTATGAAGGGTTTATTATATAGGAATTGGTGATGATATGAATGGTTGAGATCAATCCCAGAGATG
>MU225472.1:738304-750537 GCA_018584345.1 Thuja plicata | reverse complement strand
TGATAATTAATCAATTAAAGCTAATTAATTTAAATAAAATTAATTATTTAATTAATTTTGGGAATTGGATTAGATGATTTGGGGAATGAATTTAGAAGAAAATAGATGATTAATTAATGATTAAAAAGCCAATAATTAATAGATGAAAATTAGTGTTTTTAATGTAAAGTCGCAAGCCTGTCCATTTTAGGGTGTCTACATTTGCCCCTCTTTGATGCAATGTGACTTGTCACAGTGTGTCAAAGATTATTTGATTTTTCCCCAGCTTGCCCTGTCATTTAGTAGGTGTATTTATGCCCCCTCAACAAATTTGAGTGAAAAGTCGCGAGACGAGTGTTAATTTGTTGAAACTGCAAATTGTGGAACTGGGTAACTGATGGATCTGAAAAATAGTTTAAAATGCCCCTGTAATTGACCTTTGAAGTTTCTGGGGACTGAAAAGAAATTTTGGAGCTCCTAGGTGAAATTAGGGTTTTTTAGAACCCATATAAGTAGCTAAGAGAGCTCTTCATTTGTCATTTTGTGATTTGGAGCTCTTGTCTTCTTGGTGAGTTTGTTTATTGTTTTCTGCTTCCTTTTCTTCTTGTTTTCGAGTGATGGCGGGTCTTCCAGGCGTTGTTCACATTTCTAATTGAGTCCGTTCATACCGGTGACCTGCTGGCTCTGGACATCTGGTGATTTTCCTCACTTTGCGTGTCATTTATTGCATTGATTTTTTGTACTTTTTTGAAAAAATTTCACCTTTGCCACGCAATCGACTGCGGTTTTGCCGCAATTGTGGTTAAAATGCCACAATTACTGGTTCTAAGCCACATTTGATAAAAGTGTCGCATTTGCTTTCTTAAAATGCCGCAATTGTTGTTTGAGTGCCGCACTTGTAGTTTAGGTGTCGCAATCGCATAAAAATACCGTAATTGACCATGTTTAATGTTGTAATTGACTATTTAACACTATATGCCTGATGTTTTTATTATTTATCTATCTCTTTTAGCTTCTGTTACGTTCCTCAATATCTGAAACTGATAATTTTCTATTTTTTGTACTTTCTGTGCATTTTGTCGGGCATATCTTGCGGTGTCGAGAGTCGAGGCCAGCAGGACTTGTGTACAGATTTTAGCTTTCAGAGGATGAGAGGTCAGTACTTTGTGACCTGGGATTATATTAGATCTGCTATATGCCGGAGATCACGACCAATAGGGGTCTGATCTCAGCTCTTGTAGAGCGATGGCATTCGGAGACTTGTACTTTCTGGTTGCCCACTGGGGAGTGCACTGTGACTTTGGAGGATGTGTATCGCATCCTCCAACTCCCTATCTAGGGTGAGTTGGTGGAGTATTCCACCCGCACTGGTGTCACTGTGTTGAGTGAGCTCTCTGGACTGCCCCGGGATCAGCTTGGGCTTGCTAGAGGTTATGACATTCCATGGTCAAGATTCAGATTTGGCTTAGATAGACTATCCACATTGTTGGGTAGTTTGATTTGTGGGATCCTTTGCCCCGATCGGCGTCAGCATGGTTTTCTGTAGGGTTTGGTAGTGTTCTTCAGAGTATGGTCTGAGACCATACTGTCTTTGCATGGGGCCCATGCATGTTGGCCCACATGCATTTTCATATGATGTATGTGGCTTACCTTGATGGTAAGTCACTGGGTTGTGGTGCCACATTATTGTAGATTTGGGTGTGGGAGCATATAGTTATCTGTCGTCCTGTGGGTGCCTGTGCTCTCTTTGTCGATAGGCCGTATGTATATATGTACGATGGTGCGATTATTTAGACCCATATGGGTCATCTTTCTTACTGGCGACAACAGCTTGACATGATTCCATATTTTATTTGGAGACCTTACCGAGATTGTCCTATTTGGGATGGTGAGGATATCCATCTTCCTTTTTATAGACAATAGAGATACCTGATTGGTCGCGTTAGTGACCATGTACATATGATTGATTTCCATAACACCGACAGGGTGTTATGACAGTTTGGCGAGTAGCAGGATGTTTCAGATTCATATGCCTATTTTGCTCGGCGATCAAGGGATGCTCATGTCTGGGGTGCTGTAGTGTCTCTTGATGCTGCTCGCATTGATTTTTTAGGACTGCTTCTTGTAGCATGGACCTGGTGTTCTGCTACTGTTGACCCAGGATTGTCTTTTTTGTGATTGCTTATGTGCTTCTTTTCTGCTCTCTGATTTGTGCTCATATCTTGCTTTGATACTTGTGTATATCTGCTATGGTACTGATAGTTGACTTATCTTTTGCAGGCACTACTCCACAGTATGATGCCCACTGGTTGCATCATTGTCCTATTGCCTTGACAAATGTTTCACATCCTATTCTCAGGACTATCATGCGGAGGGCTCGACGAGTACGGCGCGATAGGGGAGGTTGTGATGGAGGGAGGGGTGGTGGACAAGGAGGGAGGGATGGTGGATGAGGGAGAGATGGGAGGGACGGAGGCCAAGGGAGAGGTGATGGTGGAGGAGATGATCCCAGTCCTGGGGGCGCTGGTGGTGGTATTAGGGTTGGCAGTGGTAGGAGTGGGGGTCGCTCTAGTGTGCCCAAAGTTGGGTTGGGGGCTATTTTGGAGGAGGAGGCCCTAGAGGAGGAGGCACCCCAGTTCGTGCAGAGAGTACGTAGGTGGATAGAAGTAGTTTTGGCTCCCTGAAAGGAGGATCGGGTTGTTATAGAGGATGTGGATGTAGAGCTCACAGATATAAATGTGGAGGCTCTTGATGAGCAGAGTGCTGAGACCAGATCCTTGGAGGAGAGTGGCAGTAGCAGGAGTAGTACTGGTGAGAGTTCGGAGAGTGGGGAGGGATTAGGTGACAGGGATGAGGAGGGTGATTTGGATGTGGCGATATGGATGATGATCCCTCAGAGGTGGAGTGCTTGACCCAGGAGATTCAGGACCTTCAGGTCCGTCTTGCCCTATCTGATGCTCGTGCCATTGCCTTGGAGGCCCGTGTTACAACTATGGAGTCCCAAGAGCGACAGGCTCAGACTGAGGTCTGCGCATTCATTGACAGTGTACATGATGTTGGTCAGAGAGATATTTTGGATAGATATTACAGATCTGGGTGAGAGGCTCAGAGGGAGATAGAGTACTGGAGACGACACTATGAGGGTGCAGTTCCTGCCGCAGAGAGGGTTCCTAGTTATACTGCCTCGTAGAGATCCAACAGGGCTCATTGTTCCCAGAGTAGTGGTGTCCGAGCTCCTGAGTCCTCTCATAGGACAGATTCAGATATGCCTCCCCCTCGTGCTCCTCCTGGCGAGGGTGGGGGTAGCTCTTGTTGATATTGCTCCTTGTACAATTTTTGTAGTGTTTCATTGTATACACTGAGTAGTACCATTTTTTGTATCATGATACACTTATATATATATATATATATTATATACATGTTGATTACCTTCTGTGTTCAGACTTGCGACTTTCATTTGTACTTAGATATTTTGATCTATATGAGATGCAGTTATGTGTCATGATTTACTTTGCATTTGTATGATTCTACATGATTTAGTGATGAGATGTATATGCAATGTGTTTCTATTATGCAGACTCGTATATGGATGATTTACTTTTCCTATGATACTGACATGTTATGCAGTATGGTGTAAAGGAAATGCCTATGTTAATGAGATGCTTTATGGATGCATGTGATTTTATGATTTATCATGTATGCGACTACCATGTTTTTTCCTTTTTTCTGATGCACTTAATTGAATGAATGCAATCTATTTATGCACAAAATATCTGAGTAATGCATGTTTTATCTAGAAAGAAGTTAGTTTGGATAGATGTGCTCTGAGATTGATCTACTAGAATGTGATGATAGAAAAAGTTTTCTATTTGCATTTTTTGGATATATATGAACTGATAGAAAGGATGAATGTCTCAAGTCGCTGCCCCAGTTTCCAATAATTGTCATCATTGCATCTTTTTTTTTTGTATTTTCTGATATTCTGGAAGAGCGTCGAATGATCCAGATCACATACCACCTGGATACCACCACGACCTCTTGATAGCGGAAGGAGTAGAGAGATTGAATAGAAAGAGACCCATAGTGCACCCAAATATTGACCATCTGGATTCAACTATGTTCCTTGTTTGAAAAAAAAAGAGAGCCAAGAGCACACAGATATTGACCATCTGGATACCGCTTGTCCTCTGAAATTAATCTAAAACAAAGAAACCAAGATAGAACTCCTATGCACCCAGAGTCCATCTAGGCAACACTGTGAGCTCTTGATTTTCAAAAGGGAAATCCAAGAAAATAAGATAGAACTCCTACGCCCCTAAAGTCCATCTGGATAGCATCGTGAGCTCTTGTTTGCAACATAAAGGGAAAGACCATAGAAACCAAGATAGAACTCCAAAGCAAACTCAGAGTCCATCTGAATAGTTCCGCGAGCTCTTGATTCTATAAACCAAACAAGTAAAAAATAAAAGAGAAGGAATGTTCAATTCTTTCCCAGGTTTAATCTCAGATCGTGGAACTGCGCGGTTGCCAGATAAGTGACAATGCCTACTGCATTTATCCTAAATCATCATGGCCCTGAAATTGAAGTGAACATTCAACAGACAACAATAAAAAAAAAAGTCATGATTTATCATAGCTACTCTCCTCACATGGTGGATCCTGGAGTAGCGTAAGAACATAACCCTGAAATATAGACTAACATCTGACTGACTTGACTGACCTAGTCAACATTTTTGTGTGGTTCCTCGATGCAGTTGGATTCTCCTGATTGGCTCAACTCTTTGGATAGGCTTGTTTGGCTTGATTGCTTTGATCGTGTTGGCAGCTGATTAAGCTGTGTCAGATGGGCCAAATGCTTGTTCACAAAGCTCATGATTGTGACAATATTGATTGATATATTTGATTGTTCTGATCATATTGGCAGCTGATCAAGCTATGTCAGATGTGTCCAATGGTTGTTCGCAAAGCTCATGATTGTGATAATTTTGATTGATAGATTTTGATTTGATCAATTTGGCAGCTGATCAAGCTATGTCAAATGGGCCCAATGTTGAGTTGCAAAGTCGATGATTGTGACAATTGATTAACTGGGCGTGCTTGCCCCTTTCTTTCTTTGATAACTGAGTTGGTTTTATTTGCTTTGGGATTTTGCAATTTTTTGAATGTTTTTTTATGAAGATTGATTTTCGCTTTGATTTTTTGATCTTTTTAGGATTTTTGATGAATTTTCCGATTTTTAGGATTTTCTCAGGATATTTAGAATCGCCCCCTAGTCTGGTGGACCAATAAGTAACCATGGGTAAGTGCTTGGTGCTCAGATGGGATCGTGCTTCTAGATATTGCTTGGGATAGTCACTCTTGCATTTTGAAGTGTGCTCAAGCTTTTGGAGCTCATTGATGGTGAAGCTGGATTTGAACACTTGGCACCTGTTTGCCAGGTTTTCACCAAGGTACCTACTCAATAGCGCTTGATTGCCAAGTTTTCACTAAGAGAGCGATGCTATTTTCTCTTTACTTTTTTTTGCTTTTTTGCCTTTTTTTGATTGTCGCCAAGGTGCCTGATTGCCAGGTTTTCACCAAGGTAACTTTGGTATTTTTTTTTAAATTTTTTTGGTATTTTCTAGATATGTAGGTAAATGCCTTAACCATAGAGACCTTTAAGGGTAGAACCTCTTCAGGTGCATGCTGCTGATGTAGCCGGGGAGTTGATCTCCTTCTAGTGTTGCTAGTATGAATGCCCCACTCTGAGTAGAGTTGACAATCATAAACGGTCCTAGCTAGTTAGGCTCGAACTTACCAGGTTTGACTCGCTCTGCTTGATTCTTCTAATTTTCCATGAGGACAAGGTCTCCTACCTCAAATGTTCATGGCTTCACCTTCTTATGGTAGTTCCTTCTAAGGCGATTCTGATAGCCTTGTAAGTGGTCGAAGGTATGCTGCCTTCTTTCATCTAGTAGCTCTAGTTCAATTAGTTGTGCCACTCTATAGTCTTCATCTGAAACTAGGTTCTTCAATGATGTCCCCAGGGATGGGATTTCCACTTTGAGGGGTAATACCACCTCTATTCCATAGACTAGGGAGAAATGAGTTGCTCCTATTGGTGTTCTCACACTAGTTTTGTATGCCCATAATGCTGGACTAAGCTGTAAATGCAAGTCTTGCCCTGATTCGTTTACCATTTTTTTCAGAATTTTTAGGATTGTTTTGTTTGTAGCTTCGGCCTGGCCATTTCCTTGAAGGTAGTAAAATGATGAGAATCCTTATTTGACGCAGAATTGTTCACATAGGTCTTCAACATCCCTATTCTGGAAAGGGGTACCATGATCTGTCAGGATTGTTTGGGGGATCCCGTATCGACAGATGATGTGATTAAGCATGAACATTGCTATCTGTTTTCCAGTGATGTAAGTGAGGGGAATTACTTCCAGCCACTTTGTGAAGTACTCTGTTGCTGCTATGATGTACTTGTGTCCGTTTGCTGAAGAAGGTGTTATCTTACCCACTAGGTCAAATCCCCACATTAAAATGGCAATGGTGATGTGATGGGATTCAATTCCTGGGCTGGTGCATGGATGAGGTCTCCATGAATTTGACACTGTCTGCACCTTTGAACATGCTTGTGTGCATCTGTCTCTATTGTTGGCCAATAGTATTCCATGTGGATTATTTTCTTAGCTAAGTTGTTGCCACCTCCATGGGTTCCACATATTCCTTCATGTACCTCGTACAAAGCTTTCTGGGATTCCATGGAAGTGAGACATCGTAGTAATGTTCCATCAAGACTTCATTAGTATAGAGTAGTAGAGAGGATTGTATACCTAGAGGCTTGGAAGATGAGGGATTTTCTCTGGTTCCTAGACAAGTTTGGGGGTAAGACATTGTTTTGGAGATAGCTATAGACGTCTTGGTACCATGGGGACTCAGGACCAACAAGGACACACGTTGATTCTGTGATAGATGCCTGATGTGATGGAACCAAGAGTTGCTCCACTAGAAACTAGAATTTGGTATCATTGTCTGGCATATCAATCAGTCATGCTATGGTATTCATCACATCTGCCGCTTTGTTTTGTGCTCTTGGACTTGCTCAAAGAGAATGTAGTGAAATTTTGTGTGCAGTCCTTCCATTTGGGCCTTGTATGGTATGAGCTTCTCATCTTTGGTCATGTAGTCATTGTTGACTTGACTAATGACCAATTGAAAGTCTCCAAAGACCTTCAGGTTCTTGATTCTCCATTGGATTGCTATCTTTAGGCCAATTACCAATGCTTCATATTCTGCGATGTTGTTGGTGCATGGAAAGTTGAGTCTAAAAGACTTTGGAATTGTATCATGATTTGGAGTGATAAGAACTATCCCTGCCCCCACTCCATGGTTTGTACACGATCCATCAAAGTAAAGTTGCCATACCTCGATCGCCGGTTGTAGTGTCATGATAGATTCGTCAGGGAAATTAGAGATAATAGGCTGGTGGTCTTGAATTGGTGCCTCTGCTAATTGATCGACAATCACTTGTCCCTTGATAGCCTTTCTGTCTACATACTCAATGTCAAACTCACTTAAGATCATTACCCACTTGGCCAGTCATCCAGTGAGCACTTCTTTTCTTAATAGGTACTTGAGAGGATCAACATGTGTGACCAATTTTGTTTGGTGACTCAACATGTAGTGTCTTAGCTTCTGGGAAGTGAAAACAACTGCCAAGCATGACTTCTAGATTGGCGTGTAGTTTAGCTCATATTCAACCAAAGTCCTGCTTAGATAGTAGACGACCCTCTCCTTTCCTGCATCATCATGTTGTGCCAAGAGGACACCTAATGCTGATTCAGTCGTTGAGATATATAGAAGCAATGGTCTACCTTGTACTGGTGGTACTAGTATAGGAGACTTTAGAAGGTAGTCTTTGAATATCTGAAATGCCTGTTCACATTGCTCTATCCATATGAACTTGATGTCTTTATGCAATAGATGTTGGAATGGGTGGCACTTGTCTGCCAGTTAAGCTATGAAGCATCTTATCGATTGGAGCCTTCCATGTAACCCTCTTCGTTGTCTCAAGTTCGATGGTGGAGGCATCTCTAATATTTCTTTGACCTTTGCTGGATCCACTTCAATTCCTCTATGTGATACTATGAACCCTAGTAATTTTCCCGCTGTGACACCGAATGCACACTTTCTTGGATTTAGTCAGACTTTGAATTCCTCCATTCTATCAAAGATGGGTCCCAGAACCTGTAAATGATCCTTTCAAAGCATGGACTTTGCTAGTATGTCATCCACATAATCTTCCATTGTCTTGTGGATGAGATCATGAAATATGGTTGTCATTGCCCTCTGATATGTTGCTCCGGCATTCTTTAGACCAAATGGCATGACATTCCAACAATATGTTCCCCAAGGACATGTGAAATCCATTTTGTGTTGGTCCTCTAGTGCTATCCTTATTTGGTTGTAACCTGAGAAGCCATCCATAAGTGACAACATTTCATGCCCTGCAGTTAGGTCCACTATCATATCGATGTTTGGTAAAGGAAAATCACCCTTGGGACATGCTATATTGAGATCCCAAAAGTTCATGAAAATTTGTATCTGACCACTATGCTTTGTAACTGGTACCAGATTAGATATCCAGTCTGCATATGGTATAGGTCTGATGAATTTAGTATCCAAGAGTTTTTTCAATTCTGCCTTGACTAGCAATGCAACATGAGGGTGCATCTTTCCTAGTTTCTGTTTGACCCGTTTGGCATTGGGTAGCAATGGGAGATGGTGTAGCACCAACTCTATATCTAAATCTGGCATATCTGATTAAGACCATGTGAAATTGATCATTCTTGTCTTGAAGAAACTGATGAACTGTTCTCTCTCCTCAGGGGTGAGAGATTTTGCCAAGTAGATGTTCTTTGGGTTCTTGTCATCCCCCAAGTTGATTTCCTCTGTCTCTTCGGCTAGTAGTGTTGATATCTCCTTTGTTAAGGGGAGGAGTTCTCTCTTTCCATCTTCTAGCGCCTCGGAGAGGTTTTTTCTAGAAGATACGTCTTCTTTTAGCTTTTTAATCTTTTGTTATTTTTTCATTTGTGGGCTAGAAAGAGGAGCTTCCTCCCCGAAGTATGTTGCTTTGTCTAGGTTTATAGAGAATCCTGCCTTGTGATCTCCTGATGGAATGCCTTCCCTTAGTCCCATGAAATGAGCTATTGCCTCATCATTTTCAAAGACATCAAGATCAGGTGGTCCTTGTTGATCCCACTCTATAAGCTCAGGGTGTACGAGACAAACACTTTCACTACTGTTTGGCTTTGGTTGACTGAATGGGACTGCTGATATGGTGCCTACAAAATTGGACTTTGATGAGGACGCACCACTTGAGGTCTGATGAATGATATGTTTGTTTATACAGGTTTGTTCGGTAATGGTAAGTTGTTCAAATAGGTCTGCTAGGTTTATGATAATATCGACTTGAGGGAAAAAGTAATGGATTGATGGTTCAGAGTCGTGGAGGGATCTCCACTCATACTCATTAGAGTCAGTCTTAATGGAATGTTCATCTGATGTCTCACTTCCTTGGGTATCATCGATTTATAAGTGTAGGTTTATTTGGGATTGTGTGGATCCCTCTTCGGCGGGCAACAATTGCGCTAATATGTTTCTTATTAGGACATGCTCTGTGTTGTGCCCTCGATGCATCTTTGCTACTTGCTCTTGATTGACTTGTATGTCTTGGATCAACAAACTAGTGCTTTGTTGTCCATAGCCCAAACCTCTAGTGTTTCTTTGGGTTGGTGGGAGAGGCAATTAATATATGCCATGTTTCCTTGCCCCCAATCTGGTTGTACCATCATAACCAAATCTTTGTATCATTGTGTAACCATTATCGTAGTTTTCCAAAGGTAGGGGTGGTCAGACTATCTCAGGGGAGTCTCTGTATAACCAGGTATTGATGTCTTGCTCAAAAGGATTCTCTTTCGCTATGTCCCCCCATCGGACAAAGGTTGTGGGTGGACATCTAAATAGAACCAGCTGTGGAGTTTCTGTTATAATGACAGGTTGTGGCATGCCGTGAGTTCTTGGGCTTAGAGGCATGTGCATGATGGTGAAAGCCTCTTCATATCTATATTCACCACATCCCTTGTCCATGATGGATATCTTGTTTGCTTTCTTTGTGACATCTTTAAGATTTGAATTGGAAGGGGAGGAGATACTTGTTCCTGGTTAATGACTATCTTTTCTGCTGCTTGTGTGACATCCTTGGGATTTGAATCTGGAGAGGACAAGATGCTTGCATCTTGGTTTGATGGTACCTGGTTATCAATGCTGATTTTGACCGCATTACAATATTGGAAGGGGTTGGGATATCCCTCTATGATGATCTCCTCCCCTTGGTGAGGGAACTTAATGCATTGATGGTATGTCAAAGGTACAACTTGCATTTCATGTATCCAAGGTCTCCCTAGTAACATGTTGTATCCCAACTCTAGGTCTAAGATTCGGAAGGGTGTGTTTTTGACCACAGGATCAATGCGAACAGGTAGAATAATAATACCCTTAGAGGACCTTTCCTCTTCATCATAGGCTCTGATATTTATCCTTCTGGTGACATCAATGCTTGATTCAGAATAGCCCAGTTTCTTGATTAACTTTAGAGTACAAATGTTTAACCCAACTCCACCATCAACAAGGACCCTATGGACAACGCTTTTGTGGATTTGGACAAGAAAGTGTAGAGGATCATTATGCAGGGGCTTATGCAGCGACACATCACAGTTTGTGAATGTGGCATGTTTGTTAGCTGCTATATGGTTGACCATTGTTTGGAAGCTCTCAGGTGTTATGTCCCTTGGGACAACTGCATTCTGAAGTGCTTGGTCAAGTGCCAGTTTATGCTGCAGAGATATGCACAAGAGGTCAAACATGGATATCTAGGCAAGTGTGCACTTTAGTTGGTCCACTATGCTTGTTTGTGGATCTGAGTTTTCTATAGGATTGGCTGATGTAGTAGCTGAGGATGGTACTCCTTGCAAGACGACTCTAGCATGATGTGTAGTTACAGCACAATTGTTACATTGGTCCCTGATACTGATTGTGGTCACATGGTTATCTGAAGGATTTATGCAGTTTATGACATTGTCACTGTTGGCATATGTATAGTTAACTTTATTGGTTTGTCCACCAGACCTGGAGGCTTTTCATTTTTTGTGATCACAGAAGGTATCATTGAAAATGGTGTGATCAGTTGTGCCTTTATTTTGAGTATTCGTCACATCAATGATTCCTGTGTCAATCAGGTCCTGAATAGCATGCTTCAATCGGTAGCAGTTGGCTATTTTGTGCCCCTTGGCCCGATGAAACTCACAGAATTCTTTGTCATTATACCACCTTAGTTTGTTTTCATCTTGTTCAAAGTCTCTGATTTCTGGGAGAGTGATAGTGTTTGATTGTATAAACTTGCGTAAAGCTGACTCTATTGGCTCTCCCAATGGTGTGAAATCTTGTTGTTGGAATTGAAACCGTGGTTTGCATTGATTCTGTTGATGAATGTTTGACACAACGACCACTTGTACAAGGGGAGGTTGGTTTTGGGTGTATGCTTGTTGAGTGGGCCCTGTGGGGTTTTGGTTTGCCACAGGTGCTCCTTGAAGTGACACCTTGGGTTGCGCATAGTTGACCGTCTTTACATCAATGACACCATCGCTAGTGACATTTTTGTTCTTGTTCCACCACTTAGCCTTTTCCATTGCATTCTTATTTGTGTTCGTTTGTGTAGGATCTGTAAGGATACCTTGTTTGACCAAGTTCTGCTCACAACAAACTCCTCTTTCGATGAGTTGTGTGAAGTTCGGAGCTAGCTGTAGCTCTGTTGTGAATGACATGTCTGGGATCAAATTGTCAACAAACATGACTATCAAGTCTTGTTCGGGCACATCATATGTTATACGGTTTTCTGTGTTCCTCCATCTCTATAGGAATTTCACAAAAGACTCTCCATCTTTCTGTTTAATGTCGCAAAGGTCCTTGATGCTGACCTTGTGCTCGATGTTATGATGGAAGTGAGCTATGAACTTTTCAGCTAATTCTCCCCAAGACTAGATGCCATGAGGTAGATGTGAGAACCATTCCATTGCTGGTCTGACTAAACTTTGTGGGAACAGTCGCATTAGATATGTCTCATCATGAGCGACTTCGACGCAACTAGAAAAGAACTCTCGTATATGCTCAATAGGGTTGGTGTTGCCCCTATACTTGTCAAATTTTGGCAC
>MU225472.1:692451-713834 GCA_018584345.1 Thuja plicata | reverse complement strand
CCTTAAAACTTATAACCACAAATTATGTCTCTAGTTATCTTCTGTCCTACAAGATGAATGCCTTGAAATACTTATATCAATTTACTACTTGTCAGATTGCTTTGTAAATCTCTCTTCTGTATGATTACCGATAAGCAGTCAACTATTTACCGAAACACAATAAATATGTAGAGTATACAGATCAATCCAGAATTGCATATGTGAAACATAAAACAGTAAAGTAATAAAACATAAACACATAACACATGGATTTTTAATGCGGAAACCCTGTTAAGGGAAAAACCACTAGGACCGGTACCCCAAATTTTCACTCTTCTAAAGTGAGCTCTGTTAGGAGCCTATCCTGTTAAAGGTTACAAACACACTGTTAGGTGTGACCTTGTTAGAGGATTTAAAAGATAGTTTGTCAACTAGTATCTGACATCTAATGCTACCCTCCTTGATCAAACACTCACTTGGCCTATCAATAGGTATCGGGCATATCCAATGCTACTTTCTATGATCAAACTTTTTTATACTCCTTGGGATGTATCTCAATTGTAGAAGACTTTTAAGTCCTGCTCAGTTAAGAGACTTGATGCTTCAATGGTTAAACTGAAACATTAATGATCTGTTCACACATACAACTTAATTGCAGATTTTTAGATCTATTGTAAGTGCATTACCTCTTTGATCAATATAATCAATTCTATACCTTTGCTCCATAGTGTTCTACTCTATGATGCTGTCTCACTATTCGTCGGTGTCTGCAAAATCTAGCTCTTTCCTCAGCTTGATTGATCAGGTCTAAATTAAGACTTTCTTCTCCTTCAGAATCTTGTTAGCATCTTCCCTCTTTTCTCTTTTCCCCAAACAATTCATAATGAATTGGGTTTGTCTCTATATAGACATGATTTGACCTTTTCTTGGCTTTCTTGATTCTTGGAGTGATCCATAATTCTTGCCAATTAGATTTAAAGCAAACTCTAGTTTTATCTCAAAGAGATCTTCTTGGCAACTGGACAAATCAACTTTAAAGCAATTACTTATCTCCGACTTTATCTGGATGATTAAAACAATGATAAGTATCAGTTAAGTCTATCTTTAGCTTCTTGACAACTACACATTTTTTCATTTCTGAACTCTCTGTTATGTCGGTGAACACTTCAGTTAGTCATTGGTGATAACTGACTATTCCGTTAGTGTGACTTCAGTTGTCATCGTGATCTCTGTCCTTGTCTTTTTCGTCGGGCAACACTATAATTATGTTCATTGGGTTACTCTGTGTTTTGCTATTGGGTTACTCTGTGTTTTGCTCGTCGGATAACACCATGACTTTGCTAGTCGGTAATGCTGTGCATTTGCTCGTTGGGTAACACTGCAATTTTTCTCTTTTACTTTGTCTGTCGGTGTGCACTCTATCGGTGTTTACAGTCACTTAGTGAATACTTGACTTATATGCATTACTGATAGCATAGCCTTTGATTCATTGGTTCTTTGAAGTCTTTGGCAGTATGTCCACGACCATATAGATTATATCAAGTTGACATCAATGACAATACAATACATTAACTGTTTTAATGCCTTGCATGATCATCAACTTAACATCTTCAAACATTCAATCAGTTACATGTCATCAACAATTGTAGCAATGATCTCAAATCTCTTAACATAGTAGACTTAACAGTCTTTTTGTAAATCCTCACACAATGTAGCATTTCTATGTTGAAGTATTGAAGACCTCTAACAAGGCCGCTCCTCACAGGGTGTTTTAAATCCTCTAACAGGATCACACCTAACAGTGTGCTTTGTAACCTTTAATAGGGTTGGCTCTTAATAGGGCTCACTTCAGAAGAGTGAAAAATAGTAACTAGTTACATTGGTGGTTTTTCCCATATTGTGCTTCCACATTAAATCTTGGTGTCACCTATGTATATGTTATTTGTTTCATGCTTTATGTTTCTGCACTTGATCACTAAAGTATAATTGCATTGGATATCATAAAGATTGCTTTAACACCCGAGTTACAGAAGAATATTTTAATTAACTGAGTAATAGTGTTATATTGTTTAAGACATCTAAGGGACAAAGGATTTATTTTGGAGTAACTGATTCACCCCTCCCCTCCCAGTTACTTATCTCATTTCCAACAGTTATGTCTTGCAATGTTTACTTTTTGTTATTTCCTTTTCAACAAAGTTGAAATATGTTATATGGTAAATTAGTTAAGTGCTTTAAATTTTTCAAGGGTATACTGATTCACCCCTCCCCTCTCAGTATACCGGGTGTTGAACACTTATCTTTAGAGGATTTTAACATTCAATAACAAGCCAAAAAACCTTAATTTGTCAAAATAGCCAAAGAGCCTTATTATTGTGGCATGATCCATGCGTATAAGTGTTAAAGCCACACTGTAAGAGCTTATGGACAATTTTGCATGGGAAGAGTTTGAGTTTAATATGAATAGGTTAACCTTTTAGGGTTGAATATGAACAAGTTAACCTTTTAGGAATTAATTTGCTTTATGGCGTAGATGGATTGACTTAAATTGGATAACAAACTTTTATAAGTTCACGCACACACACGCGCGCGCGCACACACACACACACGCGCGCGCGCGCGCGCACACACACACACACACACCAAATTATCCCCCTAGAATTGCATCACTAATATTCAAAAGAAGAAACAATACTTGTTTGAAAGCTTAGATTTGCAAGCATGGGTCACTCCAACTTTGAAAATAAATACAATCGAATATATCT
The DNA here is from genome assembly GCA_018584345.1 of Thuja plicata. Lineage (NCBI taxonomy): Eukaryota > Viridiplantae > Streptophyta > Pinopsida > Cupressales > Cupressaceae > Thuja > Thuja plicata. Next base: position 711,090 of record MU225472.1, on the reverse strand, counting down.
ATTTTCATATGTTGATGTGTATTGACACATCTCTTCGTTTGTAGTAATAATAAAGATTATGTTCTCATCTCCATTATTAGTGTTAGTAATTAAGAGATAAAATCAAAATGTTAATTGTAACAAATAGGGCGTAGATTAGGTCTGATATGAATTGAGTAGCATTAAAATAAATTGAAGAAAAAAAAAGCAATGATATAGACTCTTGTAAAAGAAGAATTTGTATATAATGTAACTTGAACCATACTTGAAACTAAACAAATGAATAATATTTTTATTTAGAAATTTCATTTTCACTTTCTAAAACAATTGAATGAATGAGTGTTAATTTAAATCATCAATCTTAAAAGAATAAAATGTAAATCATGTAAGTTTTATGTACATGGGTTCAATAGCCCTATTGAATCCCAATAATATTTGAAACCTTAGCTTGCAAAGTGTTGGCTACACATCAATTACCTTTGTAAAATTTGTAAAATATCGTATCTAAGTATCGCGCCAGGTAGGGATCGAACCTACGACTTTCTGCTTAGGAAACAGACGCTCTATCCGCTGAGCTACAGGCGCTTCTTGTTTACGTTTTCCGGAGTATTTTTTATATTTATAAAACTTTTGTATGATATTTTAATATAAAATCACACTCCTTATAATCTAAATATAAAATAAATAAGTTGCGAGGGCATCCGTGGTCATTGTGTTTTCCGTTCTCCTGTGAAGAGCTCAAAAATCCATGATTTGCCGATACACTGCAGAGTATCATTACATAGCACTGTTGGAAAAGATGCATGACAATGCTGATCCCAACACTCACTCTTATACCCAGATCATGCGTTACCGGGACTGCAATCTTCGCAAACTTCGGGATATTAGGGATATGAAGAGCTATTGTGATGCTTTTGATCCTGTAGATTGAGCAAAATGGAGCTTCCAACCGATTTCTTCAGGGCTGGCAAGACTGTAATCATTCGCATGTCAACATCATTGAAATATTCGGAAAGTTACGCCTTCATCAGGGGCTTTCAACATGATTGCTTTAACAACTAATTACCAGGATCTTTGGTTGACCCGGTTACCTTAATTTGCACAGCATCTACTGCTCTCACAGTAATTTGGCCAGTGCTATCTCACCTCCACAGTTTCTTATTCAATTTCTGTGCATCAAATCTTAGGTTGGTAAACAGGGGATCCGACTTATAACATATTTTTGTTTAATTATGGCAGCTGCCATGCCTTCAAGACGTCTAGTCCCGATGCTTTTTATCGCCTTCCTTTCCCATCTACTCGACAGCGTCTTTTGATTTCGTTTTACCACGGCCACAATATTTTTAGTCAAATTAGTTTTTATGTCAGCAAAGGAGAATCATGTGGCTGTAGTTTAGTGGTAAGAATTCCACGTTGTGGCCGTGGAGACCTGGGCTCGAATCCCAGCAGCCACACAACAAGTTTTGTTAACTTAATTTTAGTGAAAAATGTTGAAATATCCTGCAATTTTAAACAATTTTTTAAGTGGAAAAATATTGAAATATTATTCTTTTTATTTTGCTATAATTTTGAACTAATTTTCAAGTGAAAAAAATTGTAATATATTTCTTTTAATTTTGTTGCAATTTTAAACTAATTTTCAAGTGAAAAATGTTGAAATATTCTTCTTTTCATTTTGCTCCAATTTTGAACTAATTTTCACATAAAAAGTTGAAATATCATTCTTTTTCATGTATTATATAATATTCAAGTTTTCTATAGATTCGAACATACACATCTTCTAGTAATATTACTTTTTTTTAATCAACCAAAATCATTTATATTGATTGAGTTAAAAAAAATTAATAGATAAATTGTAATCAAGGGGCTTGCTCATATATATATTGATCATAAAAAATAAAATTTAAAGTAATCTAGTTTGTTAGAGATACATTACATACACACCTAAAACACTTACATTAACATTGGGCATAACTTTGTTGGCATATACTTGGGAAGAAACATAACCCTCGAGATCTAGACAAAAAAGGAACCTACATATAGACAATACTTTATAGACTTTAATTAAAAACATTTATACATTCTACCACTTGTTGTCCATAGCTCCTCACTCAGATTGCTTTTCATTGATGAATTCAAACAATCATTCAATCTCATTCATAGCCTCCAAATTCACTTTCTTCTTCGAGAAGGGAAAGCCTTTAGTAGCCTTGGGCCTATGCTAACCTAGAATTTCATACCTCAATTGGAAAGAAAAGGGAGCCATTCTTCTATTTCCCCATGCTCCAGAAGTTTTTGAAATTATGAAGACAAAGGAATGCCAACACCATAACAAGCTACACCAAGAATGTGGTCCAATTTACCCAAGTTTGGTTTCTTTATGAGGGCTTGAGATAGGGTCCTCACAATTTCTTTCAACTTGTCAAGCTCTAGCAAATAGGCTAGAAACATGGAATAGATGTTTTTCTTTACCCTATATTTGTGATCAACTCTAATGAATTTGTCCCTTAGGAACCACTAAATAGTCGTGAGAATAAGTCCATAGTGGGTCTTAAAGACAAATTTCAGCATTTTCTTTGTGATTCCCCCAAGAAGACCATTTGGTGTAAAGATATTAAAAAACTAGATTTGGGAGTACATGGCCAAAAACTTGGGATTTCTAAACTACCAATAAAGAAGTGATGGAAAAGAGTCCTTCAATGATATAAGCAGGGCTCCATCCATTTTGCATGTGCCAAAAAGGCCAAGAGTGATGGTCAATGAATGCAAATCCCTAAGATTGTCCCACTTGCAAGGGTAATTCCTTAGAGGTTATCTAGAATATAAATATTAATGTACCTTTTAACTCTCCCCATTGATGAGGCACTTCTCTAAGGCATGATGTTGTTCTAATTTCCAACCTTATGGAAGTTGCTTTCTAATTGTGTTTTTTTATTAAAGGTAAAATGAGTTTTGAAGGGCACCCAAAATCCTTTACAAAATGTTATCTAATAGAATAAATATTGTAAATCAATAACAAATTGAAACCTATAATGAGTCACCAAGAATGCAACACCAACCAAGAATGAAATACCATGGAACTAGCCAAAAGTCGAGACCTTGGCAAGATTAAACCACAGAACACTAGCAAGCTACACCAACCAAGGATGTTTGAACCTAAGCTTCACCAAAGAGTTTTGAGGAGAATCTTGATAGAAATGGGCCATTCTAAGATTATTTGCAGAAACAATCTCATCCACCAAAAGATAAAAACAAATCATCCTTGAGGGGGCCTCCCCTTAAAATATTAATAGAATCATCCACGTCGAAACCCTTAGTAAGATTTAAAGAGGAATCATGATCCAAAGGGCTCACATAGTTTTGCTTCTCCCTTATAGGGGACCCCTTTAGGATTTTTAGTAGAACTTACATTAGAGAAGCCCAAAAAGTTTCCTTCAAAACAAGTCTTTCTAGAAGAAGGAAGGGAATCCTTGAAAACCTTTCATGAGTGGGAAAAATTGTTGAATATAGTGTTGTCATTGATGCCAAGGAGATTGTTGATGTCAAGGTGGTTGCTTAGAGTCAGAATATTCAAGAACAAAGTTTGTTGATTTTAATATCTTAGATAGTTCACTTGTAGAATGTTAATATTATTAGTGTACCAACATCCATTATTCTTGTATGTGTGGAGAGTATTTGCAATGGCATGGAAGTGTTTGCATTAATTTCTAAGGTTTTTTGTTCAGAGGTGCTATGTGTATTGAGTTACATTACCATTATTTTTGCTTTTGATAGCACATTCTATCTTAGTTTCCTATCCTAGCTTACAATTTGGAAGATAAGTAAGTGTACACACAAAGACAAATATTCCTAAGTGCCCAAAGTTTTACTCTAGTATATAGAAAGTTAGAAATTATAGAGTTTTCCTAATGCTAATTCATTGACTGTATAAAAGGTCATGTTGGCTGTTCCATAGAAGAGTAATGTCAGCTAGTTGGAGGAAGAGTGTGAAGGTAATCTAGGACAAGTTGAGTTCATGTCAGGAAACACAACATGTTCTTACTCCTAAGTAACATTTTAATATTAGGACCAAGTTGATTACACATTTGAATTAAGGAATTAATCCTTAGTGCAAACATTGTAAATAAGTTCTTAGCTAACATGAAAGTGTCAATAATGTTAGAATGCATGTATGATGATGATTAGTTTCATTCAAATAAGTGCTTTGAATTGTGCCATAAGATAAAGGTAGAATTATATAAAGAGAAGGCGGTGAACATATGTTGGGTGGTGTGAAAATTGAGATGCACATGTTATACACATTGTGAGAGTAATTTGAAGTGGATTAGACCAGATAGGTGATGAAGTTTGTGTTTTCATTTGAAAGGTCCACACGACATATCTATTGTATTTACTATATCTACTTTATTTTTAAGATTATTGCCTCATAACCTGAGTTGGTGCTAAGGACTCTAGAGCAGGGGATTGATGTCTTATGTAGGTTGATGCCTGTAAATTATATTGGGGTTTGTTGTCTTCTTAGGTTAAAATTCATGCGGTTTAGTGCCTACAAATTAGATTGAGGATTGGTGTCTTCTTAGGTTGAAATTCATGTGGGTTGGTGCCTACAAAAATATTTTAAATTCATCGTCACTTTTGTGGGGCTAGATTTGGACAATAGATCCAAGTAGCTATTCTCATCATGGTTTCTCCCTTTCAAATTTCCATGTATATATTGGTTTTTCTTGAGTTGATGCGTGAATGCATGTATCTTTACATGGTTATTTTGATGATATTATGAGTTTAAGTAGTGGTATTAATATTGCTTTATGTTTGAATTTTTGGAGTAAATTTTGTATATACTAATTCGCCCCCCTCTCAATATATCTAAGTGAAAAACAATTGACATTATAGCTGAGTTCCTTGGAGAAGCTTAATGACTTGAGGTAGATCTAGGATGATACATATGGTTTCTCAAGAAGGTCTTTCTTCAAACAAGGCACAACTATTTGATGGATCCAATTATGCATTTTGGAGTGTGAGGATGGAGGCCTATTTGATGGCCCTAGGATTTAATTTGTGGCAAGTACTTGCAAATGGCTATGAGATTTTAGAGAATCCTTCAAGAGATCAAGTTCGAAAGAAATATCGTGAAAATAATTCTAGGGAAAGAAATGCTACTTTATTTAGCTTATCTAACCTTGAGTTTGTTCAAATATTGCATTATAAGAAATTGTAAAATAAGTTTGAGACAAATTTCATAATATCTACAAAGGATATGAAAAAGTCAAACAAGAAAATCTTCATACCTAAGAAGGATAGTTTGAGAGTCTAAAGATGAAGGAGGAAGAGAATGTTGTTTCCTTCCAACTTTAACTAGATGAAATTATTAATACCATAAAAAAAGTGGTGGAGAATTGAAAGAAGCAATAGTGGTTATGAAAAAGGTAGTCGTATCCATTCCCTCTAGGTTTGGCTCTCAATTTTCTATATTTGAAGATGCTAAATATCTAAAATACTTTGACTATGGATGAATAACATGAAACAATGATTGTGTATGCAATGAGGATTGAAAATGAAGAATCTTCAAGAAATGAGGCAACCTTAAAACAATCTAAAAAGATTGAAGATTCTAACCCTAGTGATGATTTAGCAATGAACGGAGCTAACTTTGTAATAAAGTTGCAAAGAGGCTTTGGAAAATATTCTTGAATACACTCGAAGACTCAAGGGGAGGGTTAATCAGTCTTTAACAATCTTAATCTATTTACTTTGGTTATAAAAAACATATCTTCAATCAATAATGATGAAAGATAAAGAAATCAACACCAATGCATGAGAGAACACCATATTTATATGGAATAATCAATGAGGGAAAACTTGTAGTGAGAATATCTCACAATATATGAGAAGTATTACAATGAGGCTCATTTCCAAACTTGTAACCAAGATTCACTATCTAAGGGAAAGATAAAAGAAGGACTTGTTAAGGAGACTCATCATCTTAGCGCGGGATACATAAAAATGAACTATGATGTATAATCCTTCAACATACAAATTCCAATATTCTCCTTATGATGTAGATGATTTTGACATGATGTCTTAAATAATCATTCATTAATTCAACTCTACAACTTCTGCCACATGCTTATGCTTCTGAAATCTCGTGTCTTCATACACTATATACATTTTACACACTTTGCAAATGATTTGATCTTCTATATACATACCATCAACAAGAAAAATATCATTTAGGTTTACCTAATGCAATTACCTAAAAAAGTTAACCTCAATAACATAATGTGTAATGTCCCCTTTTTGGGACATGAAAAATTAATTAAATAATTAAAAATTTAAGTTGTCAAAATATAATGATGACTTAATTTAATTATTTAATATTAAAGTGAGTTTTTATGTCAACGACAACTATAAAATAAAAGTCACTTCAAAATTATTATTATTTTTTAAAAGAGAGACAAAGAAATAGAATACCAAGAGACAAGTTGATGGAAGACCAATAATTTTTTGGAGAATACTATAAAAGTTCAAGGGCGGGATTATTAAGATTTTGTTCAAATTTGATGATTTTCTAGAAGCTTTGTATGAAGCAAATTTAGGGAGACATAAACGACCTTCAGGAATTGATAGGAAGGGCTGGAAGAAAACTTGATTCTTCAAAGAGGTGGATTTGTGACGAAGTTCACACTTGTGTCGAATGTGTAAGATTTGAAATGTGATTCAAAAAGTAAAGTTGTTTGCAAATTATGAAATATTAATTCTATTAATGGTTATTATTTGTTAATCAAAGGGTAAATATGCAATGGTAAAAAGATTCACAATTGAATCACTTCAAAAAATTCATTTTGAATAATTTTAATATTATCATCATGACTTTGGATAATAGCTTGTGGGTGTTATTATTGAATTTGATGCATATAATAGTTTGTGGGTCTCAAGTATTTGTTGAGGCGACTCTTCCATATTTGAACACATAAACTCATATTTGGGGATATTGTTATTGTGTGTGTATTTTGTGGATCTGTTAGCTGTAACACAACACTTCAATATGTCATTGCATTAGTGAAATAACATGAAATATCAAAGGAAAAGCACATATATATCACCAAAATCGACATATTGCTCCCTATCTAAGAAGAGTATGAAATATGCTATAATTGCCCTCAGATTATGCATAAATTGGCGACAACATCATGCTTAGAATGGAATATTTAATCTAAATGCAAGCTAAAATACTCAATCAAAGTTCATTTTAGAGCTCCAATCGAAAGATTATAACAATGCTAAATATTTGAGCTAAAATGCAATAGAAATATCTAAGAATATGAGCAACATAAGTTTGCAAATAAATTCTAGAATTAGGGGTAGCATAAGGATGCTTTCAAATTCTAAGATTATGGGCCCATTGAACTCAAAATTCATTCCATTTATAGAATAATTTGACGAATGAGAGGTTAGGATTGAAAGTTGAAGAGAGGTGGAGATAGAATCTTTGGTGATCCATGTGAGGTGATCCAAGTGATTTAACTCGCATTGGCTAGGGAATTGACTTTCCCTTTTGCAAGTGAGTAATTGTAAAATTTTAGGATTTATTTAATTCCTTTTAATCAATTACTTTAGCCACATGTATTTGATTGTTTTTTATTTAATTGATTTGATTTGATTTAATTGGCTAAGGCAATTAATGTAAATTAGTGATTAGATCACTTAGGATATTAAATTTGAATTAAATGAATTATGCCAATTAATTGAAGAATTGTCTTGACATAATTAGGGGTATGATCACACTTAGGGAAAATAGGGTCTATAGTCAGAGCATACAAAATTAGGGTGGTTAAATTTGCCCCTATTTGAATTGATGTGTGAGAAACACATTGATTCAAAGAAAGTTTGATGCTGACTTCAGAAAGTTTTGAGTATTCTGCACTTAATTGAACAAAATGTGTGATGAGATCAGTCTCGTACTTGATTGAACTAAGACTGATAGTATTGACTTTGAAATTGATCAAACAAAGGTCAACAAATATCTTAAAAATACCAATTCTAAATTTGATCAAACGAGAATCAATAATACTGACACCGAACTTGATCAAACGAAGGTCAGTACAAAGCTGCTAGGAGCTCTGAGGTATCAATTCTGAACTTGATCGAATGAGAATTGATAATACTGACTCTGAACTTGATCAAACGACTGTTAGTATGAAGCTTCTAGGAGCTTGTGAGAACCAAAGCCTTCCATCGAACAGTCCCAACTTAGTCGAGGGAAACTACCATGCCCCTATTCTTTTGATGATGAAGTCGTTTAAATGATTTTAAGCAAGAATTTGAATGATTTAAGTGTGATCATGCCCCCTCGGGAATGAAATCGAAAGAAAAAGAATAAAATCACTTTTGAAAATAATATAGCACTTTAACTGATAATCTGGACCGAGAAAGAATCAATGAGAAGAAATGAAGAAGCGAAGGTGTGTTAAGAGAAAACACAATTTTACCAAGTTAACTACATTAAAATGTGAGCTCTGAGTCTGAGAAAATTATGTATGACCAAGATTTTGATGAATAATGTGCCATTTTATGATAGAGAACCCAAAAACCCGATTGTGTAAATCCTGCCAATCATTTTTTGAACATGTATAACAATTCTGCATTTTTGGGAAGCTATCGCAAAATCTGTACTGGGATGTTGAAAACATTGTCAGCGCATTTGATTTCATTCCTGATAGATCAGAGAAGAAAATTTGAATTTTGATAGTCTGGGAAGAGTTCTAGAGCTCCTAAATAGCTCAAAAGGTCAATATATATCCCAAAATTCACTTTTTACCCATTCATTTTCACTTTGTCTTTAGTAAATTCAGAGCTCTGTAAAGAAGATGGTGGTCCCCGTGGAGAAGCATCGATTCGAGCTCACCCATTGACATTAGCGCCCGACCGATTATGCACCGCTAGTGAGTACCTCAAAACCTACCTTTCCATTTTTTTTGTTTTTCATTTTGTCCATTTTTGCAAGAGTTATCGAGCTCTGAATTTTGCATCGCACCTTGTGTATGGGATCGCATCCGGTTAATCCCGCGTCACATCCTGTTTTCCACCAAAATATTGTGTCGCATCCCGTAAATTTGGGATCACACCCTCTTTTCTTATTTAGCATCGCATAGGGTAATTTTCATTAAACTTTGAAAATTTTTGCATCTTGTGGAAATAGGATCGCACCCTGCGACCCGTGTCGCATCCTGTTAAAACATGATCATTTCCTGTATGCTCCATCGTATCTGGGATATCTTGTATCACATCCCGTAAAAATGATCGCAACCTGTAAAAATAAAGTCATTTTTGTAACCTCCCTAATTTGGTCTGCTCTGACCATAGACCCTATTTTCCCTAAGTGTGATCATACCCCCAATTATGTCAAAACAATTCTTCAATTTACTAGCATAATTCATTTAAATCAAATTTAATCTCCTAAGTGATTTAATCACTAAATTACATTAATTACCTTAGCCAATTAAATCAAATCAATTCAATTCAATCAAAACAAATCAACTCAATTCAATCAAAACAAATCAAAACATGGTTAAAGTAATTAATTAAAAGGAATTAAATTAAATCCTAATTATAACTCCTCACTTGCAAAAAGGAAAATCAATCCCCTAGCATAATTAATTTAATTAAATTGGCTATAGTCCTATTATTGAATGAATATATTATTTACAATAATTCATTCCTTAATATTCCCTTTAACCCCTAACCTAACCTATCTCAACCACCTTAACTCCTGGGTTTGAACTAATCCCAACCTCTTCACCCATGCTAAGCCTAATTCTAATCTTAATCTCATCTTAACCCCCTCCCCAATGATGTCACATTCCTAATCTTTTGATTAGGAATTCAACTCATTTCAAAAATTCCACATTCTCAAGCTCCCCTTCCCTCAAAGTCCACTTTCTCAAGCTTGGACTTATACCCTCACCATGCCTCTTTAATGCTCTCATAAATGCATCATTAAATTATTATTTCCTCACCATGCCTCATTAATGCCTCTTTCATCCTCCATTAATGCTTCTTACACCTTCATTAATGGCTTCCTCTCTCCTCTCACTCCTAATTTCTTCTATAAATAGAATGAGTTTTAAGCTCAATGGGCCCCTGATTTTGGATTGTTGAAAGCATTGTTATGTTGTTCATATTATTATTCTCTACATTGCAATGTAGCTTTCATGTTATGCATTGTTATAATCTTCATTTTTAGAGCTTAAAATGTATATTTCTTGAACATGTAGATTAGTTTCATTTGAATCTTTCATTATAGGATTGTATATGTCACTGGCAAATGCATAATTTGAAGGCAATTATAACATTTTTCATACTCCTAAATTATAGCATTTTTCATACCACCCTAATTTGGTCTGCTCTAACCATAGATTCTATTTTCCCTAAGTGTGATCATACCCCCAATTATGTCAAAACAATTCTTCAATTTACTGGCATAATTCATTTAAATCAAATTTAATCTCCTAAGTGATTTATTCACTAAATTACATTAATTACCTTAAACAATTAAATCAAATCAATTCAATTCAATCAAAACAAATCAAAACATGGTTAAAGTAAGTAATTAAAAGGAATTAAATTAAATCCTAATTATACCTCCTCACTTGCAAAAAGGAAAATCAATCCCCTAGCCTAATTAATTTAATTAAATTGGCTATAGTCCTATTATTGAATGAATATATTATTTATAATAATTCATTCATTAATATTCCCTTTAACCCCTAACCTAACCTATTTCAACCACCTTAACTCCTGGGTTTGAACTAATCCCAACCTCTTACCATGCTAAGCCTAATTCTAATCTTAATCTCATCTTAACCCCCTCCCTAATGATGTCACATTCCTAATCTTTTGATTAGGAATTCAACTCATTTCAAAAATTCCACATTCTCAAGTTCCCTTTCCCTCAAAGTCCACTTTCTCAAGATTGGACTTATACCCTCACCATGCCTCTTTAATGCTCTCATAAATGCATCATTAAATGCTTATATCCTCACCATGCCTCATTAATGCCTCTTGCATCCTCCATTAATGCTTCTTACACCTTCATTAATGGCTTCCTCTCTCCTCTCACTCCTAATTTCTTCTATAAATAGAATGAGTTTTAAGTTCAATGGGCCCTTGATTTTGGATTGTTGAAAGCATTGTTATGCTATTCATATTATTAGAAATTTACATTGCACTGTAGCTTTCATGTTATGCATTGTTATAATCTTCATTTTTAGAGCTTAAAATGTATATTTTTGAACATGTAGATTAGTTTCATTTGAATCTTTCATTCTAGGATTGTATATGTCACTGGCAAATGCATAATCTGAGGGCAATTATAGCAATTTTCATACTCCTCCTAAATAGGAAGTAATAGTTCAATTTTAGTGATTGATATGCTTGCTAACCTTTTTTTTTCACTAATGCAATGACTTATTTAAGTGTTGTGTTTCATCTAACATGTACACAAAATAACACACACATTTTTGGCGCCCACCGTGGGGCGAATCTCACATTTTACCTCACTTTGCACTCATTTTCTACTAATTTGTCTTCCCAGGTTTTGGGTATAGACTCATTTTTGGTTTCCAAGACTCGCATCTGGAGTCTTTCATCGCATCGCTGAATCTTGGCTTGCACCCTGGATATTAGGTTTCGCATCCTGAAAGTTTGGCATCGTTTATGGTAAAGGCTCGCATTTGGTAAACATTCTGTCATTTTTGGTGCATTTGGTCGTATCTGGTAACTAGGATCGTATTCAGAGTTTCTAGGATCACATCTCATTTTTGGGTTTGCAAATTGAAGTGTCTAACCACTAATCTTTGGATGTTTCCTATTTCTGTCTTTTAATCAACTTAATTCTTGTTTGCATATTGTTGTCTGCATTTTTTTCTCAAAAAGGTAGAAAGGGAATTATTAACTTGTGGTTTGCAGGTTTTTAAGGGATTAATCTGATTTAATTTTTCAAAGTTTTTCACAACTTAAAGACATTTTCCTACCATTTACTAAATCAATCAGAGGATTATTCTCTTTTCCTTCAAGGAAAATCAGAAACTCAAAAATTGATTTAGAACTTGAGAGGAATTTGGAGTAAATGAACAAATAAACTCATTGTTTAATTCATTTTGGGCAAAGTAATTGAACGAAACAAAATATTTAATCTTGTGGGCTAATCGAACAAGCATCATTGTATAATTCCTTTGGATTGAAATTCAACAACACAAAGCACTAAAAAAATTGTGGGATAATTGAACATTCAGTATCTAATTTTGGAGATAGTAATTGAACAAGCAAATCACCTAATTTTGGGGAAATTGAACAATCAAAATTTGCTTTTCAAGTAGTTTGTGCTTTCATAAATTAGGAATTTAAAATAAAACTTAAGCTAATCACTTAGTCTCACTAGAGAATTTTCTCTTCCTTCCAAGTGGGGGAATCAAAGACACGTCATGGGAGATTGAGTTTTGAGTGAAGTCATTTGAGGGAAAGAATTGCTTGAAGTGCTTGTGGGAGAAAACGACATGGACTAGGAGAGTGTGCTCTTCTTCTTTCGAAGAATAAAAAATCTTGAAATCCTAAGCTCTCCAATCCTTTGTATGCTTATTAAATAGTAGAGGGCTTGCCGGTTGAGGAAAAAATATCCCAGGACGACCTAAGTGAGGACAGGTTTTACGCTAACCCTTCCAAATCACTATAAATAATTTCTTCCTTGTAGGCCAAAGCCTGGGAAGACATAATCAGTTTTGTTCTCGGAGTTTTGACATCATTCCTTGAACATGCTTGGGTATGTGTAGAGCAGATTTGCTTGAATCTTGCTTGCGAGACTACACATATTTGAGTACTCATATGGATATACGCCTCAAATTTTCCTTGTGCAATTCTATGGGAGATGATTTTGAACGGATTGCCCCATCATAAACAACAAAATTTGTAGTCAAAGTACCTGATTCATCCCCTAAAGGGTGATAATCCTTGTGCAAGGCAAAAAGTAATTTCTCCAAGATACTTGTCATATCGTGCCCTCACTTGCATTTGGAGTTGGCTAATATGACATCATGACTAGAGCCATTGTGTGCTTGGTGATGGCCATATTCTGATTAGCATTTGAGTGTGTAACTAAGCCTATGAGCAAGGATTTTCATCCTCTACTTAGAAAATAGGGCATAAGGAGGTGTTTGTTCACCCCTAACAATGCAAGAATGCTTGATGTGTTTGAAAGTTCATTAACAAGATAAATCATTCAAACAAGCAACAAAATTCAATCCTCTGGATACATACTATATTTTTCACTCACGGGAAAGACTCAAAAACAACCTACTGTCAAACAAATTTGCATGAACTTCAAAACAAATCAGACACCAAATTTCCAGAATAACAAAAAATCATTTTTGGTCAATCCTGGATCGCATCTGGTTGTGCAAGCTCGCATCTGGTCAATCCTACATTGCTTTTGGGAGAAAGGTCGCATCCAGGATACTTAGGCTTGCATATAGTTTTGCAAAAAATCACATACAGAGTGTCACATCTGGGATAGGGGGCACTTGCATGGTTGCCTCTTAGAGAAAATCAGTTTATTTGGGCATCCTTTTGGCTCATTAGTCTAACCCTGTTTCTTTTTTTGGTCTCACTGTTGCTGTTTCAAAAAAATTTCTAGGTCTACCTTGCATGTCATTTCAAACTCTTACAATATGTCTCAAACTGTGTGGTCTTTTCACTCTCATAAACAACTTGATTCCCAGCTCACTATCAGGACATTCTAACCCTTTGACACTGGAGTCATTTACCTCCACCAAGAACAAACAACCTTTCATAATTTGGACACACTTACTTGAATGATTTGAGACCTCACTTGAGACTATTGGGAAAATTTGGACATAGTTGAGATACAACTTCATGGTTAACACAAGACGTAACAAGTATTTTTCTAACGAATCAGAAGTACCTCCTAAATTGCTACATTTTCAAAAAGGAGAGACATCTCACAATCCTCTATTTGACACATACTCACCAATAATGAATGTTGATTGGAATGAATGGGCTCATGCCTTTGAAGAATACAACCATGAGAAAAACCAGCGAGGTCAAGACAATGCTAGTGATGAGGAAGAGGTCAACATCACACGTCCTTTGTTTGAATCGAAAAGTGATGAAGACATTCTCGAAGAAGAGTACAATAGACTCAAACAAAGTAGGAAATTCCAAAGGACATTGGAAAAGATAATTGGTGAAGACAAAGAGAAATATTTTCTCCATCTAGCATCCATCGGAGTAAAATTACCTAAAGATTATGATGTTGAAAAACTAAAGGAAAAAGAGGTATCAACCCCTATCTCTATTCTCACCAAACAAATGACCTTAATGCAAGTAGAACTTGCAAATCTCAAACAAGAGAAGGCTAAACCCAAGACAAAATAATCTTTGGAATCCATTTGTCCATTTCCTTTTGACAAGAGTATCAATATGGTTCCATTTCCTCCCAACATGGCAAGGCCAAAATATGACAAGTATACGGGAGAGATTTATCCACATGACCACGTGAGAGAGTTTTGTGCTCTAAGCATTGAGTACATGCACAAACCTACATACCTAATGAGGCTATTTCCGGTAAGCCTAAGAAAAAATGCTATGGAGTGGTTCTCCAAAATCACACCTAAGGTAAAATCTTTTGAGGATTTAATTCAATGGTTTATCCAACATTACTCCTACAATATACAACACGATGTAACCATGATGGACCTGTGTAACACAAAGCAAAGAATCGGTGAATCCTTTACGCACTTTTTACAAAGGTGGAGGAAAATCTTTGCAAGGTATTCAAGAGCTATTCCCGAATTAGAAAAGATGGAAATCTTTGTTAATAATTTGATACATGAATTGAACTATGCATTGCAAATGCAAGATTCACCTAGCTTTGATAGGATGATCAAGAATGCCATCCATATTGAATAAGTCATGGTTAACAAGGGAGAAATCACTCTCCAAAGTGATAACAAATATACCAACTCCAACAACAAACCTAAATGGTGGAAAAAATTGTTAACGATGGAGTAGTAGACGCATCTAATGCTAATCCTAAACTAGCAGTGTTCAATCTGACGAATAGCATGCAAGCAAGTAAAGATGCCAAGGTAACAACCACAATACCTAAAGCAAACAATGAGAACAACAAGAGTTGCCCATGGACTTTTAAACCTTAAAGAACATTCACTCGTATGGGAGAACCTCTTGAGACTATTTTAAGACTCTTGGACAACAAAGTTCTTACAATCCCAGATTCAAAACCATGGGAACTGGAAGTCAAACCAAGATGGTGGGATGACAATTCTTATTGTGTCTTTCACAAAAAAAAGGGACATAAGACTAATAATTGTCTTAAACTTAAACATGCTATACAAGACCTTATTGAAGGAGGCAAGATCAAAGTGGAAGGACACACCACCAATGAAGGCCATACGACATTTAACAAACCATTCCCTAATTATGAGAAAGGGGAAGCATCTAAAGGAAAAGGAAATGGAGTGAACTATGCATAATACAATAATGATAATGTGATCAACATGCTAGACATTAAATACGAATCAATTAATGTGGTCACTATCAAAGGTGTCAAAGACACATCTTCTCAATCAAGCACAGTGATGTGAAGTCAAGCACAAGTCACAATCAAAGGACCCAATTACTCCTCAAAACCAACAACAACTTCCAAGGTACCTATTATCACTATTCCTAAACCGATAGCAACAAGACAAACAATTACCATTCCCACAACAAACTATAACTTGGTGGATCAATTGCAATGAACATCTGCTCAAATTTCTATCTTTGAGTTACTTAAAATCTCCTCAATGCATAGGGAAATTCTTGAACAAGCCCTACATTCAAAAAATGTGCTAAAAGACATTGATGTAGACAAATTCCAAGCAATGGTTAATCATATCTCAGCACCACATTACCTCTCTTTTTCAGAAGAAGATGATAAATCATTGACACATCTGCATAATCAACCCCTTCATATTGAAGTCCTAACTCACAAATCCCATGTTACAAGTGTATTGATAGATGGAGGTGCAGGGTTGAACATTTTTACTCTCAATCTAATCAGGAAGCTGGGTCTCTCAAAACAAACCATTGATTCAAGAAGTAAGATCACTATCAAAGCTTATGATGAAGAAGAAAGATCCTCTAAAGGTCTCATTGTTCTACCAATCAGAATAGGACCAGTTGAAAGAAATGTGATGTCAAGTTCTAGATCTACCCTTGGCTTACAACATACTATTAGGGAGACCTTGGATTCACGAAATGCAAGCAGTACCATCTACTTACAACCAGTGTATCAAATTCCCACATAATGGGGTGGAAGTGACAATTCCTGCAGATGCCAGTTATACTTGCAACAATGTTAAAGTATGTAGTATGGTCCCTCATAACAAAGAAGTTCCAAAAGAGACTATACCTGAAAATACTAAAGATATGGTTATGAAAAGCTTTAGAAAGACCTTAAAACTTGAAGAAACTAGTATGGGAGAATACACACTGGACATGACCCCGTCATTGATAGAAATTCTAGTGTCACCAAGATCCTATGGGAAACCTTCCCCGTCTTTCACACTCACTACATCTAAAAAACTAGAAATTCACAAAGCAACTGGTATGGTTAAAGCATCTACCTCTCAAGGGGATGAAAAAGAAGAACAAGCAGTCTTGGCCTGACTTTACCAGGGAAAAAAAAGGAAAATGAGGTAAAACATGTGGAAATATCCCCAAAAAAGTATGGTAAAGGATATGATCTTCTCAAAAAAATGGGATATAAAGGAGCAGGACCTTTAGGAGACAAAGGAAAAAGACTTGTTGAACCTATACACATGGAATTCAGGGATACCAAAGATAAAATAGGGTTAGATTTCAATGATAAATCTGAAAACCCTACTTCAAGAGATGGTCCAATCTTTGATGAAAGAAGTGACGAAGAAGAGGAAACAGAACTAGAACAATGGACCTATGAGAGATTATTACATATTGGTACAGAGTATCCTGAATATCAAGGAGAAAGATATGTACCAAGCTTTGAGACACAACAAGACACTCATATTCCTTTGTTAACACAAGATACTATTCAAGAGGTAGAAGAAGCAACATATGACACTCCAGAAGTACCATTGATAGAAATAACTATTGAAGACATACCCCAACGACAAGATTCACATCCTAACTGGGGGCAGCTAGTCATAGTTTCACACGTCCTAGATTTACCGTACTTTGATCTACAAGTGGCTAATAGGGTACATCAGGTAACTATTGCTTAGTTTCTAAACAGATCAGATGATGAAGTAACAGACTCACATGATTATGAATGGGATGTCCTATCTGATGCTACCATGGACATTGAAGTAGATGTGATTCATAAGTTGGCACCAATATTTCAAAGAGGAGAGAGTTATAATACTTCCCCTGATATTGTTGATGTTCCAGAGTTAGATGAGATACCATTGCCTAGGATTGTTGATGGTGAAACTGGTCTTTTACTAGGTCTAGAGGATATCATGAGAATACAAGCAATGAGTTCTATTTTGGTAACAGAAGAAGAAGAATACTCAACTGATGAGTCGCTAGAGTTAGGTCCACATATTACTAACAACAATCCTTTTTATGACAGTTTAACTCTTAATGATCTAAACACCATAGAAGTAGACCTAATAGAACATGTCTTGTCGGTTAATCTTTTTGACGCTAACGCGATGTTATCCTTACCAAACTCTGATTCATTATCCTTAATAAACCCTAACTTAATTGATTGGATGAATTCATATCCTAATACTATCATGCACTTCCCTAATGACTACACTTTGGATTGCTACATAAATGCTTGTGAACCCTATCCTTCTTCCACCAATGCAAGGAGTGTGAACATGTCACATGAGGATACCAAGTTTCTCAGTCAAAAATTAAAAAATAAAAAGATGCAAAGAGCTAACGGTGAAAACCATGTTGTGGTAGTGTCAGATTCTAAAATAGTAAAAACAAAAGATGTGTCTGATGGTGAAAACCTCCTAGAGATGCCAAAAGATGAGATTCTTGATATCCTCCATGATCACTTTCAAGAAAGATCTCCAGCTTTGGTAGAATCAACACAACCGGTCAACTTGGGCACAACTAAAGTACCTCAAATTGTTCACCTAGCACAATCCTTATTAGAAGAAGAGAAAATATAATTCACTAAGTTCTTGAAAGAGAAAAAGATCAATTTTTCATGGTCTTACATAGATATGCCTGAGCTTGATCCTGAGTTAATAATGCACCATTTGTCTATAGCTGTTGGAATCAAACCTGTGAAACAAAAACTAAGGAAGATGCATCCACATGTGGCATTACTAGTAAAAGTAGAGCTGGAAAAACTATTGAAGGCTTGATTCATAAGAGTCATCACTTAAGCTGGATGGGTTTCTAATGTGGTACCAGTATCTAAATCAAATAAATCTATCAGGATCTGTACAGACTTTAGAGACTTAAACAAAGCATGTCCTAAAGATGATTTCCCACTACCAAACATTGATATGATCATAGATCTAACAACATGCTATCAAATGTACTCATTAATGGATGGTTTCTCAGGCTATAACCAGATTAAAA
>MU225472.1:653590-672597 GCA_018584345.1 Thuja plicata | reverse complement strand
AGAGGACATTGTTTTGCCCAATGACCAGATTTTTTGCAGGTAAAGCAGGCAAATGGGATAGTTTCAAATTCCACAACTTGATTATAGGTTCCCAGCTTAGATTTGATAGTGATAACTTCTGGGAGATCTGTCTTTTGATTGATTTTGACACAGATTCTTGCATAGACTAATCTAGTCTTAGCGGCTGTCATAGGATCTATAGTGAGAAGCTCTCCAAATGAACGAGCCAAACCCGAAAAGACATCTTCATGCCAATATTCCAGAGGAAGTCCCTAGAATCTAACCCATACTGGGGCTGATTCAAACATATCCATATTAAGGTCCATATTTGTCCCCCACTTTTGGAGAGCCAAAGACGTTTTACCAAACAACCAAGGACCCCCACACAGAACTGCAGAAAGGTCTTCAGAGCTAGAAAACTCAAAAGTAAAGAAACCTTTGGGAAGGGCAGCAATGTCTACTTGACCTTTTAACCTCCATTTCCTTACAGCGAAAGCTCTTACTATATCTATATTAGGTCTTGGGCCCATAAACTTTCCTATTAGCGTATTCTTCATTAGGGCTACTGTATGATCAACAAGTGAGTCAGGGAGGGAAATACTAAATATTCCTTTCACAGGGTCTGACATATTGTCAACACGGGGAAAAGAAGATTTCCCAGTGGGTTTTACTCCAAATAGGGAAGACCAACATCCATTAGATATATTATTACCTAAAGGTTGACCATCTTGAGCATTAGAAGACTTACCAACACCTTTTTTTATCTTTGGAGTATCTTCAATGATTTGGACTCTCGACAGAGGGGTGTCCTCCCTTGTCACTTTTGTGGAGCCCTCTACTGCTGCATCTTTAACCTTTTCCTGAATCCCTGGCACGGACAAATTCTGAACAATGCCAGAGGACTCTTTCCCGCTCATTTCATTGTTCAAAAGGTCCCGTTTTCCTCCTTCTCGAGGGTGATTACGGTTTGGGTCTTTGTCCCCCTCCACTTCCTTTTCTCCTCCCTTGAAGATCCTACTTCCTTCGCTTAGGTTCGTCTGCACACCTCCTCCAGTAGGTTTCGCGCCCAAAGGGGAATTCGAATTCCCTCCAGCCTCGCACTCTCCTCCTCTCCCGCTCATATCTTGTTTTTGGCACAACACACCAGTG
Organism: Thuja plicata; assembly: GCA_018584345.1. Lineage (NCBI taxonomy): Eukaryota > Viridiplantae > Streptophyta > Pinopsida > Cupressales > Cupressaceae > Thuja > Thuja plicata. The sequence continues at coordinate 671,448 of MU225472.1, read as the reverse complement.
AATAGGTGAGTTACTAATTAGATCAAAATGATTTAATTAATAACTCAAAGGACTATTACTCTAACAAATATGAGCCAACAGACAACTACCCCATGCAAATATCTGACGAGAAACCATCATCTACTCCAACATATCCACCCAACCGACCATGAATATGTGATGTCCTCGGTGAGGCATGAGGATGCCTCCAATCAGACCAACCAAGCAAATAGGAAGACACTCATAGTTATCACACATGTAATCCCATGTGAGGTATCAACATGCAATAGTATCATCTCTAAAAAATCACTAAAGTAGTAGCTATCCGGGAGGTCGAATCAAACTGCACCTCTCACCCCATCATAGACACTCACAGAATCCACCACGCGTCCTCTAGTGTGACAGTCATCTTTCTAGTAGGGAGATGGAAGGTGTTGTGATCCGAATGCCATCTCTTGGCCAGAGCAGTCAACAACCCATGATTTACCCTGATATCACATAAATCCCTCAATGAAAGTAGTCCTAAGTGAGCGACATGCTCTACCTCATCACCCGTAAAAGATCCAGCCAGCGCAAGGACCCGACCAGGGTACAGTCCTCAAAATGAGATGACCTCGAAAGGAATATGATAAAAAGATAAGAAATTTCAGCAAAGTTGCATTCAGTACTCTATCTAAGGCAAAACAATAGAAAAACCTATCAACTAAGTATTTTTAGTCATCAAACAGAGACAGACAGTCAACCTTGGCTGAAAATTTACTTACAAAAAAAAATGACTCTCTTCCTATGGGGTGTGATCCCTTTTACGGGATGTGATCCATGATTTTTGGGATGCGATGGGGCATTCAGGAAATGATCCTATTTTAATAGGATGCGATGTGGGATGCGGCGTGCGATCCTGTTTTCACAAAATGCGAAACATTCAAAAATCTATTCTACCCTACCGCATGTGACACAACAACTAACTACAGGTTGCGATCCTATTTTCATAGGATGTGAAACATTCAAAAATCTATTCTACCCTACCGCATGTGACACAACAACTAACTACAGGGTGTGATCCTGAAAAAATAGGATGCGACATGGGATTTTTGGTCAAAACAGGGTGCGACACAAGATTAATCGGGTGCGACCCTGAACACGAGTACGATGTGAAATTGAAATGGCTATAACTATTGCTAAAATGCATCAAAATATAAATTGAAAATTTGACAGAGTAGGTTTTTGAGTACTTACTAGATCTGGGTAGTCCGTTGGTCGCTGATGTTGTCGACTAAGCTCGAAATGATTCTTCTCCACGGGGACCACCATCTTCTCTGCAGAGCTCTCTAAATTGCTAAGGATGAAAGTGAAAATGAATGGGTAAAAGGTCAATTTTGAGATATATATTTGATCTTTTGAGCTATTTAGGAGCTCTGAAACTCCTCCCAGATACCTAGAACTCAATTTTGTTCCTTTTTGATCAATCGGGAATGAAATTGAATGCCAAGACAATTTTCTCCATGACACAGTAATGATTTTACGATAGATTCTGAAAATGCAAAATTGCTCCATATGTTCCGAAAATGGTTCACAAGCATTGCACAATCAGTTGCCGAGATTCTATATCATCAAATTGTACATTATTAATCAAACATCTTAGTCCAACATCATTTTATCATACTCAGAACTCACATTTTCATGTAATTAACTTGGTCTGATTGTGTTTTATCTTAAAACACCTCCATTCTGCCTTTCTTCTAATTGATTCTTTCTTGATCTTTCCGATCCATGCAAGTGATGCATCATTCAACAAAGGGATTTTCTTCTTTCCTTCGATTTCATTCCCGAGGGGGCATGATCACACTTAAATCAGTCATCAAATTCTTTCTCAAAACAACATTAAAGTGACTTTGTCATCAAAAGATTAAAGGCATGATAGTTCCTTGACTAAGTCCAGACTGTTGATGGAAGGCTTCGGTTCTCACAAGATGGATATCTTATGTCTGCATATTCTCAGATCTTTATTAAGCTCCTGGTAGCTTCATACTAAATTTTGGACAAAAACCAAGTTCAGAATTAGTATTATCAATTCTTGTACGACAACCAAGTTCAGAATTGGTATCTTTAAAATCTTTGCTTATTGAGCTTTGTTCAATAAAGTTCAAATTTAATACTATCAATCTTAGTTCAATCAAGTGCGAGACTGATTTCATCATGCATTTCATTTGATCATGAGTGAAATTCTCAAACTTTCTGAAGTCAACATCAAAAAATTTCTTTGAATCAATGTACTTCTCGCACATCAATTCAAAGAGGGGAAAATGTAACCACCCTAATTTGGTCTGCTCTGACCATAGACCCTATTTTCCCTAAGTGTGATCATACCCCCAATTATGTCAAAACAATTCTTCAATTTACTGGCATAATTCATTTAAATCAAATTTAATCTCCTAAGTGATTTGATCACTAAATTACATTAATTACCTTAGCCAATTAAATCAAATCAATTCAATTCAATCAAAACAAATCAAAACATGACTAAAGTAATTAATTAAAAGGAATTAAATTAAATCCTAATTATACCTCCTCACTTGCAAAAATGAAAATCAATCCCCTAGCCTAATTAATTTAATTAAATTGGCTATAGTCCTATTATTGAATGAATATATTATTTATAATAATTCATTCATTAATATTCCCTTTAACCCCTAACCTAACCTATCTCAACCACCTTAACTCCTGGGTTCGAACTAATCCCAACCTCTTCACCCATGCTAAGCCTAATTCTAATCTTAATCTCATCTTAACCCCCTCCCTAATGATGTTACATTCCTAATCTTTTGATTAGGAATTCAACTCATTTCAAAAAGTCCACATTCTCAAGCTCCCCTTCTCTTAAAGTCCACTTTGTCAAGCTTGGACTTATACCCTCACCATGCCTCTTTAATGCTCTCATAAATGCATCATTAAATACTTATATCCTCACCATGCCTCATTAATTCTATCCTCATTAATGCCTCTTGCATCCTCCATTAATGCTTCTTACACCTTCATTAATGGCTTCCTTTCTCCTCTCACTCCTAATTTATTCTATAAATAGAATGAGTTTTAAGCTCAATGGGCCCCTAATTTTGGATTGTTGAAAGCATTGTTATGCTGTTCATATTATTAGAAATTTACATTGCATTGTAGCTTTCATGTTATGCATTGTTATAATCTTCATTTTTAGAGCTTAAAATGTATATTTCTTGAACATGTAGATTAGTTTTATTTGAATCTTTCATTCTAGGATTGTATATGTCACTGGAAAATGCATAATCTAAGGGCAATTATAGCATTTTTCATACTCCTCCTAGATAGGAAGCAATAGGTCAATTTTAGTGATTGATATTCTTGCTAACCTTTGTTTTTCACTAATGCAATGACTTATTGAAGTGTTGTGTTGCAGCTAACAACTACACAAAATAACACACACAGTTTATGGTTTAGGAGTTAGGTTTTTTCTATTTTTGACTATTTTTGTCCTACTGAAGGCCAAAAAATAGTTATCTGATAGCTTTTTTGTGTAGTTGCCTTAGTGAGAATACTGAATTGAACCTGTATGTGCTTTTTGTTGATAGATTGACTTTGAGGTTTTTTCATTCCTAGGTCCCTATCTAGGTCAGGTCCTTGCTTTGTCATGATCATTAATAGATCCTGAGCTACAGATCATAGCTCGGGTATGATTAGATTCACTTATAGATTTACCTGATATCAGGGTGAATCGAGGGTTGTTGACTGCGCTTGCTAAGAGATGGCATTCGAAGCACAACACCTTTCATCTCCCAATTGGTGAGATGATAGTCACACTTGAGGATGAGTGGCATATCTTATAGATTCTAGTGATGGGTTGGGAGGTATAGGTCAAGTTGCGTTCTGCTATAGCCATTACATCGGCTCAGAGATTCTTTAGAGATCAGACCATATTATGATGGTATCTGACCTGGGATCATATGTGTGATCATTATGATTGTTTACCTCTATATTTATCCAAATTTATCAAAGGCATCCTCATGCCTGATAGAGGACAACATGGTTTTATGTGCGGCTGGGTAGATACTCTAGAGCAGATGATTGGAGAATCCTGCAGATTCGCTTGGGGTAGCTATATTTTAGCTCATATATATAGAGAGCTACTGAGATAGTATATCAAAATTCCCACCGTATGACTGTAGGGGTTTTAGTTTTGAAGATCTGGGCTTGAGAGCATATCCCTGTGACACTTTCGATTGTTGACAGGCAGCGAACAGTTCAGCAACCTTATGTATATATATATATTCTGGATTGATTCAGCAACCCCATCTAGGCAAGGTAGAGTACTGGTGCTGATTGTTTGATGATATGAGTGTTGTGATCTGGAAACCATACCTTGATTATGAGGAGTGGGCCATAGATAGGTGATAGATGCCATACTTCTTTTAGAGTAGGTATTTGATTGGGTAGACCCGATATATTGTAGAGAGATTCCTGGTGACACATGTTTTGAGACAGTATGGCTGCGTACAACGAAGATGTTAGGATATGTCAGTATATGCCCAAATCTGTGATGAGTATCCACTTTGGGGAACCCGAATGGTATATGAGATCACACAATAGGCTATTAGTCAGATGGTTGTAGTTGGGTGGGATATTCTTCCAGAGGTTATTGATGCATGTTGTTCTGATGGGTATCTTGCCCATATGTTACAGTATCCATTCCCTAGATTCACAGCTCCTGATGAGGCCATTCCTTGCATAGAGGATCCTTTAGATTATGATCTCACAGATGAAAAAATAGTCAGAGGTAGAGGTGGAGCCTAGAGAGATAGGAGAGGTGGGGGAGAGATGGAGGGAGAGACAGAGGGAGAGATGGTAGGTGCCCTCCTCTGAACATAGGTCATGGTCTGGATGATGGAGATGATGGTGGGGATGATAGGGGTAGTAGTGTAGTAGGTGCCAACGACAACAGAGAGGGCATACATACTCATTTTAGGTTTGTGCCTCCACAAAGAGATCCTAGTCCATTGCTCACTAGAGAGTAGTAGAGACCACCAGGGCAGGTACCTAGTGGACAGGATCCACCTAGAGATACCGATAGAGGTTCTAGCAGGGATGGTGATAGTTTATCTCAGTGCCAACAAGAGCATGAGTAGCTCAGGGATAGGGTTACCACTTTAGAGGCTTTATTGGCAGACATAGATAGTCAGTTTGAGTGCTTGAGAGTAGATCAAGATACACAAGCCCATATAGTGACACATCAGGGTTAGAGAGCTACATATTACTTTGGTTTGTATTATGTTGCAGTTCCAGAGGGACATAGAGCTCCTTCTTATTCTCGGGTAGCATAGCAGTTTGAGGGAGTGATGCCTCCACTGGTTCATCCTGCACCACCTATTCCTCCTCCAGATCAGGGAGAGGGTGGCAGTCAGACCTAATTTTGTACTTATGATATTTTGAGATATTTTGTATATAGTGATCCTGTTGTGATCATCCATTGTATGACAGACTTTTGATACTTGATATCTGATTCACACTACTTATTCTAATACTCTTTTGTACATTTTTGATTTGTTCCATCATTGATATATCTGAGATAGTTGTTCTTGATCTTGATATGTTCATGGGTTCTCTTTGCTTTGATAAATGTTTAGATTTTATGCACATGTGATTATGTAGTTGGTCTCTTGATGAGTTAGATTAGATTCATGTGATGCCATCATTTATGATCTTTGATTTATTATTGATATATAAATGTGTTTCAATGATGCTAGATGAATATGCAAATGTATATTTTTGGAATTTTCTTTATGCAAATATATGTATGGATGCACTTAGGATGTAAAAGTAAATGCAATGCTTGAATGCTTTATTTTTGTATTTTTTCTTACTCATTTATGAATGCAATATGTATGCCATGGATATGTAACGACATTAATATCAGGAATATAGATTAAGTAGTTTAACTTGGATTTCAGATGAACCAGGAAATTATTTTGAGCTCAAGTCCTTATGCTATTTTTCAAAAATGAATCATGCAATCTCTAAATGCATCTACATGCAGACTCTTAGGACTGTCACTGATTTGTATACATTGTAGCATTTTTATCATCATTGGGCAGTTTTTGTAATTGACATCATCAGATAGTACAACTGTCACTAATTCCCACTGGTATCATGAAAGTATGAATACTATGTGAATTGGATACAATGTCAAAAATAAACCTAAGCATCAAGGCATATAGACCAGGATGACAAGTTAGTTATCTCCTTTTTCTTTTAAGAATCAGGTTATGTTCAAGTGTAATGTAAGATATGTGACCCGCAATGACCTTCAATATTCATATCCTTGGGTACATAATGTGTCGTACACCTTACTGAGAATCTGATTTAGAAATAGATAAGGAAATTGGTTCAACCTTATCGTAGTTTGCACATAACTAGGATTGAGATATATGCGGCTATCCACTCATGTTGGAAACTCTTACCATAAACATCCAAGTTAGGTGAAAGTTATAGGATCATTGAAACAATTACCATATGCAGAAACCCAAGAAAAGATTATGCCCCTATCCTTGTGACTCTTTGTCTTTGAATAGATGTCATGGAGTAACTCAGAAGACATAAAAATCACCAATTGATAGCTGCTTACATGCCCCTATTTTGAAACATCATGAGAACATAAAAGAGTCATAATCAAACCAAGACCAGTCTATGTGTTTAGGTAGTATTAAGAAATACCGTGGATTTATTTTTCAAGTGCAATAGAGATTCATCAATCAGAATTTGGAACCAAGCAATATGTTTTTCATGTCTGAATATATGAGATTAACTTTGTTAGTGATTGCAATCCAATGTAGTGTTTAGGAACACTGGTTGATTAAATTATTGAGAAACACTAGGTCCATTTAAAGTGTGTAATTAAAGTGTTGAGAAACACTAGTATGATGTCTGTTACAAGTAGGTGGTGTTGAAGAAACACCCTTGTTTAGTGACATTTTGATGCAAGTATTGAAAAATATTGTTTTTGAGAGGCAAACCATCCTAGATAGGAACCTAGGACAACCTAGTAGACACAAACTGAACATGCTAGCAAAGATGCCCCCAGTGTCGAATGACTATTCCTAAGACGCAAATGCAGACAAATCCCAGGTACGGATATGGCGTTTGTAAGGAATCAAAGACAACCAATAGCATATGTGCGACCGTGAAGGATTAGTATCAACAGTACATTGATAGATGGAGCAAAAAGTATGAGTGACACATGTTTTCCAGGTTTTAACCACTTGGCAAAGATTTTTATTTTTGCTACCAAGATGCCTATTTGCCAGGTTTTCGCCAAGGCACTTTTCTCTTTTTCATTTTTTTTGTTCTTTTATTTATTTATTTAGTTAGTATCAAGGCACCTGTGTGCCAGGTTTTCACTAAGCATACCTTTTTTCAGGACTTATTCCAGTGTTTTTGGATTTCTTCAGGATCAATTTTCTAATTTTTTTGGTATTTTTCTGAGAATTTTCACTGCACGGGCTCTGCTAGCCAGATATCAACCATAGAACCACTTCAAGTATAGAGTATTGATGAGATTAGGAAGAATGTCTCCCTTAGGTGTAGCTAACTGATACACTCCAGTCCCAAAAGTTGCAGTAATGACATAAGGCCCCAACCAGTTGGGTTCAAACTTTCTTTTTTGTTCTTGATTCGATTGGTTCTTAGGATTCTCTTTAGAACGAGATCCCCCACTTGAAATTATTGTGTTTTAACCTTTTTATTGTCCCCTTTTGACATTAATTTTTGGTACACTTTGAGATGATTGAACGCTTGTTGCCTGTACTCATCAAGGAGTTCTAGTGCATTAATCCTATCAATGCGGTATTGTTCATTAGTAACCAGACCTTGGAGAGATACCCGCAAAGATGGAATTTCTACTTCAATAGATAACACTGCTTCTACGCCATAGACTAGAGAAAATGATGTGGATCCATTTGGTGTTATAATACTTGTTCTGTAGGCCCATAGTGCTAGATTTAATTGCAAATGCCATCTTTGCCTGACTTACTTACAGTTCTATGTAAGATTTTAAGAATGTTCTTGTTTGATGCCTCAGCTTGTCCATTACCTTGAGGATAATAGATTGAAGAACAATGCCGAGTGATATGAAACTATGTGCAAAGGTCTTTGATGTCTTGGTTTTTAAACCAATCTCCATTGTCTATTACAATAGAAGATGTATCCCATACCTATAAATAATGTAGTTCAAGATGAACATAGCCACCTATTTTCCAGTGGCTTTGATCAGTGGCACAACCTTGACCCACTTAGTGAAATACTTAGTGGCCATAATGATGTACTTGTGTCCACTTGAATAATTAGGATAGATTTGTCCAACCAAATCAAAGGCCCATTGTTGAAATGGCCAATGTGTTATAAATGGTATGAGTTCTCTAGCAGGAGCATGGATGAGATTTCCATGTGTTTGACATTTGTGACATGTTTTTGAAAATAGAAAAACATTTTTTTCTATTGTGGGCCAATAATAACCAACTCTTAGTAGTTTTTTAGCTAATGAAAATCCATTCAAGTGCGATCCACATACACCTTTGTGAACCTCTTTTAATGCGCGGTCAGACTCTTCTTGTTCTAAAAACCTAAGAAGCATACCATGGAGACCTACTCTATATAAGTTATTAGTGACGGGGACATAACACGATGCCATCCTAATTAAGGCTCGATTTTCATTCCTTGATAGGCCATTGGGTATAGTTTCGTTAGTAAGATAGGTAATGATTTTGGCATATCAGGATTGGTCCTGGGAATTTAAAGCACACATTACTTGGGATTCAAAAGATGGATAGGATAATTCTTCCACCAAGAAGTCATAGAGGAATTGATGTTCTTCTATTTGTAACATGGATGCCAGTGTAGCCATAGCATCTATGGCTTTGTTTTCCATTCTTGATATTTGTTGGAATGCGATGAAGACAAAGTACTTTTTCAAGTCTTCAACTAGTTGTTTGTAAGGCATTAATTTCTCATCTTTGGTTTGATAATCTCTATTTACTTGGTTAATAATGAGCTTAGAGTCACCATACACGTGTAACTCTACAATTTTCCACTCCATAGCTAGCTTAAGACCATTCACCAATGCTTCGTATTCAAAAATTTTATTTGTGCATGGAAACATCATCTTATATGCCTTGGGTATCTTGTAGCCTTGAGGAGTGATGAATAGAACCCCTGCTCCAGATCCTTGTCGTGTGAAGGAGCCATAAAAATACATCTTCCATGGATGTTCAGTTAAATGCATGATTATTTCATTAGGAAATTCAATTATCAAAGGTGTGTCATCTTGCAACAGTGAATCAACTAATTGATCTACGAGGACTTGTCCTTTAATATCCCTTCTATCCACATAATCAATATCAAATTCACTTAGAATCATGATCCACTTTGCTAGCCTTCCTGTTAATGCTACTTTTCTTAAGAGATATTTGAGAGGATCTATTTTTGCAATAATATTTACTGTATGGGAAAACATATAGTGTTGCAATTTCTATAATGCAAAGACAACTGCTAAGCAAGATTTTTCAATTATACTGTAATTCAGCTCATAAGATACCAGGGTCCCACTGATATAGTATATTGCTCTTTCCTTTTTATTTTCATCCTCTTGTGCTAGCAATTTTCCTAGCGATGTAGCAGTAGCTGAGATATATAGGAATAATGGATTTCCATGAATTGGTGCCATGAGAATGGGAGGAGTATCCAAGTAATCCTTTAATTCTTTGAAGTTGTTTTCACAATGCTCATCCCATTTGAAGGTAACACCTTTATGCAACAATTTAGTAAAAGGTTGTGCTCTGTTTTCTAGTTGTGACATAAATCTCCTGATGGATTGGAGTCTTCCTTGTAGTATCCTTATTTCACTAATATTTCATGGAGGTGACATTTCCAGTATAGCTTTTACTTTTTCAGGGTCCACCTCAATTCCTTTTGTTGATACAATAAACCCTAGTAGCTTCCCTGATTTGACTCCAAAGGCACATTTTTTTGTGGATTAAGCTTGAGTTGAAATTGTTCCATGCGATCTAGTATCTTTCTTAGGTCTTCAATATGAGTAGTCCTTATTTTTGACTTGGCTAAGGTATCATCCATGTAATCCTCCATGTTCTTATGTATCATATCGTGGAAGATGGTTTTCATAGCTCTTTGGTATGTAGCACCAATATTCTTTAATCCAAATGGCATGACGTTCTAGAAAAATGTTCCCCATGCGCATGTTAATGTTATTTTATTTTGGTCCTCAGGAGCAATCTTAATCTAGTTATAGCTCAAGAATCCATCCACGAGTGAGTAAATCTGATAGCCTTCTGTTAGATCTATAATCATATCAATGTTTGGTAGTGGGAAATCATCTTTAGGACATGCTTTGTTTAAGTCTCTAAAGTCTATGCAAATCCTAATTGATTTATCTATTTTAGACACTGGTACCATATTAGAAATCCATCCTGTGTAAGCGACGACTCTTATGAATCCAACTTTCAATAATTTTTCTAGCTCTACTTTCACAAGAAATGCAACATGTGGATGCATCTTTCTTGATTTTTGTTTCACGGGTTTGATCCCAGGAGCTATAGATAAATGATGCATTATTAATTTAGGATCAAGTCCAGGCATATCAGTGTAAGACCATGCAAAGTTGATCTTTTTCTCTTTTAGGAACTTACTAAATTATATCTTTTCATCTTCTGATGAGGATTGTGCCAAGTGAACAAATTGAGGAGCTTCTATTGTTCCCAAGATAATTGGTTGTGTCGGTTCTATTAAAAATGAAGATCTTTCTTGAAAGTGCTCAGGGAGGATATCAAGAATCTCATATTTTGGCGCCTCTAGGAGGTTTTCACCATCAGATATGTCTTTTATTTTTACTTTTTAAGAATCTAATACTACCACAACATGTTTTTCACCATCAGTTCTTTTCTTCTTTTTATTTTTAAATTTATGACTAAGAAACTTGATATCCTCCTCTGTCATGTTCACGCTCCTTAGATTGGTGGAAGAAGGATAAGGTTCACAAGCATTTAGGTAATAGGAAAAAGTATAGTCATTAGGAAATTTCATGATAGGAGTAGGATATGAATTAGTCCAATCAATTAAGTCAGGGTTTAGTAAGGATAATGGTTCATAGTTTGGTAAGGACAACATCGCGTCAGCGTCAAAACTATTAACTGACAAGACATGTTTTTTTAAGTCAACTTCTACAATGTTTAGATCATCAAGAGTCGAATCGTCATTAATAGGGTCATTGTTAGTAATATGTGGACCTAACTCTAGTGACTCATCAGTTGGAATTTCTTCTTCTTCTCTCATTAAATTGGAATTCATAGCTTGTATCCTTTGAATGTCCTCTAGACCTAGTAAAATACCAGTATCTCCATAAAAAATTCAAGGTAGTGGTATCTCATCTGATTCTCGAACAACAAAAGTATTAGGGGAAGTGTTAGAACTCTCTCCTCTCTCCAATATAGATGCAAATTTGTGAATCACATATAACTCAATGTCAATAGTAGCATCATATAGGTTATCCCATTCATAATCTTGTGAGTTTGTTATTTCTTCGTCAGATCTGTTTAGAAACTCAATAATAGTTACCTGATGTACCCTATTATCCACTTCTAGATCAAAGTGTGGTAAATTTAGGACATGTGAAATTGTGACCAACTACCCCTAGTTAGGATGTAAATATTGTTGTTGGGGTATTTATTCAGGAGTTTCTTCTATTAGTGGGACTTCTGGAGAGTCTTCTATTGTTTCCTCTACTTCTTGTATATCATTTTGTGGCAATAAAGGAACATGAGTCTCTTGTTGTGTTACAAAAGTAGGTACATATGTTTCTCCCTGATATTAGGGATACTCTTTACCAATATGAAATAATATCTCATAGGTCCATGGTTCTAATGTTGTTTCTTCTTCTTCATCATCACTTCCTTCATCAAATATTGGACCATCTCTTCAGAATTGTTATTGAAACCTAAATCTATTTTGTCTTTGGTGTTTCTGAATTGCATGTGTATAGGTTCAACAAGTCCTTTTCCTTTATCTCCTAAAGGTCCCTTCCCTTTATATCCCATTTGTTTGAGAAGGTCATATCCTTTACCATACTTTTTTGGGGATATCTCCACATGTTTTACCTCATTCTCTTTTGGTTCTCCTTTGTAGAGCCAAGCCAAGACTGCTTTATCTTCCTTTTCATCCTCTTGAGAAGTATAGGCTCTAACCATACCAGTTTCTTTATGAATTCCTTGTTATTTTGATGTTGTAGGTGTCAAAGATGAGGAAGGTTTCCCATAAGATCTTGGAGACACAGGAAGTTCTATCAATGATGGGATCATGTCTAACTTGTATTCTCCCATACTTGTTTCTTCAAGTTTTAGTGTCTTTCCAAAGCTTCTCATCACCATGTCTTTAGATTTTTCACATACATATTCTTTTGGGACTTCCTTATTATGAGGAACCATACTATCTTCTTTGACATTGTTGCAAGTATAGCTTGAATCTGCAGGAATTGTTACTTCCACCCCATTATGTGGGAATTTGATGCATTGGTGATAAGTGGATGGTACTGCTTGAATTTCATGTATCCAAGGTCTCCCTAGTTAAATGTTATAGAAAATGGTAGATCAAGAAATTGACATATCACATTTCGTTCAATTGGTCCTATCTTGATTGGTATAACAATGAGTCCTTTGGATGATCTTTCTTCTTCATCATAAGCTTTGATAATTATCTTACTCCTGAGTAAATGGTTTGTTCTAAAAGTCCCAACTTCTTTATTAGATTAAGAGTGTATATGTTCAACCTCACGCCTCCATCTATCAATACATGTCTGACATGGGATTTATGAATCAAGACTTCAATGTGTAGGGGTTGGTTATGTGGACGAGTCAATGATTTGTCATCTTCTTCTAAAAAAGATAGGTAATGTGGAGCTGAGATATGATTAACCATTGCCTGGAACTTGTCTACATCAATATCTTTTGGAACATTTGTAGATTGTAGGAATTGTTCAAGAACTTCCCTATGCACTGAAGAGATCTTTAGTAGCTCAAATATAGAGATTTGAGCTGAGGTTCTTTGTAGTTGATCTACCAAGTTATACTTTGTAGATGGGGTTGTAACTATTTGTCTTGTTGCTTCTGGTTTGGGAATAGTGACAAAAAGTACTTTGGAAGATGTCACTTGTTTGGATGAGGATTGCACTCCTTTGATAGTGACTTGTTCTTGTCTTCGAGTCATCGTGTTTGATTGTATGGAAGTGTCTTTAGCACCTTTAATAGTGATCACATTGATTGATTCACATTTAATGTCTAACATGTTGATCCCATTGTCGTTATTGGAGTAGGTGTAATTTACTTCATTTCCTTTTCCTTTAGAAGCTTCCCCTTTTTCATAGTTAGGGAACGATTTTTTAAATGTCGTATGGTCTTCATTAGTGGTATGTCCTTCTACTTTGATTTTGCCTCCTTCAATAAGGTCTTGTATAATGTGTTTAAGATTAACACATTTATTAGTCTTATGTCCCTTATTTTTATGAAAGATACAATAATAATTGTCATCCCACCATCTTGGTTTAACTTCTGGTTCCAAAGGTTTTAAATCGAGAATTGTGAGGACTTTATTATCCAAGAGTGTATTCAAAACTATCTCAAGAGGTTCTTTGAGGTATAGTCCATGATTTTCTCTTGTTATTCTCATTGTTTTCTCTTGGTATCATAGTTTTTACCTTAGCCTCTTTGTTTGCTTGTAAGTTGTTCATTAGATTAAACACCGCTAGTTTAGGATTAGTATTGGATGCGTCTACCACTCTATCATTAACAATGTTCTTGTTTTGTTTCCACCATTTAGGCTTGTTGTTGTAGTTGGTAGATTTGTTATCACTTTGGAGTGATATTTCTCCTTTATTAAGCATGACATCTTCAACATGAATGACATTCTTGATCATCCTATTAAAGCTTGGTGAATCTTGCATTTGCAACGCATAGTTCATTTTGGGTACCCAGTTGTTAATATTCCATCTTTTCGGATTCAAGAATATCTCTTCAATACCTAGAAAATATTTTTCTCCACCTTTGTAAAAAGTGTGTAAAGGATTGACTGGTTCATTGCTTTGTGTTATATAGGTCCATCATGGTTACGTTATGTTGTATATTATAAGAGTAATGTTGGAAAAAATGTTGAATTAACTCCTCAAAAGACTTCACACTTGGTGTGAGTTTGGAGAACCACTCCATAGCATTTCTGCCTAAACTTCCCAGAAATAGCCTCATTAGGTATGTAGGTTCATGCATGTACTTAATGCTTAGACAAAAAAACTCTCTCACATGATCATGTGGATCAGTTTCTCCCATGTACTTGTCATATTTGGGTCTTTCCATTTTGGGAGGAAATAGAACCATGTTGATACTCTTGTCAAAAGGGAATGGACATATGTGGTTTAAAGAGTATTTTTGTGTTGGTTTGACCTTTTCTTGCTTGAGTGTTGCAAGTTTGGCTTGCATTAAGGTCAATTGTTTGGTGAGAATAGAAATAGGTGTTGGTACCTCTTTCTCTTTTAGTCTCTCAACATCACAATATTTAGGGAGTTTGACTCCAAGAGATGCTAGATGTAGGAAGTACTTCTCATTGTCTTCACTAATTATTCTTTCCAATGTCCTTTGGAATTTTCTACTTTGACTGAGCTTGTTGTACTCTTCCTCAGGTACATCTCTGTCACTATCTGAGTCAAACAAAGGATGGGTGATATGTTGTTCTTCTTCACTACTAATGTCTTGATCTTTTTCGTTTTGTGTATTTTTGTATTCCTCAAAAGCTCTACTCCATTCTTGATAAGGAGCGCCCATTGCAGGTGAGTCTTGATTGAATAGGGGATTACGAGATGTCTCTCCTTGATGATATTGTAGTAATATAGGAGGTACTTCTGATTTTTCAGCAAGATACTTTTTGCGTCTTGTGTTAACCATGAAAGTTGGATCTCAACATTGACAAATTTTTCTAATAGTGTCGAATAGAGTCTCAAATTGTCCAAGTAAGTGTGTCCAAGTAGAAGTTTGTTTGTGTTTGGTGCAAGTGAATGAATTTAGCGTTAGAGGGTTAGAATGCCTTGATAGTGAGATGATAATGAAGAGGTTTTGATAAATGAGAAGACCACATGTTTTGAGACCAATAATGAGAGTCCAAGAGGACATGCAAGGTAGACTCCTAAGAATGTTGTGAAACCACAACAGGTGGACCAGCAAGAGAAATAGGACCAGACTAAAGAGCCAAAAGGGTATCCAAAAGTACTAAATTTATTTGAGAGACACATGTGTAAGGGCCCACTGTCCTAGATGCGACTCCCTAAATGCAAGGCTTGATATGCTAGATGTGAGCTTGTGCTCAAGTAACACCCCAAAATTGGCACCTAATAATCCTAATTAATATTGGCGTGTTCCTCCAATTTTCTCATCTTGGAAGTCCTATTGTACTAGGCAAATTCGTCTCCTAATTGACTTTAATTGACTGAGTTTCAAATGCAAAAAATCCAAATTTGCATAAATCTGACATTACAATTAATTCCTAAATTCTCAAAGTTATTAGCTAAAAAACCCCTATGATTAATTGATTTAATCCTAAAGTCTTAAGTGCTTTTAATTAAATCAATTCCACCCCTTTTGGCTAATATACATAAAAGGAATTAAAAGGTTATTTAATTATTGGATGAATTATCCTCAAAAAGGAATTCCATAATTCCATGTGAAAGGACACTTATGTGGCAATAATCACCCTTTTATTTAAATAATCTTTGCATTTTTGTCTCAAATGGGAATGAAGAGACAACTGTTTCTTTTCAAGAAACTCTTCACTCTCTTTCCATGGTTTTCTATAAATTGGACCTTCTTTTCTTCATTAGGGAGGATGATTTTGGAGAGCATCAAATTTATAGGCAATTTACATCTAATTTTTTTCATGCTTTAAGTTTAATTTGCATAATTAGTCTAAATTTCAATTGGAATTGAAGATGTTTAGCTTTCATTTATGATCTACCTATAGGGCTAACAATTCAATTTTGTGCTTTCAAGTTTTCTAGATTAATGCAATTCCTTTTCTAGTCTAAATGCAAATTCCATTCTAGATTAAAAGCATTTGAATTCTAGATTAGGAACATTTGGTTTTCATAGATTAAATGCAATTTTCTTCCATAGATTAGTTGTAATTCATCCTTAGATTAATTTCAATTCAATTTCTTAGATTAATTGCATCTCTTTTCATAGATTAGTTGCAATTTTGATTTCATAAACTTAATGGCAATTCTTCTCTTCTTGCATTCTTAAAATCCTCCATGTTAGCAATGGTTAGGTTGTTGGCTCTCGTTCTGAGGGTAAAACTCAACATCCCCAACTGATTAGGAGGCAACAGGTCACCTCAATCAAATTTGCAGAACAAACAATTTATGTTTGTCTTTGTGAATTGAACAATTGTGTAAAGACCATGTTGTGTTTGTGTTGAATTCAGAGGTCTACATTCAGCATATAACATTTTGGTGCCCATTGTGGGGCAAAAAAAACAATTTCTGGCCTCATTTTCAAATCTGTTGACTGTGTTTTGTAAGCTCTGCCGTACGTTCATACTGCACTGGTACATATTCTCACTCGAAGTTTTACTTCAAGCCATGCAAAGTTTTGCATTGAGACATGTGAAGATTTGCTCATGTAGCACTATGTCACGTGAAGAAATAGTTTTCTCACGTGCGTCAAAGCACTTTCTCACGCACGTCGAAGTACTTTCTCACGTAAACTTTTACAGATAGGCATTTAAAATTCAGAATTTTTAATCGGTTATTTCTCTGTTCTGACATCTGTTTTCTACTTTGATTTTTCTGTTTCTAGTTTTCTGCTGCAACATAACAGTGGTTTGCAGGTTCGCTTGTCAAAGATTAAAACATTCTAACGGTTTACTTGCAGGACGATAGTCAAAGACATTATTAAAACGTCATGTTTGTTTACTATTTTTTATTCACATAGTCTAAATAGGGCTTTGTTAAAATTTCGTAAGGATCTCGATAGCAAAGTAGGGTATTAGGCACTTCATTACATGGAAGTGATGCCCATGGATGAATCTGAGACCCAGATGTTGCTAGCATGATAGATACTTGGGGAAGCAAAGCAAGATAAGTGAATTTTTAGCACTTCTACTTGTTAGGGGATTATGCTCTTCTCTCTTTGAGAGAATCAGAAACCCAAAGACTTGTGGACTTGGTGGAGTGAAGCTATCTCAGTGATGAACATGCTTGATGTGTTTGGGTGAGGTACAAAGGTAGAGAAGTATGCTCTTCTCTCATTGAGAGAATCAGAAAATCAAACCCTTGAATCTGAACCAAGTTGAGTCACCTTTAGAGGGCCTGCCGAAAGTTGAACCTCTGGGAATGACCCAAGTGAGTACACACCTTTCACCGGTGATTCCACCTCACTCTAATAAATTCTAATTTTTTGTAGTCTATAGACTCCAAAGCCATAGTAACTTCTTTCTCATTGATTTTGACTATCACCATGAGAAATCCTTGTTTGTCATACTAAGCAGCGCCGCGCCCAGCCTTTCTTGCAAGGGTGTGTGACTTACAAGTGTTGGTGTGGCTACGAGGCCCCAACTCTGTATCAGAGGCACCGAAGGTTATTGTGAATGGAAGCCTATTAAACACTCTCTTAGTTAGATGCCTACCCGATTCACCTCCAAAAGGAGGCATAATCTGTGCGTAGGGAGAGGGAAGAATCTCTCCCCTAGATTCTCGACATAGGTATGCACCTGGATGTTTGAAGTGGTATATGACACTGGCCCCTGTTTAAGGGTTA
>MU225472.1:619241-643853 GCA_018584345.1 Thuja plicata | reverse complement strand
CTCCCAGTCCATGCCAAGCAACCAAGACCATGCCAAGTTCCATTAAATACATCAAAACCAATTACCCAAGACCCAAGTAGGTTTATCCAACTCTACCAAACCCCTCACACATGAAAATAAGTCCATAGAACTCCATGAAATCTCTCAAACATGCAGGATAGCCAACTACCCTGGGATGCTCCTGCATCAGGCTCGTAAGATTATGAGAGCCGGTTATTATTGGCCCAATATGGAGAAGGAAGCTACGCAGTTTGCCAAATCTTGTAAGCAATGTCAACTCCATGGTAAATTGATTCATGCTCCAGTTAAGGAACTCATTCCTTTTATCACCTTTTGGCCATTTCAACAGTGGGCTTTCGACTTAGTAGGTCAGATATATCCATCCTCCTCGAGAGGACACAAGTACATCATCACTGCTATGAATTATTTTACTAAATGGGTTGAGGCAGTGCCTCTTAGTGTAGCTGATGGAAAAGCTATAGCTATGTTTATCTTAAACTACATTATTTGTATATATGGTGTACCTTCCTCTATTATCAATGACAATGGAGGATAGTTCAAGAACAAAGATTTGACAAATCTATGCACTAAGTTCAAGATCATTCAACACTGGTCTTCTATTTATTACCCCCAGGGTAATGGGCAAGCTGAAGCTTCTAACAAAACAATTCTCAAGATCCTGCACCGTATGGTACACAAGTCTGGACGGGATTGGCACCTCCAGATAAATATGGCTTTATGGGCCTATCGCACTAGTATCAGAACACCAACAGGGGCCACACCCTTTGCTTTAGTCTATGGTGCAGATGCAGTACTGCCTATCGAGGTTGAGGTTCCTACTTTGCGAGTCTCTTTGAAAGGCCTCATTACAGATGATGACATTAGAATATCTCAGCTTTAAGAGCTGGAATTACTGGTTGAACATCAGAAGGTGGTGTTCAATCATCTTAGAGCATATCAAAAGAGGATATCTAAGAGCTACAACAAAAATGTTAGACCTAGAGACTTCCAAATGGGTGATCTTGTCTTGAGAGAGAACCCTAAAAATTAGCAACAACAGACTCAGAAAGGGAAGTTTGAGCTGAACTGGCTTGGTCCTTATATCATTACTATAGTATTTGGGTCTAGTGCTTATCAGCTCTTCACTACAGAAGGTGAACCACTCAAAGAGCCCATCAACGCTCTTCACCTAAAGAAATTCTACAGTTAAGATATCTTCTGCATGCTCATGTACATACTTTATTTCTGAAAACATCCTAAAAATTGTAAAATGTCCTGAAAAAATGATCATCTTAGTGAAAACCTGGCAAACAGGCGCTTTGATGTATCTATTATCCTGGTGAAAACCTGGTAAACAGGCGCCTTGATAATATTAAAAAAAAAATGAAAAAATGAAAAAATACAAAAAAATCAAAAAAGAAGAAAAAAGAAGAAAAAATTGAAAAATTGAAAATACAAAAAAAGAGAAAAAGAGAAAAATGTGCCATTGATGAAAACCTGGTAAATATGTGCCTCTTGTTTTACAATGCTTTATCTGTCACAGCATGTCTTGGCTTTCTCGCAGTTGCTTTCCTACTTCAATTTGCTTTTTCTACTTTAGTTTTCTTTCCCGCTTTCTGCTTTTCTGCTTTAGTGTGCATTTTCTTTCAGTCATCTTCGAGATTTTTCTCGACCTCACATGGATTGAAACTGGTCATACTCGGGGGCATGTTCCTGGTCTAGGGGGCATTGTCTTATCTTTTGGAGTCTTTCTCCTCTTGCATCGGTCACCAGTGGATCCCTCTGTGTCTGCCTGCCAATGCTTCATAGCGCTTCGTCTCTTCTTGAGACTCTCCTTTGCATCAGTCACCAGTGGTTTTCACTGCGTCTGCCTACTGATGCCTAGATCTTGTTATCGATCTTTATGCTTGAGAATCTCTTGTGACAGTCACCAGTGGTTCTCATTGAGTCTGCCTACTGTCGCTATATTGTTGAGATTTCTCCCATCGTTTTGCTATCTGTTTGTTCGGCTTTGATCCATTCATTACTTGGGGGCATGATTCCCCATTTCAATCGCTCTTTGATTTACACTTGAGTCAGTAATCTTGTCGAAGGACAACTCTCTACTGGAACAATCTAGTGTTTTTCAACACCTTAATCAACAGTGTTTCTTAACATTCTCTTTGGATGCATCTGTGTTTTTAAACACACCTCAGATATCTCACGACGTAAACATCTCTCGATAGCAATTAAACACATTACACTCACAAACACAATGGTGTTTTTCAACACCCTAAACATAGACACATTCGTAAGCCTTGAAACTTGCTGAATAGTGATTGAATCTTTCTTTGTATGATGTTTGTTCTCATGAATTTCACTGATATTATCTTTGTCTACTGCTTGTTGGTGTGATTTCGATGATCTGACAACGTCAAATAAACAGGGTGTATGTGATAAGAGATTATGCATTAAGGTGGAAAATCATCACATCCCTTGATTTTTTTTATTTGTACGCCAAGGGGAGGTCAAAATTATCTTCTTGAATGTTATTGTTGTGTTTGTTTACTTGTGAAATTTTACTACATCAAGCTGGAAACAATGTTCAGGTCACCTTGGATTTTGTGCCTTCAGTGCTTACATTCATTTTCTACATTTTATCTGATGAAATTCATATTCATATTCTTATGGTTGCAGCGGCACCAGTAAGGATTATATTGACTCCGATGATCCAAAAGCACCCGATGATGATAAATACGATGAGTCCAACAACCAAAGTCCTAGGATTGCATTTAGCTTAGGCTTGCATTTGCATTGTAGGCTTGCATTTTCATTTTAGGCTTGCATCGTGGTAGTTTGGTGCTCTCTTCATTATCTTCTCATCCTTCAAAGGTCCTCATCTTTCATCATGGTTCTTCTCAACTGCACAAGTGTCCGGTCCTCATTCTCGATCTTCATGCATGTCCTTTTGGCTAGTACCTATTGTATATTGCGAATACCCTGCATGAGATGATTAGTACCATTGCATTCATTGCATTACATTCATTTCCAAAAAGTGCATTTCCATATATTTATTTGCATACATATATCCATAAAGCATGTGCATCCATTATAAGCATAAATCAAATCATACATAGCATTTATCCATCTAAAATCTATCATAACATATTCATACATCAATAAAACATGTGCATTTGCATATTCATCCATTGCATACATTTCTAAATCCATACATCTAATCATATAGGAAATAATCTCATAAAACATGCACATTTAAAGCAATATATACACATGTACAATGATGCAATAAAAATTGAGCTCATATATATATATATATATATCAATCAGTCTAAATATACAAGGGTGCTACTCGAGCATAATGTGTCAAAAATGGTGGTATAATGTACATCACAATCTAATCACCTGGAGGAGGTGGAGGTGGGGGCATGCCCTACTGCTGAGGAGGAGGACCAGGAGGTGGTCCTTGTGGAGGTGGTCCTGCTAGAGGTGGTCCCTGTGGAACAGCCCGAGCGCCATCATACTTTGAAAAAGGTAGAATATGATCTGTAGCCTAAGGAACTGCGAAAGTATACGCAACATAATAATAAGAAGCCTAAGAAGCCTCATATCTAGTCTCCAGCTGTGACCTGGCCAATGAATCTCATAGTCCCTGAATCTCCCAGTCTCTCTCTAATATCTGGGTGTCTCTGATAACCACCTGCATATGGAGGTCATCGCTCTCCCTCTACATCTGCCGTACCCTCTCTCTCACTCTACGGAGAGCCTCCTGTAACTGAGTGAACCGCCCGCCTACTAGAGGATCGGTCAAAATTGCATCAGTCATGACAGTATCATCACCCTACTCTGTAGCTCTATCCTGGCTTCCACTCGGCCCAACACCTGCATCTGATCCCATGGGTCTCATAGGAATCACTGTTTGTACTGTACGTGGGTGTACTACTCTATACTGCTGCTGTGGAGGTGGCTTCTCATCCTGTGGCTGCTGTCCCACTGGAGGGACCTACTGTGCCTACTACTGTAATGGTGGATATACCACCTGAGGAATCTGGTCGACTGGAGCTGTGAACCTGGGAAATGGATGAACTAGCATATAATCTCTATATGCAGGTGTCATACTTGCATCTGTCACAGCAGCCATATAATCCCACCTAGCTGGTGTTACTCAGGCATCTATCATGCTGCACTCCCTATCAAGTAATCTCTGCCATCCCTTCTTCGTCTCATTGACGAATCGGGCATACATGCAATACTCTTGAGAAAGGTCCTATGGCCTCCCAAACTGGCGCAACACGCGCGTAAGCAAGAACTGCTCAATCATAGTAATGGTACGTCCTATCAAAAGATGTGAGAAAAACATGTAAGATAGCTCATGTTGAGCATCGTCCCATACCTCAGTCACCACCCATGGCCGCCATATGACTGCAGCCATGTCATCTATCTGCGCACGCCACTGCTCAGTCTTACCCAGCACGGGCTGGGTCATCGAACTGACATATCTATAAATATATGGCTCCAACGGCTACCGTGTATCATGGAAAATTGACCTACATACGGGAAGGTGCTCCCAGACCCAAATCTATAAAACAACTGCTTCGACTGCCATAGTACGGGCACCCCGATACATGATCTCGTGCATCTTGTGATACATCTAGGCGAGCATACACTCACCCCATCCATAAGTGACTACAGGCACATCCAACATCTTCTGGAGCATAACGCCCCAGCCACACTCCAAACCATGCTGACTAGGATTAGGTACTAGATGAAAACTCAAAAAAAGTGTGAGAACAACTGCCAAAGGGTGATCTTGGCCATAAGTACATATTAGCTCCTCCCAGGAGATGGCCCGGCCCACCACCAACTGATCCTAAAAAATGGCTCTCAAAGCTTGTGTACCATCTCTTGGTTGCGTGCAATACTCCACATGAGCTCCATGGAATGGCACTCTCAAAATTCAGTATACATCCTCTGGAGTCACCGTCATCTCTCCCTATGGAAAATGGAAGTTATTCATCTCTGAATGGAAATGCTCAACCAGGGCCCCAAGTAGTCTATGATTTACCCAAATATTAGGTACATCACGTAGATATGTCAATCCTAGCCCATCAATGTGGGCCCCGTCAGCATTTAATAATCTCTGCAGTAGCTCACCCATGATAGGATGATGGGATCTGAAACCAATGTCTGGGAGATTGACCTGCAAAGAAAGGGACAAAATTAGATCAGTACCTCAACAATGATGATTTTCACAGCAAAAGACAACAAATGCAGCTATGGAACTATTCTACACACAATTCAACTGGTTGACTCTGCGACGCAAGAAAATGACAATATTTGACTTCTGGCCAGTTTCCCATGCGAGAAAACTCTTTTCTCGTGTGAGGAAACTCTTGTCCCGCGTGAGCTTTCTGGCTAGCGCGAGATGGGATGTGTCTTTGCACGAGATTCTAGAAATCTCACGCGGTGGGAGCGCAAACTTCGCGTGAACACTGGGGAGGGGCCCATGCGTGGAACCCCTAACCCACGTGAGGAAATAGATTTCTCGCATGAAAGGCAATCAGGCCCGGTGCGAGGAAACTATTTCCTCACGCAAGATTTGTCGGAACAAGATTTAAAAAGCTTAAAAAACTCACTAACACTAAAAATCGATAAATTTTTTGTAGAAATACAAGATTTAGTTATGAATACTCATAGGTGCGTCATACTCTGTTGGTCGATTATGCTGTCAGGTGCACTCAAATCGATGCATGTGCACGGGAATGCCCTCAATGTCAGCTGGAGCTCTCGCCATCGCTAAAGTCAAAGGTGAATAATGATTTGAAAATGACCCCTCCGGGCCTTATATAACCTTTGATCTAATTTTTCAAAGTACTATGTTTTTTGCAAAAGTTTCACCCTTGGCTAAATGGACCATTCTGAATCTATTTTCGTGATCGAAATCAAAATTTGACACTCCTAAGCAGCTCAAAATCATGTTTTAAAATTTTGGGAACAACGCAATCGGACGCTTGTGCAGTCAATTTTCTGATGATGGTTTCTCGTCAGGTTTATCTCTTGTCATCATTTTCTCAGTTTCTGTAATCTTTTCATCAAAGTCCACTCTAGTCAAATCTGGTCAACCATGGTCAAACCTAACCAACAGGACCTCTTAATCACTCTAAATTGATTCTGCTCTCTCTTGATCTATCTTGTTTCTCTATGATTTCTTTCTCTCATCATTATGATGTGTCATCTTTCAATTTCACTCCCGAGGGGGCAAGATGATTGCATCATTGAATCTTTTCACATCATTCTTGAATCAGTCTGATCTGAATCAAAAATCCACACCGCTAGGGGCATCTCATCACTTGGGACATATTCAGTTTTTCATACCTTATGGTCAAAATTGGATATTCTATGATCTTGAATCTCTAGGGGCATCTTGATGTCTCGCATCTTGTCATATATCTTTCTAGGTATCTGAGCAATCTAACTCGGATCCTCAAGGATCAAGCTTCATTCTGGAGAAGATTCTTGAAATCTCATTAGGTATTGGGGCAATCTAACCCTAATTCCTGAAAATTACACTTCATTCTGAAGATGACTCTCAAAAACTCTTTAGATTGTTATCTAGGCAATCTAACCTAGATCTCAGAGGGCTAACCTTCATATTGGGGAAATCTAACCCTGATTCTAGAGATAGTCCTAGATCCTCATCAGCTATCGGTGGACATTGGAGAAATCTAACGCCGATTCCAATCTTCACTCAAGTGATTCTTCTTCTTGATCTGATCGGTGTCTTGGCAACGTAACCTAGACTTCCAAAATCTTCATCTTCACTTCAGACTGTTCTTTGAATCAATGCGCTGTTTGCACATCAATTCAAAGAGGGGCAAAATGTAACACCCCAAAATTGGCACCTAATAATCCTAATCAATTTTGGTGCGTTCCTCCAATTTTCTCAGCTTTGAAGTTCTATTGTACTAGGCAAATTTGTCTCCTAATTGACTTTAATTGACTGAGTTTCAAATGCAGAAAATCCAAATTTGCATAAATCTAACATTACAATTAATTCTTAAATTCTCAATGTTATTAGCTAAAAAAACCCTATGATTAATTGATTTAATCCTAAAGTCTTAAGTGCTTTTAATTAAATCAATTCCACCCCTTTTGGCTAATATACATAAAAGGAATTGAAAGGTTATTTAATTATTGGATGAATTATCCTCAAAAAGGAATTCCATAATTCCATGTGAAAGGACACTTATGTGGCAATAATCACCCTTTTATTTAAATAATCTTTGCATTTTTGTCTCAAATGGGAATGAAGAGACGACTGTTTCTTTTGAAGAAAACTCTTCACTCTCTTTCCATGGTTTTCTATAAATTGGACCTTCTTTTCTTCATTAGGGAGGATGATTTTGGAGAGCATCAAATTTATAGGCAATTTACATCTAATTCTTTTCATGCTTTAAGTTTAATTTGCATAATTAGTCTAAATTTCAATTGGAGTTGAAGATGTTTAGCTTTCATTTATGATCTACCTATAGGGCTAACAATTCAATTTTGTGCTTTCAAGTTTTCTAGATTAATGCAATTCCTTTTCTAGTCTAAATAAAATCCTAATTACACCTCATCACTTGCAAGAGGAAAGTCAATCCCCTAGCCTAATTAATTTAATTAATTGGCTATAGTCCTGATTAATTATCAAAAGCAACCAAAAGCTTAAATAATTAATTTCTCCTATTATTGAATGAATATATTGTTTATATAATTCAATTCATTAATATTTTGTTTAACCCCTAACCTAACCTATCTCAACCACCTTAACCCTGGGTTCGAACTAATCCCAACCTCTCCACCCATGCTAAGCCTAATTCTAATCTTAATCCCATCTTATCCCTCTCCCTAATGATGTCACATTCCTAATCTTTGGATTAGGAATTCAACTCATTCCCCAAAGTCCACTTTCTCAAGCTTGGACTTAAACCCCTCACCATGACTCATTAATGCTCTCATAAATGCATCATTAATACTTATACCCTCACCATGCCTCATTAATGCTATCCCTCATTAAGGCTCTTACACATTCATTTATGGCCTTATCTCTCCTCTCACTTCTAATTTCTTCTATAAATAGAATGAGTTTTAAGCCCAATCAGCCCCCGATTTTGGATTGTTGAAATCATTCTTATGCTGTCCATATTATTATAGATCTATATTGCATTTTAGCTTTCTTATTTTGCATTGTTATACTTTTCAA
This sequence comes from Thuja plicata, assembly GCA_018584345.1. Taxonomy (NCBI): domain Eukaryota; kingdom Viridiplantae; phylum Streptophyta; class Pinopsida; order Cupressales; family Cupressaceae; genus Thuja; species Thuja plicata. The sequence goes on along the minus strand of MU225472.1, from coordinate 635,611 downwards.
TTTTAGAGCTTAGAATGCATATTTCTTGACCATGTAGATTAGTTTCATTTAAATATTTCATTCTAGGTTGTATATGTCACTGATAAATGCATAATCTGAGGGCAATTATGGTATTTTTCACACTCCTCCTAGATGGGAAGCAATATGTCAATTTTAGTGATTGATATGCTTGCTAACTCTTGTTTTTCACTAATACAATGACTTATTGAAGTGTTGTATTGTAGCTAACAGGTACACAAAATAACACACATTTCTGGTGCCCACTGTGGGGCCAAATCTCATATTTTACCTCACTTTGAATTCATTTTCTACTAATTTGTCTTCCCAGGTTTCAGGAACAAAGTCATTTTCGGTCGCCTAGGCTCACATCTCAGATATTGGATCGCATCGCAGAATCTTGGATCACACCCCAAATATCAGATCACATCCCAGAAATCTTGCATCATTTTTGGTAAAGGATCGCATCTGGTATACATTGTATCATTTTTGGTGTATTTGATCGCATCTGGTTAATTCTGGATCATTTTTGGGAAATGCTGTCGCAATTAGGAAAATAGGATCACATTTGGTTTTTAAGGTTGAAATTTGAAAAATATAACCATTAACCTTTTCATGTTTTCTATCTTTGTCATTAAAACAACCTAATAATTGTTTGCAAATTGTTGTTTATACCCTTTTCTCTAAAAAAGGGTGGAAAAGGGATTGTTACTTTGAACTTTGCAATTTTTATAGATTAACTTGTTCTTAAATTCTTCAAGGTCCAAATTAAAACACACTTTCCAATCACTTGTTAAAAAAATCAGATTAGTATGCATTTTTCCTTCAAGGAAAATTAGAAAATCAAAAGTTGGTTTAAAATTTGAGAGGAATTTGGAGTAATCGAACAAGGCAAACAAACTCATTGTTTAATTCATTTTTGGCCAAGTAATTGAACAAGAAAATCATTAAACTTTGTGGGATTAATTGAACAAGATTCACAGTTTAAATTTCCCTTTGGACAAGTAATTGAACAAACACAAGTCACCTAAATTTTCTGGGAAAGAAATAAATTCATTGTCTAAATTTAGGATTTGTAATTGAACAAGAAAAGCATTACATATCATGGTCAAAGAACAAACAAAATTTGCTTTCAAGTACTTGTGTTTTCATTAGCTTAGGAATATAATCAAGCTTAAGCTTACTTTTCAGTCTCACTAGAGGATTTGCTCTTCCTTCCAAGTGGGGGAATCAAAAACTCGACATGGGGGATTGAGTTGTGAGTGAAGTGGTTTGAGGGAATGAACAAGTAATTGAAGTATTTTGGGAGAAAATGGCATTGATTAGGAGAGTATGCTCTTCTTCTATCGAAGAATCAGAAATCTTGAAATCCTAAGCTCGCCAATCCTTTGTATGCTTATTAAATATTAGAGGGCCTCCCGGTTGAGGAAAAAATCTCCCGAGAATGACCCAAGTGAGGACAGGTTTTACACCAACCCTTCCAATTCACTATAAATAATTGCTTCCTTGTAGGCCAAAGCCTCAGAAGATTGAACCGGTTTTGTTCTTGGAATTTTGACATCATTCCTTAAACATGCTTGGGTATGTGTGGAGCGAAGCCGCTTGAATCTTGCTTGCGAGACTACACATATTTGAGTACTCATAGGGATATACGCCTCAATTTTTCCTTGTGCAATTCTATGGGAGATGGTTTTTAATGGATTGCCCCATCACAAACAACATTTTATAGTCAAACTACCCGATTCATCCCCGAAAGGGTGATAATCTTTATGCAAGGAAAAAAGTAATTGCCCCAAGATACTCATCATTTGGTGCCCTCACTTGTGTTTGGAGTCAGATAATATGGCATCATGACTGGATCCATTGTGTGCTTGGTGCTAACCATATTCTGATTAACATTTGAGTGTGTACCTGAGTCAACGAGCAAAAATTTTCATCCTCTACTTAGAAAGTAGGGAGTAAGGATGTGTTTGTTCACCCCTAACAATGCAAAAATGCTTGATGTGTTTGAAAGTTCATTAACAAGATAAATCATTCAAACAAGCAACAAAATTCAATCCTCTGGCTACATACTGTATTTTTCACTCACTGGAGAGTTTCAAAAAACAACCTACTATCAGACAAATTTGCACAAACTTCAAGACAAATCAGACAAAAAACTTGACAGAACATCAGAGAGTCATCTTTAGTCTGTCCTGACTCGCATTCAGTGTACAAACTCGCATCTGGTCATTCTTGTATCATTTCTAGGGAGAAAGGTCACATCCATGATACTTATGCTCACATTTGGTTTTACAAAAGATCACATCTGGTATTTCCTACCTCACATTCAGAGTGTTGCATCTGGGACAGTGGGAACTTGCATAGTTGTCTCTCAGAAAAATTCAGTTTATTTGGGTATCCTTTTGGCTCATTAGTCTAACCATGTTGCTTTTTCTGGTCTCTATGTTTTTGTTTCAAAAACTTTTTCAAGTCTACCTTTCATGTCATTTTGGGCTCTTACAATCTATATCAAAATGTGTGGTCTATTCACTCTTAAAAACAACTTGATTCCCATCTCATTATCAGGGCATTCTAACCCTTTAACGTTGGAGTCATTTACTTCCATCAAACAACAAACAATCCTTACAATTTGGACACACTTACTTGAACGATTTGAGACTTCACTCGACACTATTGGGAAACTTTGGACATAGTTGAGATACTACTTCATGGTTAACACAAGACGTAATAAGTATCTTACTGATGAATCAGAAGTACCTCTTAAATTGCTAAATTTTCAAAAAGGAGAGACATCTCACAATCCTCTATGACATTGATTCACCCGTACCAACAATGGATGCTTCTAGGAATGAATGGGCTAATGCCTTCAAAGAATACAACAAAGAGAAAAACCAACGAGATCAAGACAATACTAGTAATGAGGAAGAATTCAACATCACACACCCTTTTTTGATTCAGAAAGTGATGAAGGCATTCTCGAAGAAGAGTACAATAGACTCAAACAAAGTAGGAAATTCCAAAGAACATTGGAAAAGATAATTGGTGAAGACAAAGAGAAATACTTTCTCCATCTAGCATCCATTGGAGTAAAATTGCCTAAAGATTATGAAGTTGAAAAACTAAAGGAAAAATAGATATCAACCCCTATCTCTATTCTCACCAAAAAAATGACCTTGATGCAAGCTGAACTTGTAACACTCAAACAAGAAAAGGTTAAACCCAAAACAAAATACTCTTTGGACTCCATTTGTCCATTTCCTTTTGACAAGAGTATCAATATGGTTCCATTTCCTCCCAACATGGCATGGCCAAAATATGACAAGTATATGGGAGATACTAATCCACATTACCATGTGAGAGAGTTTTGTGCTCTAAGCATAGAGTACATGCATGAACCTACCTACCTAATGAGGCTATTTCCAAGAAGTCTAGGCAGAAATGCCATGGAGCGGTTCTCCAAAATCACACCTAAGGTAAAATATTTTGAGAAGTTGATTCAACGGTTTATCCAACATTACTCTTACAATATACAACATGACATAACCATGATGGACTTGTGTAACACAAAGAAAAGAATCGATGAATCCTTTACACACTTTTTACAAAGGTGGAGGAAAATCTTTGCAAGGTATTCAAGAGCTATTCTCAAATCAGAGAAGATGGAAATATTTATTAATAACTTGATACCTAAATTAAACTATGCATTGCAAATGCAGGATTCACCTAGATTTGATAGGATGATCAAAAACGCCATCCGTATTGAAGAGGTAATGGTTAAGAAAGGATAAATCACTCTCCAAAGTGATAAAAAATCTACTAACTCCAACAACAAGCCTAAATGGTGGAAACAAAACAAAAATGTTGTTAATGATGGAGTGGTAGATGCATCTAATGCTAATTCTAAACCAACAATGTTCAATCTAATGAATAGCATGCAAGCAAGTAAAGATGCCAAGGTAACAACCACAATACCTAAGGCAAACAATGAGAACAACAAGAGTTGACCATGGACTTCTAAACCTCAATGAAAATTCACTCCTTTGGGAGAACCTCTTGAGACAGTTTCAAAGACACTCTTGGAGAACAAAGTTCTAACAATCCTGGATTCAAAACCATGGGAACTCAAAGTCAAACCAAGATGGTGGAATAACAATTCTTATTGTGTCTTTCACAAAAACAAGGGACATAAGACTAATAATTGTCTTAAACTCAAACATTCTATACAAGACCTTATTGAAGGAGGCAAGATCAAAGTGGAAGGACACACCACTAATGAAGATCATATGACATTTAACAAACCATTCCCTAATTATGAGAAAGGGGAAGCATCTAAAGGAAAAGGAAATGAAGTAAACTACACCTACTCCAATAATGATAATGTGATCAACATGCTAGACATTAAATATGAATCAATTAATATGATCACTATCAAAGTGTTAAAGACACATCTCCCCAATCAAAGATAGTGACACAAAGTCAAGCACAAGTCACAATCAAAGGACCTAATTCCTTATCAATACCAGCAAAAAATTCCAAGGTACCTATTGCCACTATTCCAAAACCACCCACAACAAGACAAACAGTTACCATTTCAACAACAAAGTATAACTTGGTAGATCAATTGCAATGAACCTCTGCTCAATTTTCTATCTTTGAGTTACTTAAAATCTTCTCAGTGCATAGGGAAGTTATTGAACAAACCCAACATTCAGAAAATGTGCCAAAGGACATTGATGTTGAAAAATTTCAAGCAATGGTTAATCATATCTCAACACCACATTACCTCTCTTTTTCAAAAAAAGATGATAAATCGTTGACCCATCCGCATAACCAACCCATTCATATTGAAGTCCCGATTCACAAATCCCGTGTCAGATGTGTATTGATAGATGGAGGTGAAGGGTTGAACATACAAACTCTGAATCTAATAAAGAATTTGGGTCTTTCAGAACAAACCATCGATTGAAGAAGCAAGTTCATTATCAAAGCTTACGATGAAGAATAAAGATCATCTAAAGGTCTCATTGTTCTACCAATCAGAATAGGACCAGTTGAAAGAAATGTGATATGCCAAGTTCTAGATCCACCCTGGGCTTACAACATACTATTAGGGAGACCTTGGATCCATGAAATGCAATTAGTACCATCTACTTACCACCAGTGTATCAAATTCCCACATAATATGGTGGAAGTAACAATTCCAGCAGATGCCAATTATACTTGCAACAATGTTAAAGCAAATAGTATGGTCCCTCATAACAAGGAAGTTCCAAAAGAAACTGTACCTGAAACTACTAAATACATGGTTATAAAAATCTTTGGAAAGACCTTTAAACTTGAAGAAACTAGTATGGGAGAATACAAGCTAGACATGACCCCATCATTGACAGAACTTCCAGTGTCTCCAAGATCTTATGGAAAACCTTCCCCATCTTTCACGCCCACTGCATCTAAAGAACCAAAAATCCACAAAGCAACTAGTATGGTTAAAGAATCTACCTCCCAAGAGGATGAAAAAGAAGAAAAAATAGTCTTGGCTTGGATTTACTAGGGAGAACCAAAATAAAATGGTGTAAAACATGTAGAAGTATCCCCAAAAAAGTATGGTAAAGGATATGACCTTCTCAAAAAAATGGGATAAAAGGGAAAAGGACCTTTAGGAGACAAAGGAAAGGGACTTGTTGAACCTATACACATGGAATTTAGAAATACCAAAGATAAAACATGATTAGGTTTCAATAATAAATCTGAAAACCCTACTTCAAGAGATGGTCCAATCATTGATGAAGGAAGTGATGAAGAAGAAGAAAAAGAACTAGAAAAATGGACCTATGAGAGATTATTGCATATTGGTATAGAGTATCCCAAATATCAAGGAGAAAGATATGTACCTAGCTTTGAGACACCATAAGACACTCATGTTCCTTTGTTGACACAAGCTACTATTCAAGAAGTAGAGGAAACAACAGAAGACACTCCAGAAGTGCCATTGATAGCTACTGAAGACACACCCCAAAAATAACATGTACATCCTAACTGGGGGCAGTTGGTCACAATTTCACATGCTCTAGATTTACCACACTTTGATCTACAAGTGGCTAATAGGGTACATCAGGTAACTATTGCCGAGTTTCTAAAGAGATCAGATGATGAAATAACAGACTCACATGATTATGAATGGGATTTCCTATCTAACTCTACCATGGACATTGAAGTAGATGTGATTCATAAGTTGGCACTGATATTTCAAAGAGGAGAAATTTCTCACACTTCTCCTAACACTACTGTTGTTCCAGAATAAGATGAGATACCATTACCTATAATTCTTGATGAAGAAACTGGTGTTTTACTAGGTCTAGAGGACATTATGAGACTACAAGTACTGAGTTCTATTTTGCTAAGAGAAGAAGAAGAAAGCTCAACTGATTAGTCGCTAGAGTTAGGTCCACATATTACTAACAACAACCCTATTAATGATGGTTTAAATCTTGATGATCTAAATGCTATAGAAGTAGACTTAACAGAACATGTCTTGTCAGTTAATAGTTTTGATGCTGACACGATGTTGTCCTTACCAAAATCTGATTCATTGTCCTTGATAAACCCTGACCTATATGATTGGATGAATTCAGATCCTAATCTTATCATGAAATTTCCTAATGACTACACTTTGGCTTGCTACCTAAATGCTTGTGAACCTTATCCTTCTTCCACCAATGCAAGGAGCGTGAACATGTCACAGGAGGATATCAAGTTTCTCACTCAAAAATTGAAAAATAAAAAGAAGAAAAGAACTGATGGTGAAAACCACGTTGTGGCAGTGTTAGATTCTAAAATAGTAAAGATAAAAGATGTATTTGATGGTGAAAAGATCCTAGAGGCACCAAAAGATGGGTTTCTTGATATCCTCCCTAAGCACTTTCAAGAAAGATCTTCAGTTTTAATAGAACCAACACAACCAGTTAACTTGGGCACAACTGAAGTTTCTCAAAATTTTCACATAGCACAATCTTTGTCAGATGAGGAGAAGATACAATTCACCGAGTCCATGAAAGAGAAAAAGATCAATTTTGCATGGTCTTACACAGATATGCCTGGACTAGATCCTAAATTAATAATGCACCATTTATCTATAGCTCCTGGGATCAAACCTGTGAAAAAAAAACTAAGAAAGATGCATCCTCATGTTGCATTTCTAGTGAAAGTAGAGCTAGAAAAATTACTAAAAGTTGGATTCATAAGAGTCATTGCTTACACAAGATGAATTTCTAATGTGGTACCAGTATCTAAAATAGATAAATGTATCAGGATTTGTATAGACTTTAGAGACTTAAAAAAAGCATTTCCTAAAGATGATTTTCACTACCAAATATTGATATGATCATAGATCTAACAAAATGCTATTAAATGTACTCATTAATGGATGGTTTCTCCGACTATAACTAGATTAAAATTGCTCCCGAAGATCAAGAGAAGACCTCATTTACATGCACATGGAGAATGTTTTGCTGGAACGTTATGCCATTTGGGTTGAAGAATGCAGGTGCTACATACCAAAGAACTATGAATACCATATTCCATGATATGATGCATAAAAACATGGAGGATTACATGGATGATACCTTAGCTAAATCAAAATAAAGGACTACTCATATTGAAGACTTGCAGAAGATATTAGATCACATGGAGCAATTTCAACTCAGGCTTAATCCAAAGAAATGTGCCTTTGGAGTTCATTTAGAAAAGTTGCTAGGGTTTATCGTATCAGCAAAAGGAATTGAGGTGGACCCTAAAAAAGTTAAATCTATACTAGAAATGACTCCTCCATGCAACATTAGTCAAATGAGGACATTACAAGGAAGACTCCAGTCAATTAGGAGATTTATGTCACAACTTGGGACAAAGCACAACCCTTTACTAAATTGCTACATAAAGGTGTCACCTTCAAATGGGATGAACATTGTGAAAATAACTTCAAAGAATTAAAAGAGTACCTAGCTACTCCTCCTATTCTCATGGCACCCATTCATGGAAAGCCATTACTCCTATATGTTTCAGCTACAACTACATCACTAGGAGTATTGCTGGCACAAAAAGATGACACTAAAAATGAAAGAGCAATCTACTATATCAGCAGGACACTAGAATCTTATGAACTCAACTACAACATAATTGAAAAATATTGCTTAGCAGTTGTCTTCGCATCACAGAAATTGAGACACTATATGTTGTCACATATACAATAAATCTTATCACAAAGATAGATCCTCTCAAGTATCTCTTAAGCAAGAAAACATTAACATGAAGGCTAGCAAAGTGGGTCCTGATTCTAAGAAAATTTGATATTGAATATGTAGACAGAAGGGCTATTAAAGGACAAGTCCTCATAGATCAATTAGCTGATTCACCACTCGAAGATGATGAACCTTTCAGATTTGAGTTCCTTGATGAAACAATTATGCATCTAACTGAGTATCCATGGAATATGTACTTTGATGGTCTATTCATAACTCCTCAAGGCTACAAAATACCCAAGTCCTAACAATTAATGTTTCCATGCACAAATAACATTTCTGAATATGAAGCATTAGTGAATGGTCTTAAATTGGATATAGAATGGAAGATCATAGAGTTATATGTGTATGGTGACTCGTAGCTTATTATTAATCAAGTAAATGGAGACTATCAGACTAAAGATGAAAAGATGATGCCTTATAAACAACTGGTTGATGATTTGAAGAAATAATTTCTCTTTATTACATTCCAATAACTTCCCAGAACAGAAAATAAGGCTGTAGATGCTATGGCTACACTGGCATCTATGTTACAACTAGAGGAACATCAATTTATCTATGACTTCTTGGTGGAAGAATTATCCTATCCAACCTTTGATACACCCAAATACCAAGTGATTTATGCTTTGAACACCCAAGAACCATCTCGGTATGCTAAAATAATTGCTTACCTAACTGACCAAACTATACCCAATGACCTATCCAGAAATGAAAAATGAGCCTTAGTTTGGACATCATCACATTATGTCCTCATTACTAATCACATATATAGACAAGGTATTGATGGTACACTTCTTAGGTGTTTATAATATGAAGAGTCAAATCGCGCATTGAAAGAGGTCCACAAAGGTGTATGTGGATCGCACTCAAATAGATTTTCACTAGCTAAGAAACTGCTAAGAGTAGGCTATTATTGGCCCACAATGGAAAAAAATGCTATTCAATTTTCAAAGACTTGTCATAAATGCCAAACACATAGAAATCTCATCCATGCTCCTGCTAGAGAGCTCATACCATGCATAACACATTGGCCATTTCAGCCATGGGCCTTATATTTGGTTGGACAAATATATCCTAATTCTTCAAGTGGACACAAATACATCATTACGACCACTGAGTATTTCATGAAGTGGGTCGAAGCCATGCCGCTGATCAAAGCCATTGGAAAACAGGTGGCTATGTTTATCTTGAACTACATTATTTATAGATATGGGATACCCTCTTCAATTGTAACAGACAATGGGGGCCGATTTAAAAACCAAGACATCGAAGACCTTTGCACATAGTTTCACATTACTCAACATTGTTCCTCAATCTATTATCCTCAAGGTAATGGACATGCTGAGGCATCTAACAAGAACATTCTCAAAATCCTACACAGAACTGTGAGTAAGTCTAGCAGAGACTGGCATTTACAATTAAATATGACACTTTGGGCCTATAAAACAAGCATCAAAACACCAACTGGTGCCATGCCATTTGCCTTAGTCTATGGCACCGAGGTAGTATTACCTATTGAGGTTGAAATCCCATCTTTACGGGTATCTTTACAAGGTCTTGTTACTGACGAACAATATCACATTGATTAGGTAAATTATTTAGACTTACTTGATGAACACATGCAACAAGTGTTTGATCATCTCAAAGTGTACCAAAAATGCATGTCAAAAGGGTACAATAAAAAGGTCAAACCATGACACTTTCAAGTGGGGGATCTCGTTCTAAAAGAGAATCCTAAGAACCAACCTAATAGAGAACAAAAATGAAAGTTTGAACCAAACTGGCTGGGACCCTATGTCATTATTGTAACTTTTGGGACTGGAGCTTATCAGCTAGCTACACTTGAGGGAGATGTTCTTCCCGATCCCATTAATACTCTACATTTGAAGCGGTTCTACACTTAATGTCTGGTTAGCAGAGCCTATGCAGTGAAAATCTTAGAAAATACCAAAAAAATCAGAAAAATTGATCTTGAAGAAATCCAAAAATAGTGGAAAAAGTCCTTGGTGAAAACCTGGCAAACAAGCGCCTTGATACTACAAAAAAATTAAAAAAAGCAAAAATAGTAAAAAAATTGAAATAAAGAAAAAAGTGCCTTGATGAAAACCTGGCAAACAAGCGTCTTGGTAGCAAAAATAAAATGCTTTTCCAAGTGGTGAAAACCTGGCAAACATGCACCACTCAAACTCTATGCTCTATCTATCAATGCACCAATGACACTAAAACTTCATACTTACACCTGTTCTATTTGGCGACTCTGATTCCTTACAAATGTCCTATCCTTGCTTGGGATTTGTCTACATTTGCTTCTTAGGAATAGTCATTTTGCACTAGGGTCATCTTTCCTAGCATGGTCAGTTCACATCTGCTAGGTTGTCCTAAGAGTCTTGTCTAGGATGGTTCGCCTCTCAAAATAGTATTTCTCAATACTTGAACTTAAATGTCACTATCACAAACAAAGGTGTTTCTTCAACATCACCGACCTGTAACATACATCAAACTAGTGTTTCTCAAATCCAGAACTTAATTGAACTAAGTGTTTCTCAACACTTTAATCAACCAGTGTTTCTAAACACTACATTGGATTTCAATTGCTGACACAGTTAATCTCACATACACTCAGACAAGAAAACATATTGCTTAAATTCCAAATTCTGATTGATTAATCTCTACTGCACGTGCAAAATGAATCAACAATATTTCTCAATACTACTTAAACACATATTTTGATCTTGGTTTGGTTATGATTATTTTATTTTCCCATGATGTTTCATACTAGGGGCATCTAAGCGATTATAAATTTTCTTTGATTGATTCTCAATTGGTGATTTTTATGTCTTTCGAGTAACTCCATGACGTATATTAAAAGACAAAGAGTTGAAAGGACAGGGGGCATAATGTTTTCTTGGTTTTCTGTGTATGGTGATTGTTCCAAATGATCCTATAAATTTCACCTAACTTAGATGTTTATGGTAAGAGCTGCCAACATGAGTGGATAGCCGCATATATCTCGATCCTTGTTATGTGTAAACTACGGTGAGGTTGAAACAATTTCCTTGTCTATTTTATAAATCAAATTCTCACTAAGGTGTATGCTACATGATGTACCCTAGGATATGAATTTTCAAGGTCATTACGGGTCACATATCTTACATTACACTTGAATAGAAACTGATTCTAAACATTAAAAGGAGATAACTAACTTGTCATCCTAGCTTCTATGCCTTGATGCCTAAGTTTATTTCCGATATTGCACATAGTATTCATACTTTCATGATACTAGTGGGTATTAGTGACATTTGTACTATCAAGTGATGTTCATTACAACAAATGCTCAATGATGATACAATGCTACAATGTATACAAAATCAGTGTCCGTCCTAGGAGTCTGCATGTAGATGCATTTAGAGATTGCATGATTCATTTTAAAATGAACATCATAAAAAGGACTTGAGCTTAAAATAAATTCTCAATTCATTCAAAATACAAGTTAATTACATACATAAATATTACTAATATTAATATCATTGTATATCCATGACATACATTCTGTATTCATAAATGAGAAAGAGAAAAAGCCAAAAACAAAGCATTCAAGCATTGCATTTAATTTTACATCCTAGGTGCCTCCATACATTTATTTGTATAAAGAAAAATTCCAGAAATATTCATTTGCATATTCACTTAGTATCATTTGAAACACATTCATATCAGTAATAAATAATATGATCATAAATGATGTCATCACATATCTAATCTAACTCATCAAGAGACCAAGATAAACATAATCACATGTGCATACAAAATCTAAACATCTATCAAAGCATGAGAATCCATGAACATATCAAGGTCAAGAACAGCTATCTCAGATATATCAGATATGGAACAGATAAAAAAAATGTGTGGAACTGTCTAAAAAAAGAGTATCAGAGTATCAGTATGAATCAAATATACATGTATAAATGTCATCGTACAAAAGGATGATCTAAGAAGGATTCAAATATACAAATGTCATCTGAAAATATGACAAAAATGCAGTATAAGGTCTGAATTCCACCCTCTCCCTAATCTGGAGGAGGAGGAGGTGGTACAAATGGAGCCGGTGGAGGCATCGCCCCCTCAGACTGCTATGCAATCCATGAATATGAAGGTTCTCTCTAACCCTCTGACACTGCAACATGATATAGAGCATTATAGTATGTGGCTCTCTATCCCTGGTGTACCACAGTATGAGCCTGTGTGTCTCTCTCTAATCTCAGGTGCTCAACCTGTGTGTCTCTCTTAGATCTCAGGTGCTCAACTTGTGTGTCTCTATCTACTCTTACCTTCTCAAGTTATCTCTCTCAATCTGATAAAAGAGACTCTAATGTAGTGATTCATGCTCTAAGATTCTCTTACTGACACTCACACTGTGTCAATGCATCACCATCTTAGCCTGGACCCCTGCCTGTATCCTGTCCTGAAGGTCTATCTTGTGACCTATCCTACTACTGCTATCTCTGTCTTTGCTGATCTCTAGTCAACAAAGGACCTGGATCCCTCTGAGGAGAAATAAATATAAGACAAGTCTGCCTGCTACTCCCACTGCTGTTGGCACTCTCTCCAACACCCACCGCACCTCTACCCCTATCATCAACATCATCCTACTCATCCGAACCCTGTCCCCTGTCAAGAGGAGGGCTCCTATCATCTCTCCCATGTCTCCCCCATATTTTCCTCCATCTCTCCCCACAACTCCTTGCTTTATCTCTACTCCCCCTTGCCCTTGGACAGGACGCTCATCAGCAGGATCATAATCTAGTGGATCCTCAATTTGGGGAATAGCCTCATCAGGCATTGTGAACCATGGAAACAGATAATGAAGCATTTGAGCATGTAATCCATCTGAACACCCGACATCGGCTACATCACACTGCAGATCCCAAGGTACTTCTATCATCTCTTGAATAGCTCTCTGTGCAGTCTCATAACCCAACTATGGTCCCCACAATGGTGTCTCATCATAGATTCATGCATATACATATGTATCATGACACCTGCCCTGCAATCGGCCGTACTACCTCAAAACACATGTAACTAAGAATCTCTCAATGATATATCTAGTACATCTAATCAGGTACCCACTCTGAAAATAATAAGGCATCTGACGCCTATCTGATACCCACTCCTCACAATCAAGTTAAGGATGCCACACTACTACAATCATATCATCCAGCAGACGGTGCCAATACTCCACCTTGCCCAATTGGGGCTGCTATATCCAACCTGAGTATGTATATATATATAGGGCTACTCTGGTAGACACTGCCTATCCACTATCGACCGTGTAACTAGGATATGCTCCCAGGCCCAGATCTGAAGTACCAAAATACCAATAGTCATGCTTTGAGAATAATGATACACTATCTCATGTAACTCTCTATACACATGTGCAAGGATGCAACTACCCTATGAAAATCTGCGTCTCGACACAATCATATGCTCGAGCATGTCGACCTAATCCACCATAAATCCATGCTGTCCTCGGTCAGGCATAAGGATGCCTCTGATCAATCTAGCTAAGTAGACAAGAAGGTGCTCAGAGTGATCACATATGTAGTCCTATGTTAGATACCGACAAGTAATAGTATCATCATCAAATAATCACTGTGCTGTTGAAATCGATGAAGCAGAGGTCGAATCAAACTGCAGCTCTCGTCCCATCACAGGAACTCTCAGAATTCACCACACATCCTCTAGTGTGATGGTCATCTCACCAGTAGGTAGATGGAAGGTGTTGTGCTCTGAATGCCACCTCTCGGCTAGAGCAGTCAACAATCCTTGATTTACCCTGATATCGGGTAAATTCCTCAGCGATAATAAACCAACACAAGCAACTAACTCTACCTCATCATCAGTCAAAGTCCTCGACAAAGCAAGGACACAACCCAGATATGGTCCTTGAAATGAAACTACCTCAAAAGGAACCTATTCAACAGATAGTAATTATAGAAAAGTTCAAAATCAGTGTTCTATCTAAGTAAGCTATGCAGAAAACCTATCAGCTAAGTGTTTTTCATGGTCAAACAGATGAAAAATAGTCAAACTCAATAGTTGACTAAGTTAAAAACTTGAAACAACCCTATTTTTATAGGGTGCAATCCCTTTTACAGGATGTGATCCCTGATTCCCAGGATGTGATGGGGCATCCATTATGCAACCCTATTTTGACAGGAAGCGACACGGGATGTCGCGTACGACCCTGTTTCAACAGGGTGCAAAATCTTGAAAAACATACAAAATCCTACAACATGCGACACAAAACTGAAAACAAGGTGCGATCCTAAATTTGCAGGATGCAACGCGAGAATTTGGGGAAAAATAGGAAGTGATGCGGGATTTACAGGAAGTGACACTAAATGCCAGAAATGACGCAAAATTAAAATAGCTATAACTTGAGCAAAAATGCATAAAAATTAAAATTGCAAATTTCACAAGCTAGGTTTTTGAGCAGTTACCGAAGGTGGGTAGTCAGATGGATGCTGATGTCAATGAATGAGCTCAAAATGATGCTTCTCCATAGGGACCACCATATTCTCTATAGAGCTCTCTGAATTACTAAGGTTAAAAGTGAAAATGAGTGAGTAAAAAGTGAATTTGGGCCTATATATTTGACTTTTTGAGCTATTTAGGAGCTCCAAAACTCCTCCTAGACAGTTGAAACTCATTTTGTTCTCTTTATGATCAATTGGGAATGAAATCAAATGTGTCGACATTGTTCTATACAGTGCAGTAAAATGTTTATGACAGTTGCCCAAAATGTAGAATTGCTCCATATGTTCTGAAAAAGATTCACAAGCTTTACGCAATCCATTTTCTGGGTTCTATATCATCACATTGCACATAATTCATCAAAATTTTTGGTCTGACATCATTTTGTCAAACTCCAAACTCACATTTTAATGTTATTAACTTGGTACAAGTGTATTTTGTCTTTAAAACACCTCCATTTCATCACTTTTTCTAATTGATTCTTTCTTAATCTAACCGAACCATGCAAGTGATATATCATTTCAACAGAGGGATTTTATTCTTTTTCCTTCAATTTTGTTCCCAAGGGGGCATGATCACACTATAATCAATCAAATTCTTGCTCAAAACAACATTAAAATAACTTCGTTATCAAAAAAATAAAGGCATGATAGTTCCTTGACTAAGTTGGGACTATTGGATTGAAGGCTTCGGTTCTCACAAACTGGATATCCTATGTCTACTTTTTCTTAGATTCATTTTAAAGCTCCTGGCAGCTTTGTACAAACCTTCGTTCGATCAAGTTCGAAGTCGGTATTATCAATTTTTGGATGACAACCAAGTTCAGAATTGGTTTCTTTAAGATCTTTGCTTATTGACCTTTGTTTGATCAAGTTCAAATTCAATTCTATCAGTTTAGTTCAATCAAGTGCAAGACTTATCTCATCAGGCTTTCGTTCGATCAAGTGCAAAATTCTCAAACTTTCTGAAGTCAACATCAAAACCTTTCTTTAAATTAATTTTCTACTTGCACATTTATGTTGGCAAGTTGACTCCCGAGGAGAATATGACTTATTTTGTGTTGTCATTATGGAAACAAAGTCATAGGAAGTTTTGGCAGCAAACTTTGAAGTCAAAATTGACTAAGTATAGAAGATAGAATAGAATAGAGATATACAGATGATCAGAGCACCAACGCATGTGCGTATGACCAATTCAGACTAAGCGCCTTTAGAATTAAGTTCTATGATATGTTTTTTTGATTACCCTAGACACACATGATCAGATAAGACAGTACGGATAATTTATAGCAAGTTGAAGTACCTCTAGCAGTTCAAGAAACAGAGTATAGAGCCGACCTTAGTTTTGGATCAGCGTATAACATTTTGATTTGTAAAGGCTATGCGCCTATTATATTATGTTTGTAATCATGTTTCAATCACTCCTATAATCACACAAGCCAATTAGTTTGGAAGCATTGTGTATATTGTTTTTGGGCCGACTAAGGTCTTGTTTCTAGTCGCGTCTATTCAAGCATGAACATATATATATATATATATATATATA
>MU225472.1:580127-602887 GCA_018584345.1 Thuja plicata | reverse complement strand
AATTGAGTTTAATTAATTAATTAATGGTAATTAATCAATTAAAGTTATTTAATTAAATAAAATTAATTATTTAATTAATTTTGGGAATTTGATTAGATGATTTGGGGAATGAATTTAGAGGAAAATAAATGATTAGAAAACCATTAATTAATAGATGAAAATTAGTGTTTTTAATGTAAGGTCGCAAGCCTGTCCATTTTCGGGTGTCTACATTTGCCCCTCTTTGATGCAATGTGACTTGTCGCAGTGTATCAAAGATTCTTTGATTTTGCCCCAGCTTGCCCTAGCAGTAGTAGGTGTATTTATTCCCCCTCAACAAATTTGAGCGAAAAGTCACGACATGAGCATTGATTTGTTGAAACTGGGTAGCTGATGGATTTGAAAAATGCTTTAAAATGCCCTTGTTATTGACTGTCAAAATTTTCAAGGACCGGGAAGAAATTTCGGAGCTCCTAGTGAAATTAGGGTTTTTTGGAACCCCTATAAATAGCCAAGAGAGCCATTCATTTGTCACATTGCGATTTTGGAGCTCTCGATCTCTTGGTGAGTCTGCTTTCTATTTTATATCTTCCTTTCTCCTATTTTCTTGCGATGGCGGGCCTTCCTGGTGTGATGCACATTTCTGACCAAGTCTGAAACTACCGCAGACCAGCTGGCTCAGGACGTCCGGTGAGTTTTATCACTTTGCGTATCATTAATGCATTCATTTATCACTTTTAAAATTTGTACTTTTTTGAGAAATTACATTGTGTGCTGCAATCGGTTGCGGTTTTGCCGCAATTGCGGTTTAAATGCCGCAATTGCTGGTTGGAAACCGTAATTGATAAGTGTACCACACTTGTTTATGTTGAATGCCGCAATTGAAGTTTGTATGACTCACTTGCTATTTATGTTCCGCAATCGCCTAAAAGTATCGTAGTTGTATTATTTTATTACTGCAATCAATTTTTTAGGATTGTTTACCTGATGTGTTTGTCTGATATCTGCTTTTTCTTGCTTCTATTACTTGCCTTAATGACTGAAACTGATATTTTTTTGATTTTTTTCTGTGTGCAGTTCACTGGGCAAATTCTTTGCTGTTGAGAGTCCAGGCCGGCTAGTCTTGTATACAGATTTCAACTGACAGAGAATGAGAGGTCAGTTCTTTGAGATCTTGGTTTGTACTGGCTTTTCTTTATGCCTGAGATCACGACCAATAGAGGTCTAATCTCCACTCTTGTAGAGCAGTGGCATTCTAAGATATGCACTTTCTAGTTACCGATCGGTGAGTGTATTGTCACTTTGGAGGATGTGTATCGCATCCTCTAGCTTCCGATCTAGGGCGAGCTTGTGGAGTATTCCACCTGCACTGGTATTGTTTCGTTGACCGAGCTTTCTGGATTGCCCCGAGATCAACTTGGGCTGGCTAGTGATTATGATATTCCATGGTCTAGATTCAGCTTGGGCCTTGATAGGTTGTCCACTTTACTAGGTAATTTGATATGTGGCATTTTATGTCCTGATCATCGAAAGTGTGGTTTTTCTGTCAACTTCGGTACTATATTACAGAGTATGGTCAGGGATCGTACCGTATTCACTTGGGGTCCATGCATGTTGGCCCACATGCATTTTTATATGTTTTATGCGGCTTACCTTGATGGTAAGTCGCTCGGCTGCGGTGCAACCCTACTACAGATATGTGCATGGGAGCATATTGTTGTATGTCATTTGGTTGGTGCCCGTGTTCTTCCAGCTGATAGGCCATATGTCTTTATGTATGATGGAGCCATTGTTTAGACTCATATGGGTCATTTGACATACTGGAAACAACAATTGGACATGATTCCTTACTTCATTTGGAGGCCTTATAGAGATTGTCCAATATGGGATGGAGAGGACATCCATCTTCCCTTTTTCCACCAGTGGAGGTACCTGATTGGACATGTTACCGATCATGTCCATATGATTGATTTTCACAACACTGACAGGGTGTTGTGCCAGTTTGGAGAGAAGTAGGATGTTTTTGATTCTTATGCATACTTTGCTTGGAGGTCGAGGGACTTTGCTGTATGGGGTGGTGTAGTATCACTTGATGCTACCCGCACTGAGTTTTTAGGCTTACTTCCTATGGCATGGACCTGGTGCTCGACTATTGTAGACGTAGGTTTGTCTTGTTTCTGATTGCTTATGTACTTCCTTTCTTCTCTCTGATACTTGCTCATATATTGTTTTGATACTTGTGTCCTTATCTATGCTGGTACTAATATTTGATTTGTCTTTTGCAGGCACTACACCCCAGTATGATGCCCATTGGTTGCAGGCTCGGTCAGTTGCACTTACAGATGTCTCGTGTCCTGTTACCAGGACTATTATGAGGAGGGCCCAATGGGTACAGCGTGGTAGGGGAGGTCATGATGGAGGGAGAGGTGGTGGCAAGGGAGGTAGGGATAGGGGATAGATGGTGGTAGGGGAGGTAGGGGTGGGGGGAGAGATGGAGGATAGGGTAGGGGCAATGATGGAGGTGATGATCCTGGTCCCGGGGGTGCTGGTGGCAGGGTTAGGACTAGAGGTGGCTGGAGTGGGGGTCAGACTAGTGCTCCTCGAGTTGGGTTGGGTACCATTTTGGAAGATGAGGAGGCCATGGAGGAGGAGGCACCCCAGTTGGTGCAGAGAGTACATCGGTATACAGTTGCTATTTTGTCTCCTAGAGAGGAGGACAAAGTAGTTATTGAGGACATTGATATTGAGATTGGTGATATAGACGTGGAGGCTCTAGATGAGTAGAGTACAGAGACTGGTTCCTTTACTGATAGTGGCAGCACTGGCAGTAGCACAGGGGAGAGCTCAGAGAGTGTTGATGATTCTTGGGTTGTTAGGAGGAGAGGAGGTGAGGGTTTGGGAGATAGGGCAGAGGAGGGGGAGATGGACGTGGCTATGGGAGGCATGGAGGATGATTCCTCAGAGTTGGAGTGCCTCACTCAGCAGGTACAGGACCTTCATGCTAGGCTTGCTTTATCTGATGCATGTGCTACTGCTTTGGAGGCCTGGGTTACAACGACCGTATTTTGAGAGCGACAGGCTCGAGCTGAGGTTCATTCTTTTATTGATAGCGTACAAGATGCCTCACACCATGAGGTTATTGATAGGTACTACAGATCTGGGCATGATTCTCAGAGAGAGATCGAGTATTGGAGGCATCATTATGAGGGTGCAGTTCCTGCAGCACAGAGGGTGCCTAGTTATACAGCTTCCTAGAGATCGAGTAGGACCCAACGTTCACAGAGCAGTAGTGTTAGAGCTCCTAGTTCATCCCAAAGGATAGATTTTGACATGCCACCCCCTCTTCCACCTCCTATCGAGGAAGGGAGAAGCTCATGTTGAACCCATTTATGTATCATGTACCATTTTTGTAGTGTTGTCATTGTATATGAGATGCAACTAGTGTTTTTGATATGATGTGCATTGGTTTACATTCTATACGTATGATTCTACATGATTTGGTATTTTAGATGTGAGATGTATATGCGATATGATTCTATTATGCAAACTCTTATATGGATGATTTACTTTTCCTATGATACTGACATGTATATGCAAGATGGAGGAAATGAAATGCATGTTTATATGAGATTCTTTATGGATGCATATGATTTTATATTTTTTCATGTATGCAACTATCATGTTTTTTTATTTTCTGATGTACTTTAATGGAATGAATGCAATCTATTATGTGCAAAATATCTGAGCAATGCATGTGTTAGTTAGAAAGAAGTTAGTTTGGATAGATGTGCTCTGAGATTGATCTAATAGAATGGAATGATAGAAAGGATGTTCCTTTTTTTTGAATTTTTGGATAGATATGATTTGATAGAAAGGATGATGTCCCAAGTCGCTACCCTTGTTTCCAATATTTGTCATCATTGCATCTTTTTTTGTATTTTCTGATATTCCGAAGAGCATCGAATGATCCAGATCACATACCACCTAGATACCGCCATGACCTCTTGATAGCAGAAGGAGTAGAGAGATTGAATAGAAAGAGAACCATAGTGCACCCAAATATTGACCATCTGGGTTCAACTATGTTCCCTATTTGAAAAGAAAGAGAGCCAAAAGCACCCAGATATTGACCATCTGGGTACCACTTGTCCTCTGAATTAATCTAAAACAAAGAAATCAAGATAGAACTGCTACACCCCTAGAGTCCATCTGGATAGCAACGTGAGATCTTGATTTCTGAAAGGGAAATCCAAGCTAACAAGATAGAAATCCTATGCCCCTAGAGTCCATCGAGATAGCATCGCGAGCTCTTGTTTGCAACATAAAGGGAAATACCATATAAACCAAGATAGAACTCCAAAGAAGCTTAGAGTCCATCTGAATAGTGCTGCGAGCTCTTGATTCTATATAACAAACAAGAAAAATAAAAGAGAAGGAATGTCCAATTCTTTCCCAGGGTTAAGCTCAGATCGTGGAACTGCACGGTTTCCAGATAAGTGACAGTGCCTACCACATTTATCCTAAAAGGATCATGGCCCTAAAATTGAAGTGAACATTCAATAAACATCAATCAAAGAAAATAAGTCATGATCTATCATAGCTACTCTCCTCACATGGTGGAACTTGGAGTAGCGTAAGAACATAACTGTGAAATATAGACTAACATATGACCAACTTGACTGACCTAGTCAACATTTTGGATGGTTCCTTGATGTAGTTGGATTCTCTTGATTGGCTTGACTCTTTGGATAGGCTTGATTGGCTTGATTGCTTGAGTGTGTCTGGTTTCAATAATAGATTACTCATATAAGATTGACCTGTCTGGTTTGAGCTTACCCATCACTGTGTAAGATGATTGATGTGATTGATTACTTTGATCACATTGGCAGTTGATCAAGCTGTGTCAGATGGGCCCAATGCTAATTCACAAAGCTCATGATTGTGACAATTGATAGATTGATTTGATCATTTTGGCAGCTGATCAAGCTGTGTCAGATGGGCCCAATGTTATTTTGAAAAGCTCATGATTGTGACAATTGATAGATTGGGCATGATTGCCAGTTGCTTGCTGATTGATCTGATAGATTGATAAAGCTGTGTCAGATGAGCCCAATGCTAATTCACAAAGCTCATGATTGACTAGGCGTGATCACCCTTTGCTCTCTTGATAACCGAGTTGGTTTTATTGCTTGGGATTTTGCAATTTTTTGAATGTTTTTGATGAAGATTGATTTTTTCAGGACATTTTGATCTTTTTAGGATTTTAGATGTGTTTTCCAAATTTTTTGGATTTTTTCAGGACATTTAGAATTGCCCCCTAGTCTGGTGGACCAATACTACCATGGGTAAGTGCTTGGTGCTCAGAGGGGATTGTGCTTCCGGATACAACTTTGGATAGTCAGTCTTGCATTTGAAATCTGCTCAAGCTTTTGGAGTTCATTGATGGTGAAGCTAGATTTGAACACTTGGCACTCATTTGCCAGGTTTTCACCAAGGTACCTACTCAATAGCGCCTGATTGCCATGTTTTCACTGAGAGAGTGATTTTGTTTCTCTTTGCTTTTTTTTTTTGATTTTTTCTGGATATGTAGATAGGTGCCTTAACCATAAAGACCTCAAGGGTAGAACCTCTTGAGGTGCATGCTGTTGATGTAGCTGGAGAACTGATCTCCTTCTGGTGTTTCTAGTATGAATGCCCCACTCTGAGTAGAGCTGACAATGACAAATGGTCCTAGCCAGTTAGGCTCAAAATTTTTGGGTTTGACTCGCTCTGCTTGGTTCTTTTGATTTTCCATGAGGACAAGGTCTCCTACCTCAAATGTTCATGGCTTCAACTTCTTATGAAAGTTCCTTCTAAGGTGATTCTGATAGCCTTGTAAGTGGTCAAAGGCATGCTATCTTCTTTCATCTAGTAACTCTAGTTCACTGAGCCTTGCTACTCTGTAGTCTTCATCTATGATCATGTTCTTCAATGATATTCTTAGGGATGGGATTTCCACTTCAAGGGGTAATACCACCTCTGATCCATAGACTAGAGAGAAAGGAATGGCTTCTGTAGGTGTTCTCACACTAGTTTTGTATGCCCATAATGTGGGACTAAGTTGTAAATGCTAGTCTTGACCTGATTTGTTCATTATTTTCTTCAGGATTTTCAAGATTCTCTCGTTTGTAGCTTCAGCTTGGCCATTTCCTTGAGGGTAGTAAAATGAGGAGAACCCTTGTTTGATATGGAACTGTTCGCATAGCTCTTCAACATCCTTACTCTAGAAAGGTGTACCATGATTTTTCAGGATTGTTTGAGGTATCCCGTATCGACAGATAATGTGGTTTAGTATGAACATTGCTATTTTCTTTCTAGTGACGTAAGTGAGGGGAATTTCTTCCACCCACTTGGTGAAATAATCTGTTGCTACTATGATGTATTTGTGTATACCATCCTCTCAACTACTTTATACAGATGAAGTCTAGATGGAATGTTAATATGATGTCTCACTTCCATGGAATCCCAAAAAGCTTTGTATGAGGTACATGAAGGAATTTGTGGAACCCATGGAGGTGGCAACAACTTAGCTAATAAGATCATCCGCATGGGATACTATTGGCCCATAATAGAGATAGATGCACAAAAACATGTTCAAAGGTGTAGACAGTGTCAGATTCATGGAGACCTCATCCATGCACCAGCCCAGGAACTAAATCCTATTACATCACCATTGCCATTTTCAATGTGGGGATTTGACCTAGTGGGAAAAATAACACCTTCTTCTGCAAATGGACACAAATACATCATAGCAGAAATAGAGTATTTCACCAAGTGGGTGAAAGAAATTCCCCTCACTTACATCACTGGAAAGCAAATAGTAATGTTCATACTAAACCACATTATCTTTCGATACGAGTTACCTCAAACAATCCTGACAGTTCATGGTACACCTTTCCATAATAAGGACATTGAAGAGAAATGCGAACAATTCCATATCAAACAAGGGTTCTCCTCATTTTACTACCCTCAAGGAAATGACCAAGCTGAAGCTACAAACAAGACAATCTTGAAAATCCTGAAGAAAACAATGAACGAATCAGGGCGAGACTGGCATTTATAGCTTAGTCCCGCATTATGGGCATACAAAACTAGTGTGAGAACACCTACAGGAGCCACTCCTTTCTCCCTATTCTATGGATCAGAGGTGGTATTATCCATCAAAGTGGAAATCTCATCCCTAAGAATATCATTGAAGAACTTGATCACAGATGAAGACTACAAAGTAGCAAGGCTCAGTGAACTAGAGTTACTAGATGAAAGAAGACAACATGCCTTCGACCACTTACAAGGCTATGAGAATCACCTTACAAGGAACTATCATAAGAAGGTGAAGCCATGAACATTTGAGTTTGGAGACCTTGTCCTCATGGAAAATCAAAAGAACCAAGCAAAGCGAGTCAAACCCAAAAAGTTTGAGCCTAACTGGCTAGGACAATTTGTCATTGTCAGCTCTACTCAGAGTGGGGCATTCATACTAGCAACACCAGAAGGAGATCAGCTCCCTGGCTACATCAACAAAATGCACCTCAAGAGGTTCTACCCTTGAGGTCTTTATGGTTAAGGCACCTATCTACATATCTAGAAAATACCAAAAAAATTAGAAAATACAAACATTACCTTGGTGAAAAACCTGGCAATCAGGCACCTTGGCGACAGCGGAAAAAAAAATAAAATAAAAAATAAAGAGAAACAAAATTGCTCTCTTAGTGAAAACCTAGCAATCAGGCGCTATTAAGTAGGTACCTTGGTGAAAACCTGGCAAACAGGCACCAAGTGTTCAAATCTAGCTTCACCATCAATGAACTCCAAAAGCTTGAGCAGATTTCAAATGCAAGACTGACTATCTAAAGCTGTATCCAGAAGCACAATCCCCTCTAAGCACCAAGCACTTACCCATGGTTAATACTGGTCCACTAGACTAGGGGGCAATTCTAAATGTCCTGGAAAAATCCAAAAAATCCGGAAAACACATCTAAAATCCTAAAAATATCAAAATGTCCTGAAAAAATCAATCTTCATCAAAAACATTCAAAAAATTGCAAAATCCCAATAAATAAAACCAACTCGGTTAACAAGAGAGCAAAGGGTGATCACGCCCAGTCAATCAATGTCACAATCATGAGCTTTGCGAATCAGCATTGGGCTCATCTAACACAACTTTATCAATCTATCAGCTCAATCAACAAGCAACTGGCAATCATGCCCAATCTATCAATTGTCACAATCATGAGCTTTGCGAAACAACATTGGGCCCATCTGACACAACTTGATCAGCTACCAAAATGACCAAATCAATCTATCAATTGTCACAATCATGAGCTTTGCGAATCAACATTTGGCTCATCTTACACAGCTTGATCAGCTGCCAACGTGATCAAAGCAATCAATCACATCAATCGTCTTACCAAGTGATGGGTAAGCTCAAACCAGACAGGTCAATCTTATATGAGTAATCTATTACTAAAACTAGACATACTCAAGCAGTCAAGCCAATCAAGCCTATCCAAAGAGTTGAGCCAATCAAGAGAATCCAACGACATCAAGGAACCATCCAAAATGTTGACTAGGTCAGTCAAGTTGGTCAGATGTCAGTCTATATTTTGCGGTTATGCTCTTACGCTACTCCAGGATCCACCATGTGAGGAGAGTAGCTATGATAGATCATGACTTATTTTCTTTGATTATTGTCTGTTGAATGTTGACTTTGATTTCAGGGCCATGATGATTTAGGATAAATGCGGTAGGTGCTGTCACTTATCTGGCAGTCGTGCAGTTACACGATCTGAGCTTAACCCTGGGAAAGAATTGGACATTCCTTCTCTTTTATTTTTCTTGTTTGGTATATAGAATCAAGAGCTCGTAGCACTATTCAGATGGACTCTGAGTTGCTTTGGAGTTCAATCTTGGTTTATATGGTCTTTCCATTTATGTTGCAAACAAGAGCTCATGATGCTATCCAGATGGACTCTAGGGGCGTAGGAGTTCTATCTTGTTTTCTTGGCTTTCCCTTTCAGAAATTAAGAGCTCATGATGCTATCCAGATGGACTCTAGGGTCATAGGAGTTCTATCTCGATTTCTTTGTTTTAGATTAATTCAGAGGACAAGCGGTACCTAGATGGTCAATATCTGGGTGCTTTTGGCTCTCTTTCTTTTCAAACAGGGAACATAGTTGAACCTAGATGGTCAGTATTTGGGTGCACTATGGTTCTCTTTCTATTCAATCTCTCTATTCCTTCCGCTATCAAGAGGTCATGGAGGTATCCAGGTGGTATGTGATCTAGATCATTTGACGCTCTTCAGAATATCAGAAAATACAAAAAAAGATGCAATGATGACAAATATTGGAAACAGGGGCAACGACTTGGGACATCATCCTTTCTATCAAATCATATCTATCCAAAAATGCAAAAAAAGGGGAACATCCTTTCTATCATTCCATTCTATTAGATAATTCTCAGAGCACATCTATCCAAACTAACTTCTTTCTAACTAACACATGCATTGCTAAGATATTTTGCGCATAATAGATTGCATTCATTCCATTAAAGTACATCAGAAAAGAAAAAAAAACATGATAGTTGCATACATGATAAAAAATAAAATCACATGCATCCATAAAGAATCTCATATAAACATGCATTTCATTTCCACCATCCTGCATATACATGTCAGTATCATAGGAAAAGTAAATCATCCATATAAGAGTCTGCATAATAGAATCATATCACATATACATCTCACATCTAAACTACCAAATCATGTAGAATCATACATATAGAATGTAAACCAATGCACATCATATCAAAAACACTAGCTACATCTCATATAAACCAAACTATCTGAGTACAATGAACGGTCGCAAGTCTGAACAAAAGAAGGTAATCAACATATATATCAATAAATATTAGTGTGTCAGGATACAAAAATGGATACTACTCAGAGTATATACAATGAAAACACTACAAAAATGGTACATAATACATAAATCGGGTCAAAATGAGCTTCCTCCACCCTCGCCAGCGCCTCCTTCCATGATCCGTGAATCCCAAGCTTTCCAAAGGCGAGGGTTAGTAGAAAAGGTTTCACAAATGATATAAAACAAGTACACAATAACCACTAAAATGAATAACCTGAAACGTAATCAATAAAATATACAAGCAAGAGAAAGGAAAACAAATAAATGCAAACCCCACAATGCTTGAAGCTTCTATTATTTCTCTCTAGTCCTTCCGAAATGCTGTTCTTGATGCTCAGTATTGGCGGGGCAGCGTCTATGACTTGAGAAGTGTCAAGAATTCGCTAATTGAAATGGGTATGTGATCGCAAGATGGCTTGAATGCTAGATTTGCATGCTTGAAATCAAACTAAAATAATTAACAATAACTCTAAATTATCAAATGATAAATGAAAGATAGAATGCTAGAAATGTTGCAAAATAACAATAATAAAAAAGTTTGGATAATTTTTGAGAAAAATGAGGTTCTCTTTTATAGAAATCTCTCTCGAATCGACGGTTGAGATTGAAAGCCAAAGAGTGAACATAATTTGATTTGAAGAAGCATAATCCACGTGCATGGAGAATGATTGGTTGAGAGAGTCAGTTAACTAAACTGACTAATCAGTCATTTAGGAAACTTCCAAAATCTATTTTCAGTTAAGTAGATTGTTTCCAAAATGAGAAATATATAAGAATAAGTTAACTGAATAAAACTGATTTGTTTATATTTGAATATTCAATTGACTGAAATGATGACATAGTATGCATTTTTAATAATTTAAAAGATTCTAAATGCACATTTTGATTTTATTAATTAATTTAATTCCTTTTTGGATTTAATTGACAATTTAGTAATTTATTTAATCAATATATCAAAATATCAATTAAATAAATAATTTAAGATTTATTTGCCAATGTAATGTATTTTTAGGAATTAATTAATTAATTAATCAAGTGCGATGATTAATTAAGACCTAGGGTTCAGGTCAGATCAACTTGAAGTTGATAAAGTGTCTATTTGGTTTAGGACTTAGAATAATCAAGATTAGGATTTCATGATAGAAAGATTGAGATTAGGGGTCGAGGGTTTAGATGACCATTTTAGGTCATTACATTTGCCCCTCTTTGATTTGATGTGTGATCAACACATTAATTCAAAGACCAGTTAGCAATGAGATGGATAATAGTTTGATTTCCAGCGATGAAACCATTCTTGTCGAGGAAGACTGAATACGAGCTTGATTAGACAAATATTCATCAAAATATATAAAACATAATGCTCAATTTTATTTGAAGCAATGAAACTGAACATCTGTCAAGAACTCTTAAACTTTTTTATTGGTTTGAATGAATAACCAGTTTGGTTTGAAGTGATGAAATTGATTACCATTAAAAGATTTAATTAGCAAGAAAATTGACTTGATTTGAAGCAATGAAGACAATTTGATCAATGTATCTGGTTTCAATAATGAACAACTCATATAAGACCGATCTTGTCTGGCTTCGACTGTATTCACCATTGTATAATACCATTGATTAGGTTGCCTTTGATTTAAGATGATATCAACTTGATTTGATGTGATGAAGTTGAGATGACCCAAACAATGGTGTCTTGATTGAGGATGTGATCACTGGACTATTGATGTCCTGATCTTGCCCCCTTGAAAGAAAAATCAAAATATGGCTAGGTGCCCTAGTGATCGGAAGCAATTCGATTGATAACATGATGCAAGAAGAAGCTGATCTGATTAGAAAGAGGTCCGAAGCGGTTAGGATAGAATCTGCACTTGATGGAAGTTATGTTGACCAAGGTTGACCATAATTTTGATACATGAATTTCTTAGAATAAAATCATGAGATATTTCCAATGGTTGGAGTCCAAAGAGACTTATTGCGCAAGTGGTCAACTGTAGTTGGCTGAAAAAGTCAAACATAAAAAATGAGAAGTAAAATGATCTTCGATTTTGATTTCAATTGCAAAAATGGAATCAGGATGATCGAATTAGCTGGGGGTGAAATTTTCACATCAATCGAAGCAAGTTGAAAATTATGTCAAAACCTATATAAGAGCCAAAAAGGGTAATTTCAAATCACTTGAAAAATTTGAGCCATCTATCCTTCGAGATAAAAAATGGTGGTCCTTGTGCATACTCATCATTTCGACTGTTAGAGATTGCATAACCAGCCCATAGACTACCGTTCATTAGTGAGTAACTAAAAACTACGCCTTGCATTTCAAATTTTCTCCATTTTGATAATTTTTTACTATTTTTCACACATTTTTTAATGTTTTTTCCCAGATTCTCATACGAGAGCCTATATAGGCTTGTACGAGTTTCTGCTAAAAAATCGTGACTCATATGGGGGTATTACATTTATCATATGCCCCTTGCCTTGTGCTTGTATGAGCACCTTCAAGTTTGACCCCTTGTTCATACGAGGAGTCTTAGATACTCGTATGACAACCTTTACTCGTATGGGAATAACCTAGTACTCATATGAGTACTGACACCAGTGTGAAACTCTATGGAAAATAGTTAGACTTTTTGAGTATCAAAATAGTGAAAAATTTGTTCATTTGACTTTATGTTGTCTTTAGTTTCCTGTTTAAAGTATTCTTGCTAGTTGTCTTATTCAGAGCAAATGAGGTATTGATGTGTCTTCCATTTGTTTATTGCAGGAGTATTTTCCTGACATTCACTTCTAAATTACCTCCCCCTAACCATGCATCTAGTTGGTCATTTAGATGACAAGGAGAGAGATTTAGTGTCTGATTGTGGTTTCAGTTGGTTACTGGGGATCCCAGATATTCGGGTGAACCATGGGCTTCTTACTGCTTTGGTCAAGCGACTTCTTAGTGAGCATAATACCTTTCATATGCCCATGGGTGAGATCACAGTGACCTTGGAGGATGTATATAGGATTTTGTAAATTCCTATCAGAGGAGAGCTGGTGAGATATGAAGCGACCCATCATTTAGGGCAGCTAGCCTTATAGAGAGTCTTCCAGGATGATACTATCTTGGATCAATGGATTACTTGGGATGGTATGATGATGCATTATTCAACACAATATCCCTTAGCATGCTTCTTAGCAGGGATCATAAGATGCATTGTTATGCCTCATAGAGGTCAGGAGGGGTTTTAGACTGGGTGAGGATTGGTTCTGGAGGAGCTTCTGGAGAGGCCAATGAAGCTCGCATTGGGAGCTTGCATTTTATCTCATATGTACCATGAGCTTCATGAGATTGTGTACTGCAAGGCCAAGAGCCTCACATCAGGAGTATTGGTATTTCAGATTTGGGCATGGGAGCACCTTCCCATATGCCGACTAGTGATAGATGATTCCCGACAGGATGAGCATCCATTCATTTTTAGATACACAGGGTATGTCACACAACCCCATTTGGGTCAGATAGGATATTGATGCCAGAAACTAGATGACATGATAGTTGTTTCCTGGCAACCATATAGGGGTACCAAGGCATGGGGTGATTGGGCCCACCAAAGCAGAGAGATGTTCATGACACACCCACTGATTGGGAAGATTCCTAGTGTGGTGGAGAGATTTGTAGTCATTCAAGTTTAGTGGCAGTTTGGTCACCTCCAGGCCATCTCAGCAGAGTTTACAACATATGCCTAATTTACTGATGAGGGTAAATTGGGATAGAGCCCTCGACTTGTATATGCCAAAATGGTGCATGATATGACTAGGATAGTCTGAGCTACGTGGGATTATAGGGATGATATAGCTGATGCCGGTATGACAGAGGAGTATCAAGATTATTTTGGTATGTATCCCTTCCCGCAATTCATAGATACAATAGCAAGAGTGCTGATGATAGAGGAGGTAGATACAATCCCTTTCGCCATTCTAGTGATAGTGCCAAGGTGGATAGGTGCAGACCCAAGGCCTAGTTCGAGTAGAGTAGTACCTAATAAATGGGCAGAGGGAGAGGAGAGAGGGTCACAGGTTAGGTTTGGTTGGGATTGGTGTGCCCTTGGGATCACTGGATACCCCAGTGGTAGGACAAGATACAATGGTGTTTGATGATGCATCTCGACATGTGAGACAACATTGAGATGGTTATGCAGATCAGTGCCAGGATGAGCTGGGTGAGCAGGATGAGCAGGGACAGGGACAAGGTCAAGAACAGACATAGGCACATGCATAGGCACCGAGGAATCCATAGGATATCATTGATTTAATGGGAGAGAGAGAGTATGAAATCTCCAGATAGAGGTTGTTGTAGCACAAACGAGGGTCACAGAGTGTGATCAACACATATTAGATCTGATAGAAGATAAATATCAAAAAATTGTTGCAATGAAGGATGAGACAGATCAATGAGTAGCCCCTATGTAGATTAAGTGTGATCATTATCAACTCATAGCCACCCTAAAAACTAGTAGGGCTTCATACTATGTGGCCGCATACAGTGCAGCGGTGCCAGTGGCACAATAGGTTGTTCCATATTCACAGTTCATGGCTAGATCATAGGGTGTGCACATGCCTCCAGTTGATGATGTTCCACATCCACCACAACCTCCACCACATATTCTCAATGTTGAGGACATGGCCAAGAGTTAGCCATAGTTTATTGATATACATTATGATGTTGTGCCCATTTTTGGTCTTATCCATGATGACATAGCTTTGATGACTTGTATATTTTGAGATGTACCCCTGGCACATTTGATGATATATAGAGACACATGATTTGATTTCCTTTATGAGATTCTCTATGTATGGATGTATTTCCTTTATGATTTATGTAGATGAATATGTATGTTTATGCAAATGTTGCACTGGTTCATGTGATTATGATATGATGTCTAGATGTATGGATAGTACTTACAATAGTGCAATGTTTTTTACTTTCTATTTTGATGCATATAGATGTATGAATTAAATTGTAATAATGTTTATGGATATGCAATGATGTAATGATTTATAATGAAATGAATGATATGGATGTTATGTTTATGCAATGCAATGGGTATGCTTATGCAGTGTGAATGCAATGTTTCTAATATCTCATGTATTGAAAAGATGAATTGTCAACATAGGTACTCAGTCATGCCTCTATCAACACGCAAATTGACAACTTGAAAATGAGAAGATTGATGAATGAGAACCTCAAATCATTCACATTGGAGATAGATAACGATATTCTACAGATTTCAACACCATGCAGATGTAGATGCAAGACTAACATGAATGCAACCTAAGGTGTAGTAACTGAACTTTTAGCTTTGAAAATTTTCATCATCAAGCATTTTTGGACATTGGAGTCACTACAATCATCACTGGTGCCACTACGACCATAAGAATATGAATATGATTTTCATCAGATAAGATATGAGAAACTAATGTAAGCATCGGGGCATAAAAGCCAAGATGACCTGAATGTTGTTTCCAGTTGATATTGCAAGGGTACACTAGTATCAAGGCATTCAAAGATGAGATAACTATGAGTGTGATCTTGCATAAACAAGCAGATAAATAACAGTCAAGGAGATAGTTCCAACCTCACCTTGGCATGCAAGTAAACAAGATCGAGGGATGTGAGGCTTTTCCACCTTAATGCAGGAGCTCTTATCACATACACCCAATTTATTTGATGTTGCTGGATCATTGAGACCACACCAACAAGCAGTAGACAAAGAAAAGATTAACAGAAATCAATGAGAAAAAACAAAATACAAAGAGAAGTTCATCATACTTCAGCCAATTTTAAAGTTTTTGGATGTGTACGTGTATGAGGTGTTGAGAAACATCTTCGTGCTTGTGAATGCTATGTGTTTGATTGTTATCGATCGGTTGTTTACATTTGCGTTACCCAATGTGTGTTGAAAATAAACAGATGTATCCAAATAAGTAGTGTTAAGAAACATTGTTGATTAGGGTGTTGAGAAATACCAATGTGTCAGTAGTGAAATTTCCTACAGAAATGACAAGATAACTGACTTTGTTTGGTTCATCGATTGATCAATGTGGGGCCATTTCCCCCTAGTAACGAATTTGGACAAAAGATAATTGAATTGACTCATACTGCTAGGAAAAAGTCAATTTGATTTCCCCCAAACCATGACTCTAGATCGGTTTCAAGCCAAAAGGGTTCTCAGAAGAATCAAAGTGTCACAAGAGTGACTGAAAACTTATGTACAAACTGAAGCAAAGGATTTTTGCCGAGACTGAGAATTGATAGATGGAGCACTGAGTATAAGAGGAACCTATTTACCGGGTTTTTACCTACTTGGCAGAGATTTTATTTTTTCTACCATGGCGCCTGCTTACCAGGTTTTCACCAAGGCACTTTTTCATTATTTATATATATATTTTTAATATTTTTTCATTTTTTTTTCTCTTTTTTGACTTTATTTATTTATTTATTTTTTCCATTATTTATTTTTTTGTTATTATCAAGGTTCCTATTGCTAGGTTTTCACCAAGATAACCATTTTTTCAAAAGAAATTCCAATTTTTAGATTTTTTAGGGATTACTCATTCTCAAGAAAGATCACATTGGTTTTCCCCAATGTCTAGCAAGGTGTAGAACATTACAAATGGATTAGAAAGTTGATGGATAAGGTGAATAGACAATTATGGATGAAGAGGGTGAATGCAACCCTCAACGATAGTCTCCTCAAGATTACCCAAGCTAGTAAAAGGGAATATAACATGTGAAGCATGTTTTGGATAAGCAATGGAAACCAATGATACGGTTCTAGATAGCATATAGGATAATGACTTGATGTCATAAAAGCATGTGGTCCAAAAGAGTGGACATGTCAAGAGACTTCTAAGAACCTATTTTGCAATTTTAATTCTTTATCAAGATAAAGGGGTCAATTAGATAGGATAGTGATGGGATAGCACGATCGAGATACGGGGTGATGGATGTATAAGTGAATGGTTTGGGATTAAGGAAAGGATGCTTAAAGATAGGGAGGATAGGATTTGGACAAGAAATATCATGATAGGGTACCATGGATGAGAGAAAGTGAATATGTTGATAGAAAGGATAATGAATTTTAGGATACATGATGCTCATGGATATGCTCAACCTTGTCAAGATCACGAGAAGGAAAATAGATGCTCATGGGCTAGCTGGATGTAAGATATGATGGATAAGATGACATAGAAGGAAATTTCACCCAAGTGAAGAGTGCAAGTAGGAGGAATTACACATGACACTTGTTTTCCAGGCTTTCATCATGGTACTTATCCAAGGTGCCACAAGAAGTGGTTTTCACCACAGGATGGATTTTTTTCTCTTTACTTTTTCTACCAAGGCACTTTTTCTCTTTTTTTTTTGTACTTATAATTTTATGGAGGAACTTTAAGTCTCTTTCCTTTGGATAGTTCTCCTTTGAAGGATATATTATTATAGGCCAAGGCCGCTGAAGTATTCTCAAATATGTTGATAGGGTGATGGTAGAGAAGAATGATATGGAGGATAAGGAAGATGATAGCTAAGGATTTATGTGATGGATTGGATAAGAGGAATGGAAGGATATGGGATGTATGGGTAGTAGGTAGGTGCGAGATATTGGATAGGGTATTGAAAGGTTTGTGTAGAGGTAGATGAAAATGGTGATAAGATCAACATTGACATACACCTTGAAGGGTAGTGGACAAATGGAGGAAAAATGGATGGAATAGCTTGAGGCTTTGATGTATGAGTGGATATGGATCTTGGTACACAAGGACCTAAGATGGATGGAGAAGGGGGAAGAGTATTCAAGGTAATGGATTTTGGGACACGAGGACCCAAAATAGAGTTAGAAGATGGGAGATGTTTAGATGGAGATGAAGTACAAGACTTTGGAAGCTTGGATGCCAACTCTAATTTTTCCTTTTATTTAAAGTCTTTTAAGAGAGACTTGGGAATCCACATAAATTTTGATTTTCCTTTTCTTTTCAATGATTTAGAATTCAATTCTTTCATGATGGATTTAGAAACCCATATTTTCTTTGATTTTATTCTTTTCTTAGTGGATCCTTGTGGTTTCTTGAATATTTATTTGTTGCACATCCAAATTGCTTCCAAAAGACTTGGGAACTGTGGATGAATAGGCCTTATATGGTTGGTTCATATGGATTCGTTGATAGGGAGGGTTCAAGGATTCAAGTCTTTGTTGATCTTGACAGGGGATAGGGTAAGCAAGTGACAAGCTAGTAGTGATAGACATGGTGGATGGAGGGATATAAGGAACCAATATAGATGGAAGGTTTGACGGTTTCAACTTTGGGATATAGGGACCAAGAATGGACTTGGAGGATGGAGAAGGTTGCTGCTTACATGCAAATGAAGGGAGATAAGGTGTGGAAGGGATATCAACATCTTTAGAGTGAGTTGCATGACCAAGGATCTTCTTTTTTGAATTAATATTTATATCAGTAGGTGCATGAGTAGCTTTGATAGGAGCAATTTTGGTAGGAGCCGTTGAAGCTTGAGGGGATTTATTGTTATACAAGGGATTTTTAGGAATGATGGTTTTTGGATATGGAATAATATGACAAGGGAATGATGGGATACTATAATCTTGAAAAGGATCTTTAGATGGTGTACAAAGGGTACTTTTCTCTTGATTTTCAATAGGTTCATCAGAGATGGTGGAAAGGATATATTTATATTGCTTGGGAGGTGGAGAGATATGTATCTCTTGAGGTGGAGGGATATATTCTTGGAAGAAATGAAAGGATATGAGAGGATCATCCTCAGAATCTAGGGATATAGGACCTTTGTCAAATGTTGGAAGGGATTGGATAATGACTTGATCTTGATCATTACTGATATTTGTTTCTTCACACTTGGGATCACCCTCTTGACATGGAGCCACTTCTAAGGATGAGTTAGGAGTTTTGGTCTACATATGGGATTCTTGACAGGATGATGAACAATAATTTAGAATAGGCCTGATAGTTGTTGAATCATATGATATCTTGAGATCTAGAATCATTGAAGAATGGAATAGATTTGTAACATAATTCAAATTAGCTTGGGTTTCTTTTAGAGGTAGTCCTTGAGGGTAGATATAGTCATCATTAGGCTCAGTTCTTGATAGAGATGGTGTGGCTGGTTGTGAAGCTTTAGGAGATGGAGGAAGGGTGGAAGAAGTATATGTGATATGCGAACCATTTCTAGAAATATATTCCTGATATTAATCATGCTTGAGATTAGATGAATCATTAAGATTTTCCACTTCAATTATGCCATCATCTATGATATATTGGATTTTATGTTTCAACTCCATGCAAGATGAAGTTTTATGCTCATTGTGTCGATGATATGCACAATAGGTACTTAAGAATTTCAATCCATGTGATGTGACTTGAGGTAATGTGATGAAATCATGCCCAATAAGTTCTTCCAATGGTGATTTATAAGATTTTCCCAAAGGAGTAAAGATTATCTCTAAAGGATAATTAGAATCTTCTTGACTTGTAATGTCTTCCTCTTGCAAATAGAGAAGACTTTCACCTGAATCTGTCATAGCTTCCTCTTCACTCTCTTTATCAAAGATAGGACCGTCACACTAGGATTTTTCCATGTTGGGAGGAAGTGGAGAGCTATGTGAATCATGATCAAATAGAAAAGGACAGATTGATTGTAAGGAACACCCTTATGAGGTTGTATCTATTTATTTTTTGAACTCTTGAATTTAAGTTTTCAAAGATTGAATTTGTTTTTATAGGGCTACAATAAGAATCTATTCTTTATCGTTGTTAAGACCATAAGGTTTCACCCATTTGTTTTTATCCATTGTAATATTATCTTGATGTGCGTTCTTAGAAGATTGATGAAAAAAAGAATCTGTTAGTAATAACACGGGGGGGGGGGGGNGTGAATCAGTGGCCTCAAAAATATTCCAATAATCAACCCAAAAACTTAGTACCACAATATTAAGCCTCTAGTTATCTTCAGTCTTATAAGATGAATGCCTTCAAATACTATTATCAAATTACTACTGCTCAAACTGCTTTGTTAAACCTTATACTGTATGTTTACCGAATAGTAGTTTGTTAATTTACTGAAAGACACTAAATTATCTAGAATATACCAATCAATCTAGGTAAGCTATGTTAAATGCAAAAAATTAAAGTAATGACTCATAGACACATTGACACATGGATTTTTAACGTAGAAACCCTGTTAAGGGAAAAACCACTTGGGACCGGTAACCCAAAATTTTCACTCTTCTGAAGTGAGCTTGGTGAAGAGCCAACCCTGTTAAAGGTTACAAACACACTCTTAGGTGTGACCTTGTTAGAGGATTTAAAAGTTTAGTCTGTCACTTGATATCGGGCATCTCTATGCTACCTTCCTTGATCAAACACTCACTTGGCTTGTCAATAGGTATCTAGCATCTCATTCTATCTTCATGATCAAAATTTTTGATACTCCTTGGGATGTATCTCAATATAGAAAGGATCTTTAAATCCCACTCGGCTAAGAGACTTTCTGAATCAATGGTTAAACTAAAAAAGTATGATCTATTCACATATACAACTTATACTTGCAGATTTTTAGATCTATTGTAATCTCATAAACTAATTTGATCAATATATTCCATTTTATACCTTTGATCCACTTTGATTTTTCTCAGTGATGTTGTGCTCTATTGCTTGGTGTCCACAGTAAACTTTAGCTCTTTCCTCAACTTGATTGATCAGGATTGTATGAAGTTTCTCTTCATTAGTTTCTCTTTAGCATCCTCTTTTCATCCATTCACCTACCTCAATTCTTAATGAATTAAGTTGTCTCTTTATAGACATGATATCACCATTGTTAGGTTCTTTACTTTCTTGATCTTGGCCTGATCCACAGTTCTCACCAATTAGATTTAAAGTAAAACTCCTATTTTATCTCGCAGAGATCTTCTTGCCAACTAGATAAAACAACTTTAAATCCTTTACTTATCTCTAGATTTATCTTGTCAATGAAAACAAATATACTACCGGTTAAGTCCATATTTAGCTCTGCAAGCTAGATATTTTATCATTTATGAACTCAAGTTAATTTTAGTGTTTCACTCTGTGATAGCTTCGGTCAACACTCCAGTTCTCCTCGAGATTCTTCGTCGGTTTACACTATATTTCTGGTAGTCGATTATGCTTGTGATTCTACTCATCGGTGTTCTTTCTTGGGCATCACTGTGACTTGAATTTTGGTGATCTATGTCCGTTGGTTTCCACTGACCCTCGGTGTTTGAAGTCACATTGAGAATGCTTGTCTTTTATGCATTACTAAAAGCATAATCTTTATCTCTCTAATTCTCTAAAGTCTTTAACACTTTGACTATAACCGATTAGATTATATCAAGTTTACATCAATGAAAATACATTCCATTAACTGATTTAATGTCTTGCATTATCCTTCTGCATTTCGGTGATCAACTTAACATCTTCAAACATTCAATTAGTTACATGTCATCAATCTCTCCCTTTGGCATTGATGGGAACGTGCTACATTTTCATACTATACTATTACTAATACAATATGAAATATAATAGTTTCATCAAGCTTTCCTAATGTAACTATTACAAATTCCTGGCTTTCGGTAGGCTCAAAATAGCTTAGATTTGTTTCATGCAGAATGGTTGTCTTTAATATTCAATCCCTTCACTGGATAGATGTATCATTTGATGTCACTGTAATGATATGTGCTCTGCCATGACTATTCCTCTTCTTAATAATCTCTTTTTCCTTTGACAACAATCTTTCTCTTTGTCTGAACTCTCTCCCTTTGTTACTTCTCTCCCTTAGATGGATATTTCATATGTAATCAATTTCTCTCCCTTAGAATATTGATTAACTCTTCCTTCTAATTCTCAGGAACTTCTCTTCATGGATAATGATATAATATTTTATGATCAATAAGGTAATATCTCCCTTTTTGATTCAATGAGATAATCTCTCCCTTTATCATATCTCTCCCTTTATGATAATGGAATAATCTCTCCCTGATGATAATGAGATCATCTCTCCCTTTGACAACAATGCCAAACAAAAACACTTCTCCTTGTTTTTATCATCTTCCATTCTTTACATAATATATTCCTTGAATTTCCCTATCCATCAACAATACAATTTTGTACCTTGCTATGTACAGATGTATCTGTTGCTATCCATGTCAGTGTTTGCATCAACATGACTGATCTTTAGTTTTGGTATAGGATGATGCAACCTCCTAGTCAGTTTACTGACCGATAGACAAGGGTTGGACCCCTAGTCTCTATCTCAGGTACTCAAATGTATCCTTCGGTAATGGATTGGTGAATATGTCAGCTAGTTGTTCCTTTGATTGGACATATTCCAATGTCACTTCCTTTGCTTGCACTTGTTCTCTTAGATAGTGATGCTTGATAGAAATATGCTTACTCTTAGTATGCATGACTGGATTCTTAGAAATTTTTATTGCACTGGTATTATCACAATAGATAATTATTGGTTCAAGAATCTTCATATTCATACCTTCCAGCAATTGTTTGATCCATGCAATATTGGAGCAATTTGTAGCAGTAGCCACATACTATGCTTCTGTAGTAGACTGAGAGATGCATCCTTGCTTCTTGCTAATCCATGTGACAAGTCTGTCACCCATTGTAATGCCCCGCCAGGGAACCCAGGAGAACTTAACCTAAACACGACACTAAGTTCACGGAATAATTTTTTTTTTAAATGTTTACAAACAATATTAATAACAATGCGGAAGCAACACCATGAAGTAC
>MU225472.1:557121-570201 GCA_018584345.1 Thuja plicata | reverse complement strand
AATATACAGTTTTTGGTGTTAGTCAATTTTGAGTAACTTGGCCACATTCCTTTGTTGCCATTAATGAAAAAGGGGGAGATTGTTGGAAAGTTGACTCCCAGGGAGTATATGACTTATTTTGTGTTGTAATTATGATAACAAAGTCATATGAAGTTTTAACAACAAACTTTGTAGTGAAAATTGATGAAGTATAGAAGACAAGATAGAACAGAGAATACACAGATGATCAAAGCACCAGCGCTCATGCGTATGACTGATTCAAACTAAGCACCTTTAGAAATAATCTCTATGATATGTTTTCATGCTTACCGTATACATGCATGGTATAGAATGTCAGTACGGATAAGTTACAGAAAGAACAAGTACACTAGCAGTTCAGAATACAGAGTATGAAGCCAACTTCAGGTTTTTGATTAGCGTGTAATATTTTGTTGTGTAAAGGCTAAGCACCTATTGTAATAAGTTTTTAATCATGTATTAAACATTATAGTTAACATGCTTTAGACAATTTTCTTGGAAGCATTGTGAAAGGTGTTTTTGGGCTGACTAAGGTCTTGTTTATAGTCTCATCTATTCAGGCATAAACATATATATATGCAATGTAAAGATATATTACAAGTGTCAAAGAAATATATAGAGATGAGATATAGAGGAATAGTATAAGATGTTAGAATGAGATAAATCTCTTCAAGAGTATAAGAGCATCAGCGCATAACCAGAACTGATCAGACGAGAGTGTCATATACAATAGTTCACTTTTGGATATAGTGCATATCTATTCTCAGAAGGTTGTAGCCTTCTTTCTCATTGAGCAGTGAGCTCTTGGACAGTGAGTCCTCACCCCTAACAGGGTTGTTTGTAAAAGAATCCTAACAGGGTTAGGCCTTTAACCAGGTCATTGTACTTACATTATAAAGACTACTCCTAACAGGGCAAAGGAAATTTAATAGGTTCATTTTAATAGTGCAATATTTGTGGGTACTAATTCCCACTAGGATTTTCCTCTGATCAAGGTTTCCCTATAATCATATCATGTGTTATGTGTTCTTGTGTTAAGCTTCAAGCAATATATATTTGATTTATGTTTAAAGTTGCTGACATAGAATCATAGTTAAACACTGATTCACCCCCCCTCTAAGTGTTTCCAACACTTCCTTGATGTATTTGGACTGAGTGATATATATCCCTGCATCTTGTTGAAGAATCATTAGACCAAGAAAAAATTTAGTTTCCCCAAACATAGACATTTCAATTTCCTTGCTCATTTTATTAGAAAAGGATTTGCATAACAATTCATTTCTCCCAAAAATGATATCATCAACAAAAATTTTAGTAATCAGAATGTTACCATCGGTATCTTCTTTTAAGTATAGATTGCTATTTTCACTTGTTCTAACAAATTTTATGCTAATGATATATGAGTGAAGTCTTTCATACCAGGCTCTAGGTACTTGTTTCAATCCATACAAGGCTTTATGTAGTCTACATACCATATTTCTCTTGTCTTGATCAATAAACCCTTCTGGTTGTTCAATGTATACCTCTTATTCCAGTATTCCATTTAGGAATGCAGATTTAACATCCATTTGGTATACCTTGAATCCTTTAAATGCAACATAAGAAAGTAAGATTCTAACTCCTTCTAGTCTAGCAATGGGTGCAAAGGTTTCTCCATAATCAATACCTTCTTCTTGTGGATATCTCTTGCATACTAACCTTGCTTTGTTCTAGTGACTTCTCCATTCTCATTCGGCTTGTTTCTGAATATCCATTTGGTACTGATGACATTCTTGTCATTTGGTCTCTACACTAGTGTCCATGTACTATTTTTCTCAATCTATTCTATTTCTTCATTCATAGCACTAACCCATTCTTCATTCTCAATTGCAGTATTAACAGATTTAGGCTCAAAATCACAAAGTAAACATCTAGTGTTTAGTGACTTACTTCTTGTTCTTGTTCGAGCCTTCTTGTCTCCTATGATTTGATTATGTGGATGATGTCTTCTGACATACTTGGCAAGTTTTGATTCAGCTCCGTGTCCATCATTCTGATCATCTTCTTGACCTTCATTCTCATATCCAATGTTCAGAACATCATCTTGAGGATTTTCTTGATTTTTTGGTAATTGTTGCCTAATGCTCGAGTGAAATGATCTGTTGCTCAGGAGAAATACACTATTGCTTGAGTAGAGTGTCAGGTTCTATATAAACAAACCTGTTGTAGTCCTCTAGTTCCTTTTTTCTTTCCTTATCATTCTTTTCTGCAAATTCATCTATTTTCACATTTGCACTTTCAATGATTTTGTTAGATGACTTATTAAGACATTTATAAGTCTTGCTTTTGGTTGAATACCCTAAGAAGATACCTTCTTCACTTTTGTAGTCAAGTTTTCCATTTCTATCATCCTTCAATATATAACATTGACTACCAAAGATTTTGAAGTAACTTACATTGGGTGTATGACCATACCAAAGCTCATAGGGTGTCTTCTTTGTGTCCTTCTTCAATTGTACTCTATTTAATGTGTATAAAATAGTACTAAAAGCTTCCCTCCAAAATTTTTGAGTGATTCTTTTCTCAATCATCAATGTTCTTGCACAGTCAACAATTGATCTGTTTCTCCTCTCAGCAATTCCATTTTGCTGTGGTGTTCTCGGTGCAGAAACCTATATTTTAATTCCATGCTCATTGCAATAGTTAGTGAGTTCTTCTGAAGTAAATTCCCCTCCTCTATTTGACCTTAAGCATTTCAATTTATTTTTACTTTGTTTTTCTACCATTTCTTTATACCATTTAAACATCTTAAATGCTTCTGATTTATCTTTTAAGAACATGTCTGTCATCATTCTAGAATAATCATCAACAAAGAGAATAAAATACCTATCTCCATAGTATCTCTTTTTTCTCATGGGTCCACATAGATCTATATGGAATAATTCTAGAATTGCATTAGATGTATGGGTTTTACTCTTGAAACTAGACTTTGTCATCTTACCTTTTTGACAATTCTTGCACATGATATGCTCAGGCTTAGTCATGCTTGGTAAGCCTCTGACATTCCTTTTGTTTCTTATCTTTATCATGTTGTCAAAGTTCACATGACACAATCTTTTGTGCCACAACCATATGTCTTTGTTTCTAGCCATTAAATAAGTGGTGTTAGTGTCATCAAGATAGAAAAGGTTACCTTTTGTCTGCTCACCGGTACCAATCAATCTTCCCCATTCTTTGAAGATCTTTACCTTATTATTTTCAAATGCTACTCTGTGACCTAAATTATTCAGCTACGAAACACTTAACAAATTATAATTTAGTCCTTTTACCTAGTAAGCATTTTCACATTTTATTAGGCTGTTCAACATAATGGTTCCTTTACCTTCAACTGGATAGGGTGTATCATTTCCCATTCTCACTGAACCACCATTATAGTATTCAAAATTCTCAAACTTTTGTTTATCACCGATTATATGGTGAGTGCAGCCACTATCTATGATCCAGACACCATTTTTACTAACTTTAGATATGATTTTAGTTTCTACATACCTTTCTTCATCCTCATCTGAATCATCCTTCATGGCTACAAATACCATCTCGATGTCTTCTTCTGATTTGGTATCAGTTTCATCAGCTCTGTTCTTAGCTAGGTAACAAGATTTCTTCCCTTTGTCCTTGTAGTCTCGGATATCTCTTTTGTCAGATGTCGGTTGCTTTGGTACTCTCTATTGTCACCTCTATCAAACTTCTTCTCATATGATTTATCATTTCCTCTGTCATCTTTTCTTCTGTTTGGACATCATGTAGCAAAGTGTCCAACCTCTTTACAATTGAAACATACAAGTGGTAATTTACCTTTGTATCTCTCTTTGCCTCTCTACAATCTTCTTGCCATTAGTGCTTCAATTTCATCAAGTCCTTGATCCTCATTATCACTATCACTATCATTTCTAACAACATTTCTATGACTTGAGTTACTTATCTTTAAAGAAGATTTGAATGCAGATTCTATAGATGGTAAGACACTATTATCAAAGTTGTTCATCTCAAATGAAATCAGTCTACCAATCAGACTATCTAGAGTAACTGTATTGTTTGCAACAACTCTCATTTCTTGAATAGTAGAAACTCTAATAGCATATACAGGCAGTAAGATTCTTAAGATTTTACTTACCACTATCTCCTCTTCAAGTACACCTCTAACTCCTCAGATAGCATTTACTACCTCTTTTATTTTGCAGCTATACTGAGTGATGTTTTCTCCTTCTTTCATCCTTAGGTCATCAAACCTCCCTCTTAGGCTTTTTCCCTTTGCTCTTAGTAAATTAGCATCTCCTCCATGTACCAGCTTTAGCTTATCCCACATTTTCTTTGCATAGGTGCATGTTTTGACATCTTCAAACTCAGCATCAGAGAG
Source organism: Thuja plicata (assembly GCA_018584345.1). NCBI lineage: Eukaryota > Viridiplantae > Streptophyta > Pinopsida > Cupressales > Cupressaceae > Thuja > Thuja plicata. Next base: position 565,787 of record MU225472.1, on the reverse strand, counting down.
TGATGATGCAAGTTCTATCATCATGAAGTTATGCTCATGCTTTACTCTTAATTGCTCAAGAGTGTGAGGTCCTGTAGGCAACACATATTTAGTAGCTAAGTATTGAACAATATCATTTCCAATACCTGATAGGTGGAGTCTTATTATGCTTTTCCATGATGCAAAGTTGTCTTTATTCAACTTGGGCACATCTCGTCTATTCGTCTTATGATCTTTTGCTTGATCTGTTAAACTCCCTTTCTAAGCACACAAGCTCTGATACCAATTGTTAGTAATAACTTAGAGGGGGGGGGGGGGGGGNGTGAATCGGTGGCCTAAAAAATATTCTAATAATCAACCCAAAAACTTAGTACCACAATATTAAGCCTCTAGTTATCTTCAGTCCTATAAGATGAATGCATTCAAATACTATTATCAAATTACTATTTCTTGGAATGCTTTGTTAAACCTTATACCGTATGTTTACCGAATAGTAGTCTGTTAATTTACTGAAAGACAGTAAATAATCTAGAGTATACCGATCAATCCAGTTAAGCTATGTGTAATGAAAAACACTAAAGTAATGACTCATAAACACATTGACACATAGATTTTTAACGTGAAAACCTTGTTAAGGGAAAAACCACTTGAGACCGGTAACCCAAAATTTTCACTCTTCTGAAGTGAGCTCGGTGAAGAGCCAACCCTATTAAAGGTTACAAACACACTGTTAGGTGTGACCTTTTTAGAGGATTTAAAAGTTTAGTCTATCAGGCATCTCTATGCTACCTTCCTTGATCAAAAACTCACTTGGACTATCAATAGTTATCTGGCATCTCATGCTATCCTCCTGATCAATATTTTTGATACTCCTTGGGATGCATCTCAATATAGAAAGGATCTTTAAATTTCGCTCGGTTAAGAGACTTTCTAAATCAATGGTTAAACTGAAACAATATGATCTATTCACATATACAACTTATACTTGCAGATTTTTAGATTTATTGTAATCTCATAAACTAATCTGATCAATATATCCCTTTTTATACCTTTGCTCCACTTTTATTCTACTTGGTGATGCTGTTCTCTATTTCTCGGTGTCCACAAAAAACTTTAGCTCTTTCCTCAGCTTGATTGATCAAGACTGTATGAAGTTTCTCTTCATCAGTTTCTCTTCAACATCCTCTTTTCATTCATTAACCCACCTCAATTCATAATGAATTAAGTTGTCTCTTTATAGACATGATATCACCATTGTTAGGTTCTTGACTTTCTTGATCTTGGCATGATCCACAATTCTCGCCAATTAGATTTAAAGAAAAACTCATGTTTTATCTTACAGTGATCTTCTTGCCAATTGGACAAAACAACTTTAAATCATTTACTTATCTTTAGCTTTATCTTGTCGATGAAAACAAAGATAACTACCAGTTAAGTCCATATTTAGATCTACCAACTAGATATTTTGTCGTTTATGAACTCAAGTTAATTTTGGCGTTTCACTCTTTGATAGCTTCAGTCAACACTCCACTTCTCCTCAGGCTTCTTCGTCAGTTTACACTATGTTTCTGGCCATCGGTTATGCTTGTGATTCTTCTCGTCGGTAATGCTTGTCTGTGTTCTTGCTTGGGCATCACTGTGACTTGACTTTTGGTGATCTTTGTCTATCAGTTTCCACTGACCGTCAGTGTTTGAAGTCACATTGAGAATGCTTGTCTTTTATGCATTACTGGAAGCATAATCTTTATCTCTCTAATTCTTTGAAGTCTTTGACACTTTGATTATAACCAATTAGATTATATCAATTTGACATCAATGACAATACAATCCATTAACTGATTTAATGTCTTGCATTATCTTAACTGATTCAATTATTTAGATGTCATCAGAATCAACAAGACAACCTCTATTTTGCATAGGCATAAATCAATTTATTTTCCTAACAAGTGTTGAAACAATATTGATGTGTCAACTAAGTCCAAGATCAAGTGAGAATGACAACAAGATAAGTCCAACTGAGAGGGAGAAGAAAAGACTCTAATCTTGAGCCAAGGTTAACAAACCCACTCTCACAACTCAAAATAAGGACAATACGAACAAATATAACCAATATAGCTATGGAATAATCTACAAACTAACATGAAAGTATCAAGGTTTTGTGACAACAAAATCCAGACTAATCAAAAGGTTGTTACCAGAGACAAGACTAGTATGAACTTACTATTTTTAATTAGAGACTTGAAACATAGTACACAATCTAGACATAGACCCAGTGTATGAAAAAACCCAAGTTAAAGTGTTTCAAGTTAAAATGTTTGTTTTACAATTTTCAATTTTGAATGTTAAATGTTTCAGTTTTGTAAACACTTCAAACACAGTATGATAAAGTAACAATCACATCAAGCAAAATTCTAATTCTATTTGGATGGTAAGCATAATACTTGTTTGAATCCTCTTACAATAAAATACCCATTTAAATTAGACAGTTAGAAGCTTGGAAGCACTGGTTCCCCTCCACGACACACACTTCTTGGCCCTACCAAGCTTCAAATTTCTCAAGATCTGAGGATCCTGATAAATTTATCGTTTCAAAATAAGGGGTACATGAGAGGTTTCTTAGGCATGCACATCTCACAACACTCGTGTCAACAAGTAGAAAAGATTTTGGCTACTACTCTAAAAAGGTGTTTAGTAAGGATCTATGTATAAGTGTATCCTTTGTGTCAGTGCAAGCATGATTGAGGTTGCTAACCCCACAAAGCACCTTAGCACCATCAATCATGATATGTGATTGAGACCCGCATGCCCTACTATGCTTTAGGTGAGAGATGCGTATAAGCTCAAATGCCATTTCTCTTCTGAGGCTTTAGTCTAGAGGAAGCATTTTATTATAGTGAGTTAGAGTAGCTTGGCGTTAGCTCATTCTCACTTGGGTTGTTCTCCAAGGGTGAGTACTTTTTCCCACTTAGACAGGCCCTCTAAAGTTGCAGATATCAAACAACAAATGACAATAATGTTTCTAGATTTTTTATCATCCCTATAAGGGTGAGAGCATAATCTCCTTACACTATTGCCATTCCTAAAACACCAAACATATGTTCATGTTAAAATATCTTGCATGTGGGTTCCTAGTTAATAAAAAAAAGAAAGAAGAAACACAAAAATAAGTTTGGTTGGCTATCAAAAATGACAAACTGCAAGATGATTTGTCAGTAGTTTGTGTTTTAGTCTTCTTTTTCAACATCCTAAAAACCATTTTTAGGCCGAAAATCAAGAAATAGTCATAAAAACAACAACTAATTTTTTTTTGTTAACGTTAGAAAATCAAGAAAACTTTTTATTTTTAAGAACTTGTTGAATCCCAAAATTTGGCAAAGTCTGATTTTTTTAAAACCTCCCAAAATCTAGAATTTGCATTATAGCGCTTGGAGATCTGAAACCACTCTCAAATATATTGAAAGTATATATTTAAAATATAACTTAAAGTATAAGAAAGATAATATGTCACTTACACTTAAAAGATGGAAAAGAAAAAAAAACAGTAAAGAAAGTTTGTTGTTCTGCCAAAAACCAGAGTAGATTCTCTAAACTATCAACAAAAAATCTGAACTGAGTGTACGACACCGTGTACAAAACAAAAAATCTGAAACTCTAAAAAAAAAAGAAACACGTGCAATCAAAAATTGCTTTTCTACCCCACGGTGGGCACCATAAATGTGCATGTGAAAAGTGGTTGATACCCGCAAGCTGTAAACACACACTTCAATGAATCATTATTTCACTAATCTAATGAACATGAGATCAACCAAACAAACTAGATTAGACAAAATTGACTCATTGACTTCTATTAGGAAGGAGTATGAATCTTGCTCTCAGATCATGGCAATAAATAGTGACTACACCTATTCTAAATGAAGGATTTTGAAGCTATGATGATGATCTAAATGCAAATGCAATTTTGTGGTTAATCCAATGCTAATTAGAGATATATTTTAATGCACCAAATTGAAGTGTGATGATTCTTTTTTAAAACCCAAAATCCAAATGTGCTCTAAGTTATAAGATTTGCATGCTTGAAATCAAACAAAAACAATTTACAATTACTCTAAATGCTAAAATGATAAATGAAAGCTAGAATGCAAGAAAATGCTGCAGAATAACAATAATAAAAAAGTTAGGATCCTTTGTGTGGAAATGAGGTTATCTTTTATAGAAATCTCTCTTGAATCGACCGTTGAGATTTAAAGCCAAAGAGTGGACAAGATTGGATTTGAAGAAGCACAATCCACGTGCATGGAGAATGATTGGTTGAGAGAGCTAGTTAATTGAACTGACTGATCAGTCATTTAGGAAACTTCCAAAATCTATTTTCAGTTAAGTAGATTGTTTCCAAAATGAGAAATAGATAAGAATAGGTTAAGTGAATAAAACTGATTTGTTTCTATTTGAATATTGAGCTGACTGAAATGATGACATAATATGCAGTTTTCATAATTTAAAAGATTCAAAATGCACAATTTGATTTTATTAATTAATTTGATTCCTTTTTGGATTTAATTGACAATTTAGTAATTTATTTAATCAATATATCAAAATATCAATTAAATAAGTACTTTAAGGTTTATTTGCCAATGTAATGTATTTTTAGGAATTAATTAATTAATCAAGTGCGATGATTAATTAAGACCCACGGTTCAGGTCAGATCAACTTGAAATTGATAAAGTGCCTATTTGGTTTAGGAATTAGAATAATCAAGATTATGATTTCTTGATAAGAGACTGAGATTAGGGTTCTAGGGTTTAGATGACCATTTTTAGGTCATTACAACTGTCATTGTTCCTCACCAAACACAAGAAAAGCTATACACATAGAATTATAACTCAATGTTATGAACTCACCAACTATTGTGATGCTAGAATAAGATGAATTTTACTTAAATGAAGCTCCTCCTAGGTGCACAACACAAAACTTGAAAGTACCTGTCCGTAACGAACCTTTTATCGAAACATGTACATTGTTCTTGTTCTGCCATACTTAGACAAATTTGTATCTAATCCTTTAGTAACTCCAAAACATAACAAGTGACCTTGAGAAATATGTATAGTTTCCATCAATGAAAAAATACAAGCCATCAAGAGGAGTGTATCTTGCCAACAATCTCCCCATTTGGAATTGATGACAATACTTAGTGAAAAATGACTAAGTACAAAAATCAAGATACCAAACTCCAAATGCTCACCAAAAATAAAAATTTCATGCTCCCTCTAAGGTTAATATCTCTCCCTCTAAACCATTTTTCACTCCTATATCTCACCCTTTTACATCAATGGAAAAGGTTGGGGATCACTACAAAATTTGTCAACTAAAATCCTATATATCTCCACTTATATACAATTATGCAAAATGTACTTACAAAAGTTTGAAAACATCTAAGAAAATGTTTCTTAGAACACTAAAATATGAGTCCCAAATCTTCTTCATGTAGTCTATAATCTCTATCTGACCATAGATTGCATAAGCAAGTTTCTCTGCAATTGTAAGGTTAGTTGCATTTAGAAAGGAATAGGCTACATCTTCCTCCTTGAAACCATTAAGTAGGATATCTAACTTAGGTGTGATATGATTCTGTAGCTCACAGATCCTTCCTTTCATCCTCTCTTTCTTAATGACTAATGTTTTAATCTTTTCATTTAAAGATATAACTTGAATTGCATGACTTGAAGTTTAAGTTGTCAAGGGATAATATGATTTAGACAACTCACATAACTTATACTCACTCTCCCTTATTATCTTCTCTATAGCTGCTACACACCTGGGGTATGTGATACATGATTTATAGATGTTTCCCCCTTCGTTCATAGAGTCCTTCAAGCTCTGAATGTCAAATCCCAATGATATTGTGTCTTGTGCAATTGAGGTAATTAATTGATCATATATTTTCTTATTAAATTCATTTTATACCTTAATCACAGATGAATCCTGTAAAGAGTTCAAATGAGAACTTAAAACATTTCGTAATCCTTCAAGTAGGCCTGATAAGGAATCATTTTTATCTTAGACATAGGTTGACATGATCCTCCCTAAAACATATGATGCAAGCGATAAAAGCTCATTGTCCTTCATGTGAGTCTTCATGATTTGTTTCCTTTCCTTGACCCGAGCCACCAAATCAAGTCTCATCATTTGCATAGGACTCAAAGCCTCTAACTAAATTGGACCTTGAATGATTTCCATATATTATAGATCAATATTATCTTCATCAAGTAAATCTTTCACTTCCTTCGTAGTGTCTCGTACCTCCTCTTTTCAATCTTCTCATCAAAATATTTTTCCTCTATCACCTCATCAGATTGATTTGCATGCATGTCTTTTTATTCTTATCCCTTTACTTCTTCAACATATTACTTTACTAATTTAGTACTCACACTCTTAGTTTAATCACCAATCTTTACATCATCTATAATATTATCTATAACATTATCAGTATCTCTCTTCTCTTCATCACCAATAATATAGTCATATCTTGATAAAATCATTAGAATGTTAGGAAAATCATTAGTATTTCCTTCATCAACCATGTTATGAACTACAAAAGTGATAGGAACTCCTAAAATAAATACACTAGGTTCTTCATTTATTAGTTAAAATGATGTGTCCATAGACTCAAAAGGTTCACAAATATTAGTCTCATCACGTGTTTCCTTCTCACCATCCTTTGAAGCAACATTATATTTGTTAGCTAATATGATATTTGTAAGTACTTTCTATCTCCTCCATTACTTCATCAACTTTTCCAATCAAGATTTTGTTGATTCCTATTTTTCTCCTAAACTCCTTCTTTACCAACTCAAGTATTTTATCAATTTCATTAGTAGCAATCGCAGGGCAGAGATTCAACAAGACTCTTATCCTTATCTCCTTGTCTTTATCTTGTGCAATTAGTTTCCTAGCTTCTAAGATATTAAATAATTCATTTGGTGTATCTCCTTTAATATTTATTAGTACTCTGTTGTATTTGTTCAAATATAAAATAGTTCCATCTTCAATCTTTCTCTTTTCTTACTCATCATATCTATTGTAATATCTCTTCACTTGAACTAAAATCCAATGAACTATCATGTTTTTAATTGTATCATTAATAGAGTAATGTGGATTACCAAAGTCAATTTTAGGCTTCTCATTTGTTGGCTCTCCTTTTGATGGATGTCCTTTAGTCACTTTAGCTTCCACAACTCCTTATTTTCTCAGTTTCTTATATTCAACATCTAAATTTGTATCTCCATCCTCATCATCTTTATTTGCTCCCTTTTACACTCTTTTGCTCTTAGTTTTTACTCTCTTTCTTGTAGATTCAGATTTGTCCTTTGGTTTGACTGATTTAGACTGGCTTGCCTTTGGGGTAGGTGTCCTTGGAGTAGCTGACTTCTCTACAATAGTAGGCTTCTTCTCAGCAGGACTAACTCAAGTATTAACTGAACTCGTTTGTCTGCCTCTAGATAATGATGCAATAGGCATGTATGCAAGAGGTGCATCAACATCAATATCAACATCGATAAGATTCTCTGCTTCTACCTTCTTTCTCTCTTCTTCTTCAAACTAATGTCATCTTCCCTTTTATAAATCCTAGTCTCTCACCTACCAATTCAACTTCTCTTTTGACTCTCTTATCTCTTTTAGGTATGTTAACCTCCAGATGAACTTTTAGGCTCTTCTCCTTGGAGGTACCAAACCTTTCCTCATTAGGGTCAGTACGTTTGTCAAGAAAGTCTTTGAAATAAACCTCAAGTATATAAGGATCAAATTCATATCCCATAGGCATAATCCATGACATTCTCAGTTCCCCTGCTTCTATCAAGCATTCATCGGTCTCAACCATACAAGAGATAGAATCTTCATATTTCTCAACTATCTTCCTTGGAATTTTGTACATATAATGCATTTCCTCCTGAAAAGATTTGAAGTATCCCCATACTATGATTCTCCTAGATTTTGTCTCAAGCATAAGGTAGTAATCATTGATTTTAATAGCCACCAAGACATCCTTTTTTCATTGAATGTTTCCAACTCCAGGAAATAATTTCATGAAGTAGAAGAAAATGTAGAGAATCATAGAACCATATTTGAATATCTACTTGTGGGGATCCAATCCTACACTAAACTTGAATTAACAAGGGGTTAGTAGCACCAATTTTCAATGGGGGAAAGCAATAAAAAATACTTAGAAAAAATCCACAAACAATAAAATAACAAGCAAAGATAGAGGAAAACAAATAAATGCAACCCACAGTGCTCGAGGCTTCTATTGCTTCTCTCTACTCCTTTTGAAATGTTGTGTGTGTGGTGCTTAGTATTGGTATCAGTGGCATATATGAATTGGGAGTGTCAAGAAAATGATATCAATTATGATCACACAAATGCTTTGATGCTTTGTACGAGAATCCCGCAGAGTAAGGGTGCACAAAAGCTTGAAATCCTAGATCCTTCAAATGGTTGTGAAGGGTTGATTATATAGAATATGAAAAATGATTTGAATGGTTGAGATTGATCCTAGATATCAGAGAATGAATGGTTGAGATCAAAAGGAACTGGAGAAGTAATCAGTAAACTCCACCTCTTCAACTAGGAGAGAAGAGGTGATGTTTTAGTTAACTGAGGAGCAACTAGTAAACTCCACCTCTTCAACTTG
>MU225472.1:541712-557038 GCA_018584345.1 Thuja plicata | reverse complement strand
ACCTCTTCAACTTGGAGAGAAGAGGTAATGTTTAGTTAACTGAAAAGTTGATCATGAGTTACCTTTTTGAACTTGAGAAAGGATTTATTTGAATATTTAATTAATTTTTGTAATTAAAGTATTCAAACATGGGATAATTAAATTCTTTTTGATTTAGAATTGAATTATTGAGTGAAATTAAATTAATTCAATGAAATTAATTTAATTAGAAGAATTAATTAATAAGATTAAATATTTAAATCTAAAATTTAAGAAATTGAATTTAATTAATTAATAAAGATTAATTAATTACGGTTAATTAATTAAATAAACTTAATTATTTAATTAATTTTGGGGATATGATTAAATGATTTGGGGAATGGATTTAGAAGAAATAGATGATTAATTAATGATTAAAAAATCATTAATTAATAGATGAAAATTAGTGTTTTAATGTAAGGTCACAATTATGTCCATTTTAGGGTGTCTACATTTGCCCTTCTTTGATGCATTGTGGCTTGTCGCATTGTGTCAAAGAATCTTTTTCTTTGATCCTGCCCCAACTTGCCCCGATGATAGTAGGTGTATTTATGCCCCCTCAACAAATTTGAGCAAAAAGTCATGACATGAGCGCTAATTTGTTGATACTTCAAATTGATTATCTAGGCATCTAGTAGTATGTAAAAATAGTTAAATATGCTCCTGATATTAGCTATGAAATTTTCTGGGGATCGAGATGATAAAATAGGGCTCCTTGAGGAATTAGGGTTTCCTTTGATCTCTTATAAATAGCTTGTGGGCACTTTTTGCACCTTGGAGCTCCCGATTCTCTAGTAAGATTTGATTCAGATTTTCTTGCTTTTCTTGCTTTCTTTTGAGCGATGGAAAGCCTTCTGAGAGTCATTCACGTGTCTGTTGAGTTCATACTTTCCATCATCTAGCTAGCTCTGGGTGTGCAGTGAGTACCTTATCTCTAGTGCATTTATTACTGGTCATTAATGAATTTTAATGCATTTGATTTTACTTTGTTTTTGTAAGTGTGTAGTAATTACTGACGATTTTGCCGTATTTGAGAATTGCGTGCCACAATTGATGAATGTGTTCCATAATTGATAAGTGTACCACATTAGGATGTTTTAATGCTGCAATTACCATTTATATTTCGCAATTGATATTTGAATGCCACATTTTCTATAAAATTGTCGCAATTGATGTTTGTGTTCCACAATTGATATGATATACTTTGTTTTTGTTCTTTTTGCACATGTCTAAATTGCTTTGTCATTCCTAGCACTAATCCCTATACATAATTTGTTTTGCAGATTACTAGCAACATTCTACGATGTCGAGAGTCCAGACTAGCAGGTTTGGTTTATCGCTTTCAGTTATCTGAGGATGAGAGATCTATTCTTAGAGACGTATAATTATATTGGGTTACCTATATGCCTGAGATCATGACTAATAGGGGTCTGATCTCTGATTTATTAGAGAGGTGGCATTCTGAGACATGCACCTTTTGTTTTCCCACTGGAGAGTGCACTGTCACTCTTCAGGTTGTTTGCCATTTTACCTGGCAGTCTTGTGTCGCTGCATTATCTGAGATGACTAGTCTTCCCATTGATCAGTTATGGATGATTGACCGCTATGATATCCCATGGTCCTGATTCAGTATAGGTTTAGATATATTGAGCACATTGCCCGGTTTAACCACCCTAATTTGGTCTGCTCTGACCAGAGACCCTATTTTATCTAAGTGTGATCATACCCCTAATTATGTCAAGACAATTCTTTAATTAATTAGCATAATTCATCTAAATCAAATTTAATCTCCTAAGTGATCTAATCACTAAATTACATTAATTGATTTAGCCAATTAAATCAAATCAAATCAATTAAATTAAAAAGAAAAAAAATGCATGACTAAGGTAATTAATTAAAAGGAATTAAATAAAATCCTAATTATAACTCCTCACTTGAAAAAGGGAAAGTCAATTCCCAAGCCAATGAGAGTTAAATCACTCGGATCACCTCACATGGATCACCAAAGATTCAATCTCCAGCTCTCTTCACAATTCAATCCTAGCCTCTCATTCCTCAAATTATTCTATAAATGGAATGAATTTTGAGCTCAATGGACCCCTAATCTTACAAGTTTGAAATCATCCTTATGTTGTCCCTAATTTTAGAATTCATTTGCAAACTTATGCTGCTCATATTCTTAGAGATTTCTTAATGCATTTTAGCTCAAACATTTAGAATTGTTATAATCTTTCAATTGGAGCTCAAAAATGAACTTTGATTGAGCATTTAGCTTGCATTTTAGTTAAATCTTCCATTCTAAGCATGATGTTTTCACTAATTTATGCATAATCTGAGGGCAATTATAGCATATTTCATACTCTTCTTAGATAGGGAGCAATATGTCAATTTTAGTGATTGATATGTGTTCTAACTCTTATATTTCATGTTATTTCACTAATGCAATGACATATTAAAGTGTTGTGTTGCAGATAGTAGATCCAAAAATTACACACATTTTTGGTGCCCACCGTGGGGCAAATCCTTGGGTTTCTCCTCATTTTTAATCATTTTTGGCTAATTTGTGTTCTCTATTTTCAGATTCAGAGTCACCTTTAGTTGTCAAGGCCCACATACAGGAAAGAGCCTCATATACAGGAAATCACATCGTAGCCAAGATTTCTAAAATTGCATCTGGTATATCCTATATCACATATGGTAAAATCTCACATCCAGTAGATCATGTATCACATTTTGTGTAAAGCATCGCACTCAAAACTATTAATCGCATACAGGAAATCTAGGCTTGCGTCTAGGAAAGGCAGTCACATTTGGTTGATGATTTGCAAATTTTAAAGTCTAACCACTAATATTCTAATCATGTCTATTTCTGTGTCTTGAGCAACCTAACTTTTGATTGCAGGTTACTGTCAGAGCCTTTTTTATCAAAAATGTGGAAAGTAACTACTAACTTGTGTTTTGCAGGTTTCCAAACCTCTCAACTTGACCTCTATTTGTTCAAAGCTTTAAAATTAAATACATTTTCTATCACTTAGTAAATTGACCAGAGGATTATGCTCTTTTCCTTTAAGGAAAATTAGAAACTCCCAAGTCAATTTAAGATTTGAGAGGAATTTGGAGTAAATGGACAAAGCAAATTCACTTTTCTAAAGTTGGATAGAAACTAAACAATCAAAGAATTAAAATCTTGTGGTAAATGAACAAGTTCCATTGTCTAATTTTTTGGATATAAATTGAACAAGCAAAGCACTAAATCTTGTGGGAAAAAGAACAAGCTATAATTGTCTAATTTTGGAAAAGTAAATGAACAAGCAAATCACCTAATTTGGGGAAATTGAACAACACAAATATGCTTTCATATGCTTTGTTCTTTCTTACAATATGAACCTAAAATTCAAACTTAAGCTTATTACTTAGTCTCACTAGAAGATTTGCTCTTCTTTCCAAGTGGAAGAATCAAAGACTCATCATGGGGGATTGAGTTTTGAGTGACATAGTTTGAGGAAATGAACATGTTTGGTGTGTTTGTGGAAGAAAATGACATGAAACAGGAGAGTATGCTCTTCTTCTTTTGAAGAATCATAAATCTAGACTTCTAAGCTTGCCAATCCTTTTCATTGCTTTTAAAAATATTAGAGGGCCTTTCGATTGAGGAAAAAATCTCATGGGATGACCCAAGTGAGGATAGGTTTACACCAACCCTTCCAACTCACTATAATCAATATGCTTCCTTGTAGGCCAAAGCCTTAGAAGACATAGTCAGTTTTGTTCCTGGAATTTAGACATCATTCCTCGAACATTCTTGAGTGTGTGTAGAGCGGAGCCGCTTGAATCTTTCTTGCAAGACTACACATATTTGAGTACTCATAGGGATATACACCTCAATTTTTCTTTGTGCAATTCTATGGGGGACGATTGTGAATGGATGCCCACAATTACAAAACACTTGTAGTCAAAACAAACCTGATTTATCTCCGAAAGGGTGATAATCTTTTTGCAAGAAAAATAGTAATTTCCCCAAGATACTCATCATTTTGTGCCTCACTTGCATTTGGAGTTGGCTAATATGACATCATGACTAGAGCCATTGCATGCTTGGTGATGGTCATATTCTGATTAGCATGTGAGTGTGTACTTGAGTCTATGAGAAAAGATTTTCATTCTATGCTTAGAATCTAGGGAATAGGGAAAGTGTTTGATCACCCTTAACAAAAGAACATTACTTGACGTGTCTTAAAAGCTCACTAAAAAATATAAACTCCTAAAATAAGAAATAATTTTCATTCCCTAACATAAATTCTATTTACAACTCACTAGAAAGTCTTATAAAAATCTACTGTCAGACAAAATTTCATGTATTTCAAGCCAAAAACTGACAAAATTCTCAAAACCATCAGAGGCTCATTTATGGTCAGTCTTATCTTGCATTTGGTTGAACTAGCTAATCAAAGAAACCAACAATCTGAAAAAAGAGATAATCGAGACTACAAGGACAAAGACAAGAAGGCTTGTTACCTGGCTGAGAACAAAGCTGAAAATACTAACACCGAGTTTGATGAATATATTGAGGTATTATTTATTTCTATGAAGGATGATTCAGATGAAGAACAAAGGTATGTTGAAAATATACTCATATCTAAGGTTATTAAAAATGATGTCTGGATTATTGACAGTGGTTGTACTCACCACATGACTGGAGATAAGGAAAAGTTTAAATATTTTGAATATTATAATGGTGGATCAGTAAGAATGGGTAATGACTCACCTTGCCCAGTTGAAGGTAAATGAACAATCATGTTGAATAATCTGCTCAGATGTGAAAATGCATATTGGGTGAAAGGACTTAATTATAATCTATTGAGTGTTTCACAACTGAATAACACAGGTCACCGAGTTGCATTTGAGAACAAAAAGGCAAAGATCTATAATGAAACAGGAAGGTTGCTCAGTACTGGTGAACAAACAAAAGGTAACCTATTCTATCTTGATGATATTAAGACCACTTGTTTATTGTCTAGAAATGAAGACATTTGGTTGTGGCATGAAATTTTATGTCATGTGAATTTTGATGACATGGTTAGGATAAGCAAGAAAAGAAAAGCAAGAGGCTTACCGAGCATGTCAAAACCTGACCATGTCATGTGTAAGAATTGTCAAAAAGGTAAAATGAAAAAGTCTAGTTTCAAGAGAAAAACCTACACATCTAATGCTATTATAGAGCTAGTCCATACTGACTTATGTGGACCAATGAGAACAAAAAGCTATTATGGTGATAGATACTTCATTCTATTTGTTGATGATTATTCTAGAATGATGAGTGTTATGTTCTTAAAAGATAAATCAAAAGCATTTAAGATGTTTAAATGGTATAAAGCTATAGTTGAAAAACAAAGTGGAAAGGAACTGAAATATCTAAGTTTAGATAGAGGAGGAGAATTTATTTATGATGAATTCACTAACTTTTGTAATGAACATGGAATTACAAGATAGGTTTCTACACCAAGAACACCACAATGAAATAGGATTGCTGAAAGAAGGAACATATCAATTGTTGATTGTGATAGAACCCTAATGATTGAGAAAGGCATCACACAAATATTCTGGAGAGAAGTTGTAAGTAATGCTGTCTATATATTAAACCGAGTTCAATTGAAGAAAGACACCAATAAGACACCTTATGAGCTATGGTATGGATACACGCCCAATGTAAGTTACTTTAGAATTTTTGGAAGTCAATGTTATATTTTGAAAGATGGTAGAAATGAGAAACTTGAATCCAAAAGTGATGAAGGAATATTTATAGGATATTCTACCAAAAGCAAAGCTTGTAAATGTCTTAACAAATTCTCTAACAAAATCATTGAAAGTGCGAATGTAAAAGTGGATGAATTTGTTGAGAAAAATGATGAGGAAATCAGAAAGGAACCATAAGATTACAATAGATTTGTGTATAGTGAATAACCTAACACTCTTCCCGAGCAACAGTGTATCGCCATCGAGCGAAAAAATAATGCAACTGAGCATCAGGCTGCACACAACGAAAATTAGGAAATTTCTCAAAATGATGAACCGAGTGATGAAGATCAAAATGAAGGTCAAGATGATGATCAGAATGATGAACAAATATATAAACCGGTACTTTCCAAGTATGTCACAAGGCACCATCCATAGGAATAGATCATAGGAGACAAAAGAGCTTGAATAATAACAAGAAGTAAGTAACTAAACACTAGATGTTTAATTTTTGATTTTGAGCCTAAATCTGTCAATACTGCACTTGAGGATCAAGAATGGGTCAGTGCTATGAATGAAGAGATTGAGCATATTGAAAAGAACAAAACATGGACATTAGTACCTAGACCGAATGACAAAAATGTCATTGGTACCAAATGGATATTGAGAAACAAACTGAATGAGAATGGAGAAGTCTCAAGGAAAAAAGAAAGATTAGTATGTAAAGGGTATGCACAAGAAGAAGGTATTGACTATGGAGAAACATTTTCACCCATTGCTAGGCTAGATGGAGTAAGAATTCTACTTGCTTATGCTGCATTCAAAGGATTCAAAGTATATCAAATGGATGTCAAGTCTACATTTCTAAATGGAATACTAGAAGAAGTATACATTGAACAACTAGAAGGGTTTGTTGATCTAACAAGAGGAACATGGTTTGTAGACTACACAAAGCCTTGTATGGATTGAAACAAGCACTGAGAGAATGGTATGAAAGACTTCACTCCTATCTCATTATTATTGGATTTGTAAGATCAAGTGATAATAGTAATCTATATTTAAAAGAAGATACTGATGATAACATTCTGATTTCTTAAATATTTGTTGATGATATCATATTTGGAGGTAATGATATGTTATGCAAATCATTTGCTGATGAAATGAGCAAAGAGTTTGAGATGTCAATGTTTGGGGAGATAAATTTTTTTCTTGGTCTACAGATTCTACAATAGGATGAAGGCATCTACATCACACAATCCAAATACATGAAAGAATTTCTGAAGATATTCAAAATGGAGGACTCCAAACCAGTTGGAACACCTACGGAAACTAGATGCAAACTGACAAAGGAAGACAAGACAACCAAGGTAAATCTGACCTTATACAAATCTATGATTGGAAAAATAATATATGTTGTACATACTAGATCAGATATAGCACATGCAGTTGGTATAGTTGGGTGATCCCACAATAGTGGGTTACACTTTTTTGCCTAAACGGACAGTGAAGTCTACATTTTGAAAGAAAATTTCAGATTCAGATGCATATTGTCCTTAAACCGTTTGAAATCAAAAGATGAAGTAAACTAGAGTCTTTTAGGACTCTCTCTCTCTCTCTCTCTCTATATATATATATATATATATATATATATTTGAATTGATTTTAATGGTTTTTTTTCTCCCACTAAAACTGCTATGTTGCTGAAAACGTCATTTTCAAAAAGTTACATTGACTTCATAGAGCATAACTTTTTTTCTAAAATAGATATCAATGCGCTTCTTTCAAATTTGTTTTTGTAACATCCATACAGAGGGCATGCAATTTATTTGATGACATTATCATGATTATTGCATATTTTATGAATGTTTGAAGTAGCGTAAACTGTAATTTTGGCATACATTGACTGCATAGCTTATAACTTGTTGTGTATTTATCGAAATTCTTTTTTTTTGATAGAAAGTAGACTCAAAGCCGGGGGGTGCTGTTATTTTTCAATTTTTTTCTCTTTTCTACTATTTTTCATTGAATGTCAAACTTGGAGGTTCATATTCCATAAAAAATCTACATTTGATGCACGTCAAACAACATAGACCTAATTAATTCAAAAGTTGTCAAATATATATTCGTTAGAAAGCTCGTTCAAAGTAATTATGCAATGCAAAAGGACGTCTCCCTATTCTTCCATTTGAGCCCCGCACTTGAGACCCGAAGCCATGAAAACTGCATATTTCTGTTAGCCTCTACAAATGGCCCCTATTCAGAGGGTTTCAATAGAAAATACTTTAGATAGAAAGTAGTTTCGATCAAAACTATTTAGTTTCGATCGAAAATATTTTCTACCAAAAGTAGTTTCATGATTTGGCGTTTGTTTACCATTTACCAAAGCATTTTTGATCGAAAGTTAGAAGTTTCGATAGAAAGTCAGAGATGACTTTCGATAGAAACCTATGTTAGCCTATTAGGTGTCATTTCAGGTTCAGAATGATTACATATAAATAAATATATGTTTTCATCATCTTATTAATTTGAAAGTTTCAAAATAATTCACATTTTGGAAAAGGAAGACAATTTTACAACTTGTGATGGGAAATAAAAAGAGAAGGCTAAATACGAGTACATGACATTAGTCAAAAGAGACTGAACAAAGACTATGTGAAGAAGCTTGAGAAAGATATTATCATAAGAAACAAGGTACATGTCTATATCTCTTTATCTGTCTCTTTGTCCATATTTTAAGTTGATGATTATGACTTGTCTTAATGAAACATGTAAGCATGATATTGCAATACCTAATTTGATAAAGAAGACCTAATTAGACCTATTAGGACATAATTATACCTAAGACCCTAAACCCTACCTAATTAGACCTAAGACCCTAAACCCTAAACCTTAGAAACCCTACCTAATTAGACCTAGATTAGGACATAATTAGACCTAAGACCTAATTCTAGACCTAATTATGACCTAATTAGACCTAACACCCAATTAAAGATCTATTAGGACCTATATTAAGACCTAATACATGTGCTCGTAATAGTCCTAAACTAATAGGAACTAAATTATGACATAATTTTTTATTTAGTAATAAGACGTAAGAGTACTCCTTAAGACCAAATACTCAAGACTAATTAGTGCATAAATAATTTAAGACCTAATTAGACCTTTAATACGAGTAATTAATACCTTTAATATGAGTAATAGACCTACTAGTTCCTAATATTAGCAATAGGACCCTCTTAGATCCAATTAGACCCTTTAGGACCTAATTAGATCCAATTAAACCATTTAGGACCTAGTTATATTGAATTAAATGTATTAGGACCTAATTAGATCCAATTATACCCTTTAGGACCTAATTAGACCCAATTAGACCTATCTAGACCTATGATAGGTTATATGACCCCTTAAGACCCCATTAGACCCACTTAGACCCAATTAGACCCTTGATTATACCTAGTAGACCTTATTGTACCTATTAGGACGCATTTAGATCCAATTAGACTCTTTAGGACCTAATTAGATCCAATTAGACCCTTTACCTAACCCAATTAGATCTAATTAGACCCTTTAAGACCTAATTAGACACTTTAGGACCTAATTACATCCAATTAGACCCTTTAGGACCTAATTGTTAGTAATAACTGAGAGGGGTGGGGGGTGAATCAGTGGCCTCAAAAATTTATCCTTCAAAATTAACCACCAATCAGTAAACCTCAGATTATTATGTCCCTACAAGATGCATGCCATTAAAATACTATTACTGATTAACTGTCTATCGGTGTTCTCTACCAATCCTTATTCTTTCTTGATTACTGATAAGCAGTATAACTATTTACTGAAACTCAGTAAATAAGCAGAGTGTACCGATCAATCCAATGTTAACTATGTCAAATACAAAACAATAAAGAAATGAATCATACACACATAACACATGAATTTTTAATGTGGAAACCCTGTTAAGGGAAAAACCACTAGGACTGGTACCCCAAATTTTCACTCTTCTGAAGTGAGCCCAGTTAGGAGCCAACCCTGTTAAAGGTAACAAACACACTGTTAAGTGCAACCTTGTTAGAGAATTTTATACATAGAGGTTGTCACTTAGCATTAGGCATCTATTGCTACCATCCTTGAATCAACCTCCTTCTTAGACTGTCAATAGGTATCGGGCAAATCCAATGCTACTTTCATGAATCAACCTTTTTGGAACTCCTTGGGATGTACCTCAATATATAGAAGACTGTTAAGTCCTGCTTGGTTAAGAGAATTGATGCTTCAATGGTTAAATTAAAACACTATGACCTATTCATGATGCAACTTTGAATTATAGATGTTCAGATCTATTTAAGTACATTACCTCTCTGATCAATGTATCAATTCAATTCTTTGTTCTCCACACTTTCTTCTCTGTGATGGTGTGCTCACTGTTCGTCGGTGTCTGCAGAATTCCTTAGCTCTCCTTCAGCTTGATTGATTAGGACTATCTGAAGTTATTATTCATCAGTTTCTCTTCAACATCCTCTTTCTATTCACTCCCCTTAATCCTATTTGTAAATGAATTAATCTTGTCTCTTATATAGACATGATATTCACTATTTCTTGATTCTTGGTGTGAAAAACAATCCAGCCAATTTGATTTAAAGCATAACTCCTAATTTGTCTCGTAATTATCTTCTTTCCAACTGTACAAATCATCTTTAAATCAATCACTTAACTTTGGTTGAATAAAACAAAGAAAACAACCAGTTAAGTCTATGTTTAGCTCTTTCCAACTAGATATTTTAGCTTAGATTTGATTCTTGCAGCTCGCTGTCTTCTGATGTGTTGTGTCCTCTTCTTGTGTCAATTTCTCTCCCTTGACTATTCTTCTCTTTTGATGAATTTTTCTCTTTGTCAGCAACTCTCTCTTTGTGTAATCTTTCCATACAATTTCTCTCCCTTAGGATATAATCTCTCCCTGTTGGAGTAATGTGATAATAGATAATTTCTCTCCCTTTGACAACAATGTCAAACAAATATTTCAAATTTCTGACATTCATGTCAAACAATCTTTTCTCTCCATCCATAATATATTCCTTGAATTTCCCTTATCCATCATCAATACAACAATATTCTCTGGTGCTTGGTTCTGATATATACCTGTTTGTATATAGATGTAGCTTTGAAGTTCATCCTTTTTGCTTGCATCAACATTAATGATATTATGATAATGTGTAGGCTAATGCATCCTTCAGTCTTTTACTGATCAGTAGACAAGGGTTTGACCCCTAGTCTCTTTCTCAAGTACTTGAATGTATCCTTGGGCAGTGGCTTGGTGAAGATATCGGCTAATTGTTCTTTTGATTGCACATATTCAAGTATCACTTCCTTTGCTTGAACTTGTTCTCTCAAATAATGATACTTGATGGCAATGTGTTTATTCTTGACATGCATGACTGGATTCTTGGAAATTTTTATTGCACTGGTGTTATCACAATAGATAATCACTGGTTCTAAGATCTTCATATGCATACCTTCTAGCAACTATTTGATCCATGCAATATTTGAACAATTTGCAGTAGCAAGAACATACTCTGCTTCTGCAGTAGATTGAGAGATGCATCCTTGCTTCTTGCTTATCCATTTGACAAGTCTATCACCCATAAAGAATGCTCCTCTAGTTGTGCTCTTCTGGTCATCAATATTTCCAGCCCAATCAGCATCGATAAACACCTTGAGTTCAAATTTGCCTTCTCTTCTATACCATAAGCCAAATTAATCAGTATTCTTCAGATATCTCAAAATTATTTTCACAACAGTCATATGTGAGTCCCTGGGGTTAGCAAAAAATCTAGCAACAATTCCTACTACATGTACAATATCTGGTCTAGTGTGTACAACATACATGAGTTTTCCAATCATTGATCTATACAAAGTATGATTTACCTCTGTTGTCTTGTCCTCATTTTTCAACTTACATCCAGTAGCCATCAGTGTTCCAACTAGTTTGGAATCTTCCATCTTGAATATTTTCAGGACCTCTTTAATGTATTTGGACTGTGTAATGAAAATACCTTCACTTTGTTGAATGATCTATAAACCAAGAAAGAAATTGATCTCTCCAAACATAGACATCTCAAACTCTTTTCTCATCTCATTAGAAAATGATTTGCATAGCATATCATTGCCTCCAAATATGATGTCATCAACAAATATTTCAGCAATCAAAGTGTTAGTATTAGTATCTTCCTTTAAATAAAGATTATTGTTTTCACTAGTCCTTACAAATCCAATACTTATAAGATATGAATGAAGTCATTCATACTAGGCTCTAAGAGCTTGTTTCAATCCATACAAGGCTTTGTGAAGTCTACATATCATGTTTCTCTTGTCTGGATCGACAAAACCTTCTGGTTTCTCAATGTATACCTCTTCTTCAAGTATTCCATTTAGGAATGCTGACTTGACATCCATCTAGTATACCTTGAATCCTTTGAATGCAACATAAGAAAGTAGTATTCTTACACCTTCTAGCCTAGTAATGGGTGCAAAGGTCTCTCCATAGTCTATACCTTCCTCTTGTGCATACCCCTTGCATACTAGTCTTGCTTTATTCCTTGTGACTTCTCCATTCTGACTCAGCTTATTCCTAAATATCCATTTAGTACCGATGACATTCTTGTCATCTGGTCTTGGCACAAGTGACCATGTCTTGTTCTTCTCAATCTTCTCAATCTCATCATTCATAGCCCTTATCCATTCTTTATTATCAAGTGCAACATTGACAGATTTTGGCTCAAACTTACAAATTAAACAATTTGAGTTTAAAGACTTACTTCTTGTTCTTGTACCATCTTTCTTATCTCCTATGATCTGGATCTCTGGATGGTTCCTTCTTACATATCTTGCAAGTATAGGTTTAGCTCTTTGTCTATCAGCTTGATCATCATTTTGTCCTTCATTCTGTTCTTCATCACCTTGTACATTATTTTGATCATTATCCTGACCGTCGGTAATTGCAGCCTGACCGTCAGTTGCAACATTCTTTTGTTCTAGAATTAAGCACTATTTCTCAAGCAGAGTGTTGAGTTCTTCACAGTATACAAACTTGTTGTAGTCCTTTGGTTCTTCTGTGCTTTCCAGCTCATTCTTTTCTGCAAATTCATCTATCTTTACATTTGCACTTTCAACAATTTTGTTAGAAGCCTTGATAAGACATTTATAAGCTTTTCTCTTGGTGGAATACCCTAGAAAGATACCCTCATCACTTTTGGCATCAAACTTTCCATTTCTATTATCCTTTAAGATATAACATTGACTACCAAAGATTTTGAAGTAACTTACATTGGGTGTTTTACCACACCATAGCTCATAAGGTGTCTTCTTTGTGTCCTTCAATTGCACTCTGTTCAGTGTGTAGACAACAGTACTAACAAATTCCCTCCAAAAGACTTGGGTGATTCCTTTCTCTATCATTAGTGTTCTAGCACAATCAACTATTGATCTATTTCTTCTCTCAGCAATCCCATTTTGTTGTGGTGTTCTTGGTGTAGAAACCTATCTTTTTATACCATGCTCATTATAGAAATTAGTGAATCATTCTGATATAAATTCTCCTCCTCTATCTGATCTCAAACATTTTAGATCCTTACCACTTTGTTTCTCTACCATAGCCTTATACCATTTAAACATCTTGAATGCTTCAGATTTATCTTTTAGAAACATAACTGTCATCATTCTAGAGTAATCATCAACAAAGAGAATAAAATACCTATCTCCATAATAACTCTTTGTTCTCATTGGCCCACATAGATTAGTATGGAATAATTCTAGAATATCATCAGATGTATGGGTTTTACTTTTGAAACTAGACTTTTTCATTTTACCTTTTTGACAATTCTTGCACATGATGTTGTCGGGCTTTGTCATCGTCGGTAAGCCTCTTACATTTATTCTTCTGCTTATTTTCATCATGTTGTTAAAATTCACATGACATAATCTTTTATGCCATAACCATATGTCTTCGTTTCTAGTCATTAAACAAGTGGTGTTAGTATCATTCAGATAGAATAAGTTACCTTTAGTCTGTTCACCGGTACCAATCAGTCTCCCTGATTCATTGAAGATCTTTGCCTTATTATTCTCAAATGCTACTCTGTGACCTGAATTATTCAGCTGAGAAACACTCAATAGATTATAATTCAATCCTTTTACCCAATAAGCATTTTCATATTTAATCATGTTAGTCAACATTATAGTTCCTTTAACTTCAACTGGACAAGGTGTATCATTACCCATTCTTACTGTACCACCATTATAATACTTAAAAGTGTTAAACTTTTCTTTGTCACCGGTCATGTGGTGAGTGCAGCCACTATCTATAATCTAGATGTCATTCTTGCTAACCTTAGATATGAGTACAGTTTCTTCATACCTTTCATCTTCATTTGAATCATCCTTCATAGCCACAAATACCATCTTGATCTCTTCATTAGGTTCGGTGTCAGTATCTTCATCTTTACAAGCAGTTAGGTAGCTGGATTTCTTGCCTTTGTCCTTGTAGTATTGGGTATCTCTTCTTTTTGATTATCAGTAACCTCTGTAATATTTGTTATCACTTCTGTCAGATTTCTTCTCAAAATATCTGTCATTACTTCTGTCATCTTTTCTTCTGTTAGGACATCTTGCAACAAAGTGTCTAATCTCTTTACAATTAAAGCATCTAAGTGGTAACTTACCTTTGTATTTACCTTTGCCTCTCTGAATTCTTCTAGCCATAAGTGCTTCTATTTCATTTAGATCTTCTTCTTCACTTTCACTTTCACTATCTCTTCTAGATGTGTGTCTATGACTTGATTTGCTTATTCTCATAGAAGACTTAAATGCAAACTCTAAGTTTGGTAAGACACTATTGTCAAAGTTATTCATCTCAAATGAAATTAGTCTACCAATTAAACTATCAAGAGTAACTGTATTGTTTTCTACTGCTCTCATTTCTTGAATGACAGAAACTCTAATAGAATATACAGGTAGTAAGGTTCTTAATATTTTACTTACCACTATCTCCTCTTCAAGTGTACCTCCAACTCCTCGTATAACATTGACTACTTCTTTGATTCTTGTGTTGTACTGTGTGATGTTTTCTCCTTATTTCATTCTGAGATCATCAAATTTTCCTCTAAGGCTTTCTGCCTTAGCTCTCATTACATTTGTATCACCTCCATGTACAAGATTCAGTTTGTTCCACATCTTCTTTATAGTTTTTCAATCCTTGACATCTTCAAATTCAGCATCAGAGAGTGAGGAAGAAAGCTCTATGACCATGCAGTTGTGTTCATGCTTCTCTCTTAATTGATCTACTGTCAATACTCATATGGGAAACACATATTCAGTGTCTAGGAATTGAGTAACATCATTACCAATACCTGATAAGTGGAGTCTTATCCTGCTTTGCCATGAAGCAAAGTTGTCTTTGTTCAACTTGGGCACATCTTGTCTGTTCATCTTGTGATCTTGAATTATGTCGTGAAACCTTCCTTTCTAAGCACACAAGCTTTGATACCAATTGTTAGTAATAACTGAGAGGGGGGGGGGGGGGG
>MU225472.1:506212-530197 GCA_018584345.1 Thuja plicata | reverse complement strand
GAAAATGATTGTTTCGACGGGTTAAAAACTATGCAAAAAAATGCCCTACTTACTTTCGATCGAAAGTAGGTAAGTACTTTCGATTGAAAGTACTTGCCTACTTTCGATCAAAAGTAACTTACAATCGAAAGTACCTATTTTTGGTACTTTCAATCGTAAGTTACTCACTTTCGATTGAAAGTTCATCCTTATTCCAATCGAAAGTAAGTTTTTTTTTCACCTGCAATGCTTTTCAGAGTGAATTCCTTCCTCTGAAAAAGTGTAACCCACTATTGTGGGTTCACCCAGTTGCAAGATTCTCTGCTAATCCCAAGGAATCACACATGACTATTGTCAAAAGATTTTTGAGATATCTAAAAAATATCAAAGACTATGGTCTGTGGTATAATAAAGAAGGAAATTTGAGCTTCAAGTCTATACAGATGCTGATTGGGCTGGAAACATAGATGATAGAAAGAGAACAATAGGAGGAGCATTCTTTATGGGTGACAGACTTGTCACATGGATAAGTAAAAAACAAGGATGCATATCTCAATCCACTGTAGAAGCAGAATATGTGGCTGCTGCTGCAAATTTCTCTAACATTGCATGGATCAAACAATTACTGAAAGATATGAACATGGAAATTCTTGAACCAATAATTATCTATTGTGATAACACAATTGCTATCAACATTTCAAAGAACCCTGTGATGCATGCTAAGACAAAGCACCTTGCTATCAAGTATCATTACTTAAGGGAACAAGTACAAGAGAAAGAGGTGATACTGGAATATGTTCAATACAAAGAATATTTAGCAGACATATTCACAAAGCCATTGTCAAAAGATACATTTGAGTACCTAAGGAAGAGACTAGGGGTCCGACCCTTGTCTAATGGTCACTAATCTAACATGGAGGCTGCATCAACCTACACATTATCAGAAGATCATTCATGTTGATGCAAGCAAAGAGATGGACTACAATGATATATCAGTACAGGAAGGTACTTATTTGAACTGAACACTAGAGATATTGTTGGCTACTATAGAGCTATATTGCTGATGAAAAAAAGGATATACAATGATATATTTTAGTTTGGCATTACTGTCAAAGGGAGAGATGTACTTAATGAATATGGAGAGATGTGCTCAATGAATATATCCATATGAAATATCTATCTTGATCATCCAAAGGGAGAGAAGAGAAATATATATCAGGGAGAGGAACAGTCAAAGGGAGAGAAAGATTCAAAGAAACAACCATCCATCTAAGGGAGAGACAGAATCAGAAGTTGCTACATCTATCCAGTAAAGGGAATGAATAATGAAGCAATTACTTTGCAAGAATCAAATCTAAGATAGAAGAGCTTACCGTGAGTTAGATATTTGTAATTAATTATAGAATGATAAGTTTGGTATGACATGACATATTTCATATTATGTTGAAAGTATGTTACCATCAATTCCAAAGGGAAAGATTGATGAACTATAACTAATTGAATGTTTGAAGATGAAAAGTTGATGATCACCGAGCTGCAGAAAGTAAATGTAAGACATTAAATCAGATAATGTATTATATTTTCATTGATGTCAACTTGATATAATCTAATTGGTGATATACATAATGTCATAGACTTCAAGAAACCAAAAAGATCAATTTTATCTTATCGATAAAGATATAAATCCAGTGTACACTGAGTGTCAGTAAACACTGACGGATAGTGCACACTGACGGATAGAGAACCCTGAGCAGTCATAATATATATCGAGCAACGCAACACTGAGGATAACTGAAGTGAACCCTGAGCAGAACTAAAGGTGATGCCCGAGGACAACTTAAGTCAATGACCGAGAAAACTAAGAGTTGATCACCGATTAGAACTGGAGTTAGGAAATGACAAAACACTTAGGTGGCAGGAGCTATAATTAGAGTTAACTGATTGATTACTTTGTTTTCATCGACCAGTTGAACTGAAGATTTAAAGCTAGTTTTATTCATAGTTGTCAAGGAGAAATCTACGAGATAAAACTAAAGCTATGCTTTAAAGATTAAAGCAATGCATGGCGAGATTTGCGGATCAAGAAAATATATCTACGTCAAGAACAAGGACATTGAAACGATGAAATCATGCCTATATAAAGAGACAAGTAATTCATTATGAAAAAAAAGGAATGTTGAGTATAATTATGGTGAAGATAGAAGTCTTCATGCAGATCTGATCATACAGGCTGAAGGATAGAGCCAAGAATTCTGCAGACACCGAGCAACAAAGAAGCAACAACATTCACCGAGCAGAAAGAACAAGGAGGGGAGAAAAAGAATTGAAGAGAAATATTGATCAGAGAGGTATTATGGACTTAAAATAGATCTGAAAATCTGCAAGATTAAGTTGTATTAATGAACAGATCATTTATTGTTTGAGTTTAACCATTGATTCAGAAAATCTCTTAACCGAGTGGGATTTAACAGTCCTTAATGTATTGAGATACTCAAGAGTATCAAAAGGTTTTTCTTGTTGACAACATAGTGAATGCCCAAGGTCAAAAGACTAACCAATAGTTTTAAATCCTCTAACAAGGTCACACTTAACAATATGTTTGTAGCCTTTAACAAGGTTGGATCTTCACGGAGCTCACTTCAAAAGAGTGAAAATTTTGGATTACCGGTCCCAAGTGGTTTTTCCCTTAACAGGGTTTCCACGTTAAAAATCCATTTGTCAAATGTGTATATGGTTCATTGCTTTGATGTTTTTCTTTACACATTACTAAAACAAGATTGGTCGGTAAACACTAAGTTTATTTACTGCTATTCGGTAAAGCTTAAGAAAAAGATAAATAGTGTGTTCACCGAGCAATATATATTTGATAAGATTACTTAAAGGCATACATCTTGTAGGATTGAAGATAACTAGAGGTTTTATATATGTGATATAAATTTTGGTTGGATTATTGAATTAATTTTTGAGGCCACTGATTCACCCCCCCCCCCTCTCAGTTTTTCTAACAAATGATTACAAAGGGGTATTTAGCACTTAATGCAATAATGACAAAAGAATGGATAACAGACCCTNCCCCCCCCCCCCTCTCAGTTTTTCTAACAAATGATTACAAAGGGGTATTTAGCACTTAATGCAATAATGACAAAAGAATGGATAACAGACCCTAACATATGAAAAGATACACTATCCCAGTACATTCACATCAAGATACCAAGAAATGAATGCATTTCACCATATCAATTGCATTGATTAGAAAGACTATATGATTCCACCACTACATAAGAGATTACCAACTTGACATACAAAAAGTAAGCAATAACAATTGATTAATACATTTGAGACATAAGACTAAATGCATTCTTCATTATTTCTTTGAAAATATACAAGTTCAAAGACTGTTTTGCACATACTGTAAATCCAAAAATCTCTTAAAAAATTTCTCCACAGTTTCCCCTTTTCCAAAAAGTCCTCCCTTTACATTACAAATGCCTTGTATTTATAGGCTCACCTTAGTAACTAACCAATAACCACTTAGCATAACCACCTAACGGCTTTTTGTAACTACGTAACTACTTCATGTAACTACTTGAGGTAGCTACCTGGTAGTTATCTAAGACAACTTCTTAGAGTGACCACTTAGGATAACTACCCAAGTGATTACTTCAAGAAACTAACCATTTACAAACAAGTTAGGATTTACCCAACTTCTAAAACGATAAAGTCTCAAAGCTAGCTTTAATCATAATGAGTGACATAAGTCACGTTTACAAAATGAGAATTTGAGATCTACAACTTTTAGAGGAAGAGAAAAGTCATCAATTTAGTTGACGCGAGCACCACATCTTCTTGCAATCACGAACAACTTAGTATTCAAAGAAATATAGTCCAATGTACTCCATGAAGATTAAGTTTTGATAAATCCAACATGGATAGAACCTAACTTACTTTCATTTCCTCATTCCAACATTTGAATTCCCTCTCGTAATTGATATATGTGCTCACTCATACAATCACCTGTGAAGAAAAACACATTAGAAAGGATTTCTTTGAAACTTCTAACAATTTTGTGCCTTGATACCAATGGAATTTAGCGAATATCAAACATTAAATATCTCACGGATGTTTTAAGGAACTTTGAACACCTTATGAAACAACTTCCCTCCTTTGCATTATCAGTATTTAATAACCATCTTACATTCAACACTAGTGATTGGACAAGGAGTCACAATTCACTTGCATAGTTTTGATGAAGTTGCTAACATGGTATATGATACCGAGTACCACTTTGACACTGAACTCCATGGCCTTTTGATTATAATGTGTCGATGCAAGTTTCAACCTGTTTCAAAAAATTCAACTTCTATGTAAGCTTTGAGGACAATACGAAGGGGTTGCCCAATTCCGATTTACATTTGCCACTTGCATTTTCTTAGCCAATAATACTAGTCCAGGTTGTTCATGGCTAAGAGGCTAAACTTGTGGAGAATGAATGTTTCTTGGTACATTAATAAGTGGCGTGAGTGGAGAAACCATCGGGCCTTTTATTAAGTTGGATAAGTCTCTAAGAGAGAGACAGAGCTTTTGTTGATAATTTGTCACCAACCTAAATATTGATGCCAACAAACTATCTATGATCATCGGAGCTTATGGCAACTTTCACAACTTTCTCATACCACCGAATGTGTATTTGATTTTGACTTCTTTATGTTTTATCGGGGTTCCAAGCCGCCTTTCACGGGTTTTTCATTCACTTGATGCTAACAATACTCATTCTCATCGGCTTTTGAAGGTGAGTTTTGAGAGTTTATTAAATAGCCGCCCAAATTTGCATTGGTATTTAGGAAAGCTTTTAAAATTTTTATTAAAACACTGATATCACCATTTCTTAGCAAGTGCCTTTTATCTTGGACATGTGAAAAAAAGTATCAACTTATTTTGAACAAACAGTAAATGGCCACATAAAAGATATTTCTGATTTATATAAATGTATAACACATAATAGCCTTTGGATTAGTTTAATTGATCTAGATTATCTATGAAGGCGTTTAAAAAATTTCTCAATTTAATGATATGTTTATAAACATTATGGCCTATTTGGGAGCCCAACCATTTAATTTGACAATGTGATCACAATGCTCTTTGAAAGTGATGACTTTTCACCATTCTTTTCACATGTTTCATTAATATCACAACTGACATGGAGAGATGTTGTGGTCATGGATTTATATGATCTGACTTATGAGGGTTCTAATATCTAGATGTTGAAAAACCTAGGATTGTACACACACATGAGTTGACTAAGAGGGAGAGATATATGAATATGTGAAATTGATAAATTTTTGGGCCATATTGAAAACCAGGGTAATGGTAGGCTCTAACTGGGGACAAGGACTGCAAGGGACGTAGGATGAACCCATTATTTCAATCAAGGATTAGTTCCTTAGACATTGGGAAATATAGTCACATATAGGAGAGAGCACATGGACTAATTGGAGAAACTGGGAGCAAGCCAAAAATGGAACACACGAAAAAAACTCCTACCTACAATATGTACAAGGTAGGTACCCCTACCTTAGGCTATTGAAAGATGATCATACAAACCTATTCACAGGTTGAGAAAAATAGGCACCTATGCGGAATAATGATGAATGCTTGAGTAACACCTGTAAGATTAGTAGGATTTCCAAAATGCCACAAATGAGATCAAGAAGATTTATGAAAAGTGGACCGAAAACCGATTGCTCATCATAAATATGTGAATTCTCATGAACGACCTTGTTACTAACTTGAACATTGCCGATCCTAACTTTTGGCATTTCTTCATGTATATCCTCCATTTGTACATTCTTCTGATTATTTGAATTGAAATAAATCAACCCACAAATTGGATAGCCTTCATATAGTTTGCAATGTGAATACAATTGTGCCAATTCATGTGTTGAATTTGGTTTTTGAATTTTACCTTCTTTGGAGTCACCTGTAAAAACATGTTCATAAATATCATGAGAGTTTACTTCATTTGGATCCTTCATCAAGTCTCTACTTACTTCATTTTATTCTTCATTGTGATGTGCCTCATACGATGAATCAACACAACAATACATAAAATATTGACATCTAACTTTAGGAGCTCCCAAAAATATATCTTCAAAATGGAAAGATTCAAAACTTGGGCAATCAATTATCTCCTTTCTCAATTCTTCTTAATCATAGTATCCATCAATGAACTCAATTTTTTCATAGTTGGGTTTCATGCATGACAAAGAATGAAAACTTGACGAATCGTCTTCTCTTGTCTGAAGCTGATCTTTAACTTTCATGTCCATTGTAACAGTCATTAAATTTTCGTCAATATTTGCATTCTCTTGGTTCACTGATTCTTCTTCATGAAACTCTTCACAAAATTGGAAAGCTTCATATTCTATTTGGATGTAATCCATGAAAATATTGCTTGATGATTCACCTTCTTTCTCTTGGAGCTTATCTTTTACTCTTATGTCAATTATATCACTCATTGAAAATTCATAAATATCCTTGAATGTAATGATCACCATTTTTGAGTCTAAGGAAGCTTTCTGCAAGTGTTTACTTGTGATTTCCTCTTAAGCAGTCAAAAGGGCACAAGGCTCTCCAATAGCTATCAAATACTTGGTTTCATCAACAAAACTTTCTTCTTCAGTGATTAGTGGTGGATGGGTAGGAATTTCTTCTCCATAAAGAAAATCATCATCAGAAGCATCAAGACACCAACTTGAAATAAAAGCCACATGACATTCATCTTCAAAAGTTATTCCTTTGTCATTACTTTCAAGTTGGGGTTGCATACAAGTATTAAAAACATTTGATCCTTCTTCTATAAGCTCCTCATTTTCAAGTGGATGAGAGAATTCTTCTTAACCATGAAAATCACTGCAATAGTCATAAGCTTTAATGCAATCTTCTTTTTTAATCTTTCTTACTTCTTTTATATCTTTCACTTGACATGCATCCTTACGAGAGACTTTAGCTTCATCTTCCTTGAAATATACATATTGTGATGAATCTCCTTCAAGAGGTGGATTTTAGTACTTATCATCAAAATCTTTTTCATTATCAAGAAAATGATTGTTTCCCTCACCTTTTTGTTCAATCTCTTGCAATTTTTCAAGCATTGAAGGATGAATTTTATCAAGATCAAACTGCGTATTCCCATAGAATCTTTTTAAAAACTCAAATTGTTTAGGGTCACCAAGATCTTGATATCTTTGACCAACAAGTGTAGTAGAAGGACCATCATCATTATTGTTGATCATTGATTTAAGTGAATGATCATGAAAGAGAATCTGGTTCTCTTTTGCATCTCTCTCTTCAATATTTCTCAGAGTTTGAAGTAGATAAGGATGAATATTTTATAGAGAAAGATTCAAGCCACCATAGAAAATCTTTAAGAAGTTGATTTGTTCAGGATCATTGAGAATCTGATTTTGTTGAGTGACAGGTACAAGAGAAGGATCACCTTTTTCTTCATTATTTTCACTAGCCACTGATTCATGCAAATGATCATGATCAAGAAGCAAAAACTTTGTTCCTTCCATTTATTCAATCTTTTGTAAAATTTAAAGTAATGAAGGGTGTATCTTGTTAGAAGAAAATTACATGCCACCATAGAAGATTTTAAAGAATTCGACTTGTATGGGTTCATCAAGAACCTACTTCTTTTGATATAGAAAGTCTTCATCATCACTGCCACTGATAAATAAATCCCCTTAACCTTTTGAAAATGGGGTTGCAGGTAGAGTGGATTTAACCATGGAGGAAACTCCATTGTTAAGTACGTTTGAGATGGAGTAGTATTGGGATGGGTGATCTGCCAGGAAGTCACAAAGCTTCACGTCTATGAGCATCACCTAGATGCAATGAGTGCTAACTGTTCCATTCATTATCATGAGAGATGGGTTCATGTGAACCACTACTCATGTAACATGGGTCAATGAGTTTGACTCAAAAAACTACATAGTTGAATCCTGCTAGAAATATTAGAATTTGACTTGCTGTGGAAAATATCTCCTACTTATCAATTGATGAGCTTACGGGGATTTCTAATGAATGGTTCATAAGGAACAACACTTTCTAGAGGTTTTGAAAATGGGGTTGCAAGTAGAGTAGGTTTAACCATGGAGGAAACTCCATAGTTAAGCACACTCAAGATAGATTAGATGGGTGACCTCCCGGGAAGTCCTGATTCTTCACCTCTATGAGAATCACCTAGATAAAATCAATGCTAAGTGTTCCATTTATTCTCGTGAGAGACAAGTTCATGTGAACCACTACTCATGTAACACGGGTCAATGAGTTTGACTAAAAAAACTACATTATTGAATCCTGATAAAAATATAATGATTTGGCTTGTTGTAGAATATATCTCCTACTTATCGATTGATGAGATTAAGGGTATTTCTACTGAATGGTTCATAAGGCACAGTATTTGTTGAACATTTTGTGAATGGGGTAGAAAGTAGAGTGGGTTTAACAATGGAGGAAACTCCATAGTTAAGTGTACTCGAGCTGGAGAAGTAATGGGATGGGTGACCTCGCGGGAAGTCTCAGTGCTTCACCTCTGTGAGCATAACCTAGATGCAATGAGTTCTAACCATTCCATTAATTCTCATGAGATATGGTTTCATGTGAACCACTGCTCATGTAACATGGGTCAATGAGTTTGACTCAAAAAACTATATAGTTGAATCATGATAGAAATACCACAACCATCATGTAATATTTAAAACCAGTGAACCTTTGTAATATACTTCTTACTTTTATGTATCTAGTTTAGTGGGATTTGGTGTTTATCTCCTCAACAAGATGGGGTGGACCTCAGGGTTCCACATGGTCAGGTGGTAGTGATTCTATTTACTATTGAGATCTGACGTTCGTGTTCAAGTGCTTGGATGATCCTTGTTGTTGTTACTATCTTCTTGTTCATCATTGGAGTTTTTCTCATTTCTATCATGAGACGTATATTTGTATCATGTATCAATATATTGACAGAGATAACCATTCAGAGATGTATATTATACCGTGTTTACTTCATTCATTATTGTATACCCTACTAGTTGTGCAATGAATGATGGTTTATTATGTACACCATGTTGTATCAGTTGTACCTTTTCTCTTATCATATGGAATTTTATTTGGTGATTTAATTGTAATATATTTATATGTTAGTTTACTATATGGTTGTTCTTAGTAGATTAGATAACTTAAAAGTAACTCTACATCATGGAACCCTTCGGGTTGTTAACTATATTTAATTACTATAGTTTATATTTATCTTATGTTGTTCTTGCTTCCACATTTGCATTGTTTAAACATTTTAAAAATTTGTTCCATCAACTTGTGATATGTTTAGGTTATTTTCTCTTGGGTTCCCTAGTGGGGAATTACATCAAAGCTTGGATACCAATTTTTGAATAGGTTGAATAATTGAGAGAGGGGGGGGGGGGGGGGGGGAANGGGGGGTTGAATTAGTTATTTCAAAATTCTTTTCACAAACTTTATTGAACCAATAATTACTTTAAGTAATTCAAAACTTATAACATATATGAACATGAAAACAAACAAACATCAACACCATGAACACTAGAATTTATGTGGAAACCCAAGATGGGAAAAGCCACAGAGAAACTAATTCTCATGAAAATAATACCGGTTAAGGTGATGTTTACAAGGGCTCACTTTTAGTTCAATCACTGCAAGTAAGGCTCACTGTCGCTTGGGATAACTACCTAGAAATCAGAAAGGCTCACTACCAATACAAATAGGCTCACTATTAGTACAAATAGGGTCACTTATTAAATATAAGAAATTAAAATGAATCCACCATTGAAATCATAGTCACCAATAATCAACAACACAAAAAGATAAATAAGTTAGCTACCAGTTGCACCAACTCGCATATACATTAATACATAGATCTTCCCTTGCTAGATTTGCATTTACTTCAAATATTAATTGCATACTAGCATCTCATAATAAATAGAATCATCACTCTCTTATATCAAGTAATGCCAACAATTAGGTCAACCTAATTTAATTTGAAATAGGTCACACTGAAGCATTCCCATGGTGCTAAGGAATGAAACGTGGACCATCTCGCTCAATACAACATGCCTCACTCACTATTGACATGCTACACCATCATCGAGATCTTTAGAACCAACAGATAGGATCTATATGTAATAATGCAAATGCTTGAACTGAAGAAAAATGTCAACTTTCCAAATAGGACCAAACACAAACAAATGAACCACAATATGTTGCAAGATAAATGGAACCAACACCAACACAACTATAGATAAATATTAATGGAACATCATCCAGAGCACAATATACCGGATCACCAGCACATCCAATCCACACCAAATAATAGGATGTGTTAACATCAATGAAAACCATTAATGATAATAATAATGATAACATCAACATCACATTCTAACAATGTACTCTTAGGATTGAGTAATACTAAGGGGNGGGGGGGGGGGGGTGAATCAGTGTTACAACAATTTAAATTAAACTTAAACCAATTCCAAATAAACCATAAACCATAAGATTTCTGAAATGAAAAGAACATAAGAAAATAACACACAACTCATAACACCATTATTTGTTGTCGAGGAAACCTTGGCCAAGGGAAAACCCCGGTGGGGATGGTATCCACAAGCATGCACTAAAGTATAATGTCCCTATTAGGATACCTATCCCTATTAGGAGATGAGTATTACATAGTACATTTCCTTGTTAAAGGAATATCAATCCTGTTAAAGGTATACAAAACCCTGTTAGGGGTGTACTGAGCTTACAACTCTTACAACCAATACTTCTGTTACAAAGTGTTCTCATTAATGAACAAAAAAAAGCATCTCCAATTCTTAGATAGTTCTAGTTGTAGCTCTCAATAATATCTGTCAACCCCTGATCTTGCATCTTCTATAAATCATCTCTAACATCTCTTTCCACATCTTCGCTTTACAAAATTTTCTTCATATATATATATATATATATGTGTGTGTGTGTGTGTGTGTGTGTGTGTGTGTGTGTGTGTGTTACATCATTTAGTCGGCTCT
This sequence comes from Thuja plicata, assembly GCA_018584345.1. Taxonomy (NCBI): domain Eukaryota; kingdom Viridiplantae; phylum Streptophyta; class Pinopsida; order Cupressales; family Cupressaceae; genus Thuja; species Thuja plicata. Next base: position 519,116 of record MU225472.1, on the reverse strand, counting down.
CAAATGCAATACAAAAAGTAAATACAATTTTGGCGACATTTTACTACCAAAGTATAGGTAATTCACAATAACAATCCAACTTAGCACATTTGGATTCTATCTTATACTCCCTCAATCATCATGATTGTTCATCTTCTCTGTTTCACTGTTCGATTGTCTTCACATGTCTTCAAAAATCTCTAACTCTCTACATCAACACCAAAACACAAGAGACCTTAACTAAAGGTCGTACATATCCCAAAGTGTCTTCCTCTAAGCTCGCAAGTCATCAACTATCATATACGATCTTTGCTGTCCAAAATAGTACTGCTACACTATGTACCTCTGTTTCTATACTTAGTCATTTTCAAGGTTGTATTGCCAAAACTGTACTTAACTCCAAGTGATCACCATATCATACGTTTTTCCATAAATGAAAACCCTCAAGTGTCCCATATCACACCAAAAACACCACTTTCCAACAATCTCTCCCTTTGGCATTGATGACAACACTTAGCGAAAAATGACTAAGTGTCCCAACAAACACTAACTATTCTCTTCTCTTTTCCTCTAATGAAATTTTACTTTTCTTTTCTTCTTTTCTCATTTTTCTTCTCTTCTCTCCCTATTAAAATAATGAAAAAGGTGTACCCAAATTTTACAAAAAGAATGTAGAATTCAATGCTTGCTCACCAGTTTTAGAACATCTTGAAAGGAATATTCCAAGATCTTCACTTCTTTATTCCATGACTCTATCAACAATTGACTAACATGTATCAGTCCATTCAATGCATAGGATAAAGTATCTAGTGCTTTTAACTCCGTGGGCATAGAATTTGTGAATGGATCTGCAGTATTCTCCATATCAGATAGATGAACTTCAAGAATTGATAGCTTGGGAGTGATTAGACTCTTCAACAAACCAAATCTTATCATTACTCTCCCTTTTTATATATCCAAGACATTTAACTTATCAAAAATATTCAATATCTCTTTGTCCATCTCCAATACAGATTGTGAGGAGGTCTCACATCTGTCCATCATGCTATATAGAATAGCCCTATCCTTTGCCACAATGTCTTCAATATTCTGAATGTGTCTGATAGGATTCATACAATAGCTATATAAAACCTTCCATGTGTGACACAACTTTTGGCCTTTGATGTAGCTGATCTCAGAATACCCAAGTCTCATGAAATAGACTCGAATACTTCAACTTCTTCTCTAGACATCTTTTCTCTACCTTCTCTTCAACAATCTTCACTAAGGACTCATAGTGACTATCAAAATCATCTAGTGCCATATTCAGATTCTTTGCATCATCTTTTCCGTGAAAAACAATAGGTACTGGAAGTAGTTTATTCATAGTGTCAACTGCTCTAGTAATTACCTTAGCCTTTTTTTCTCCTTTCTGCTCAGATCTTTCTTTTGCCTTTGTGAATGCGATGAAGAATAGTCTCATCAGTTCATCCTCGTCCATATTGTCAATATTTGTGCTTACAGACTTATCCTTGCTTGCCAACAATATATTAGTGGATGTGTCAATTTCATGCTTTACTTCAACTCTTGCCTCTTCTCCTTTTGATCTATCTATCTCTTTTCTCTATTGTGATTCTTCTTTTTGTTGTTCCTCTTGCTGTCCTTCTTCTTCATCTGCCACTGTATTATCAATGTTTCCTTCAAATGGGTCTTTATCATCAAGTGAAGTGTCAAGGGTCACATGCACACACACAATAAAGAAATTTGTTTTCATGTCAGTACTCACTTCGCTTTTATCAACATTTAACTCAACTGACTTAGAGCTCTCTCCAATTCCTATAGGTGTAGGTTTATGTGGTGAATTTTTCTCAAGAATATTTCTCATAAGTATATGATCTATTGCCTTTTGAGTATCTCCTATGACTTCATCATATTTTCTACCCATAATTTTCACTAATCTTGCTTTAGTTCTCAATAAAGGTTTAAGCCTCTCTCTCTCTCCTATAAAGAAACTAATGGAAATATATCCTCAATAGCTTGACTCCTAATTGCCTCATCTTCTATATGTGCAAGTTGTTTTCTAATATCCAGTTTACCATACAATTCCTTAGGTATATTGCCTTGAATCTCTAACAAATTCTTCTTGAAAATAAGTAAATGATTAATCACTATGTCCTCAATTAGAAGTTTGTCAGATCCCTCATACCTATCATAGTATTTAGCTAATGAAACACGATTCCCTTTCTCAATAACCCTTTTATCTAGCATTTTCATATCCGGCTTCCATAGTTGTCTTACATTGGCGGTCTCTTTTTCAACTTTCTTCTCTTCTCCTTCTGTCCTCTGTTTCTTAGGAGGTGAGTCCAGTTTAATGGACCTTGTGTTTCTCTGAGGTACAATCTTTGTTGTCTCTTCCTACAATGTCTTATATGGTGGTGAGGGTGTAGTTACATCTATTATAGTAAAAAGTGGACTAAATATTTGCACAACTTATGGAGGTGGAAGGGCTGCAGTAGCAGTGCTTTCCAACTCAGAATATCTCTCTGTTATCTTCTTCCTCACATCTTTCATTTCCTCTTTAGTTATTTTGGCCTTAGCTGCCATGTTGTCAACCATTTTCTCTATCTTTCTCTTCCTTATACCTCTATATTTTTATTCTCTAACATTAGCTGATTTCTCTTCATATGTTCCCCATCTCTCCTCAGATGTATCAACTTTAGATGTGAAAACATGTTCTACTTGCATAACTAGAACTTCTAAACTGACTTCATAGCCCATAGGGTAACACCATTTCTTCCTTGGTACAACTGCCTCAAATCATACACAATCAATTTCAACCAAGGAATAGATTGTATCCTTGTATCTCTCAGCCAACTCTTCAGGAATTCTGACTCTTTCCTTCATTTGCCTCTGTAGAATTTTGATCATCCCAAATAGTTCTCCATCTAACCATGTGTTGTTTTGTCTTATGTAACTCTGTGATATATGAATACTAGTGGGTATGCTTTCCATCCATGCTCTAGAGTTAATTCCAGGGAACTTATGCTCAATATGGATATACAGGTGCACTAGAAGTGAGCCAAATCTAAAAGCCTTAGATTTATCCTTCTTGATTATCTTCATATTCTCTAAAAACTATTGTGCCAGAACCTCCCATAGATAGAATTTTGTGTTTTCCTTTACGACCCTATAAGCCATCATAATAACTCTTGTTGAGACTGTATTAGATCTGCTACTTTAGTAAATCTTATATCCAAGTATCATTGTGACTAGTCTTACATCCTGCTGGAAAATGTCACTCACTGTCATTACTCACCTGTCCCATTTAGAGTGATTTAGGGTTTCAAATTGTTTCTTTGTATTATTTTTTCCTACAAGGATAACTCTAGTGTTGTCTAGCCCAGTTATGTCATGAATCAACTAACTACAAATCTTTACAGGTTGCTCCCCTATCCAAATGAATTGGTCATGATCACTTCTAAGTATTATTTTAAACCATTCTACGTCGCTGAATTCATACATGTCTGTCATTTTCATAATGCTCAGGTTATCTAGGTGTTTAAACTCATCCTTCATTTTACCATTTGGTCCAATCATGTCCTTCATTTCTCTAAAAATATCTATGTCTCCCAATGTCTCATATTTTCAATGTATGTATGCCCTAATATCTTCTACGTGCAGGACGTCGTAAGGTGTTTGGGAAAAATATCCTTCAGGGTCATCCTCACAAGGCTTAAAGGGATGTTTCTTGAATTTATATCAAGGTCTATCGATAACATCATAAATCAATGGTGCATCCATAACTTCTGCTTGACTAGATAGTCTAAATACCTTAAATACGTTGAATTTTGAACTTTGACTTTGATCAATCATGCAATGAGGCTACTTGGTAGTCTAATGCACTCTAAAATCTACTCTCCTTGGTTTCTTCTCTTCAAATGGTGAAGAAATAAGTAACTTTGATTTCTTTTATTCATCGCTAAGTGAGAAAATGTACTTTACACAATAAACTCAACTTCTCACAATGTCCAGTCAATCTCAAATCTTGTGATCACGGAATATGATTCTTACGATGTTGTGATCATAGATATAGGTTCCATAATGTCTACATACACTATAACCAAGATTTCATGAGCTTAGTCCTTATAATCAGGGGCAAGATGTAATCTGGTGTCTTCATTTAATGCTCCCCCTAAGGCCATGCTCGGTCATTTAGGTCTATTCAACTTTGTTAGCATCAAGCAAAGATTAAGTAGAATCTACTATCTCTCCCTAAACCAATACCTCATTAGACTCTTTGAATTTCCATACCTTACCACTAATGTTATCTTCTGCTTTCTTGAAACAACTATCAATTTCACTTCTGTATTCCGCAAGACTCTTACCAGTATCACTATCATTCTTCTTTATATCCGTGGGAGGTGGTATTCTTCTGTTGTCCACTCTATTGTACCTACAAAAATTCACTATATGCCCTATATTGTTAAATTTCTAGCATATATGAGGTGATCTATTTTTATTTATCTGCAACTTACAATACCTTGCGATGTGCCCAGGGTTATTACATTTGTAACATGTGGTTTTACTCATTGACTCTTTTCTAATGTTATCTTGTTTGTATCTAGATTGATCAGGTTTCTTTCACTCTTCTCTCATGTGCCCATATGCATGACAATCAAAGAAATAACCAAAAAAAGGTTTGAAAGGGGCTTTACCTCTACAATCTCTCTTCATGTTTCCAACCTTGTTGCATCCAAAAAATTTACCCCTGAAAGGTCTGATCTATTCTTTAGGTTCTTCAAGAGTAGGTTTTTCTCCATCAATCTTCGCTTCAAATTTTTCTTCTTGATTCTTGGAACATTCAGCTTCATTGAATCCAACACCAATCATGTCTCCTTTAGGTTTCTTTCTTTCTCTTTGTTCATCTATCAAGTCAATGCTCATGTGAAGTCTCTCAATATGTTTCTTAGCCTCAACAAGCTCACCTTTAATGATCTAATTATATTTCTCTAATTCCAGATACTTGTTCTTGTAGTGATCAAGTTCGGTCTTCATTTTTCCCATCAGAATATTAGCATCCTTCAATGCTTCTTCATTTTTGTTTTTAGCATCCTTTTCTTGTCAAATCTCTTTAGTCATCATTTCATGATTAAGCTTTAAAGTATCATTCTCTTGCTCAAGTTGTTTTATCTGATCTGAATTATCATTGTCTGAATCCTCTTTTATCTGAACCATAAGGTCACGTCTCTAAATTTAGGAAAGTTCAAGCTGATCTTTTAGTTTCTTTATGAATCCCTCAGCTCTTCTCAATTTGAATCTCAAGTCACCATTCTCTTCTTTTACTTTTTCAAGGTCTTCAAGTGCTACCTCAAAGTTTTCTTCCAAGCTTTCAGAATCCATCTTGATCTCCCTTAAGTTGTTAAACTTTCTCTCCAACAGCCAATGGCTCTGATACCAATTGTTAAGATTGAGTAATACTAAGAGGGGGGGGGGTGAATCAGTATTACAACACTTAAATTAAACTTAAACCAGTTCCAAATAAACCATAAGATTTTTGAAATGAAAAGAACATAAGAAAATAACACACAAATCATAACACCATTATTTGTTGTTGAGGAAACCCTGACCAAGGGAAAACCCCAGTGGGGATGGTACCCAGAAGAATGCACTAAAGTATAATGTCCCTATTAGGAGACCTAGCCCTGTTAGGAGTCGAGTATTACATAGTACATTTCCTTGTTAAAGGAATATCAACCCTGTTAAAGGTATACCAAACCTTGTTAGGGGTGTACTGAGCTTACAACTCTTATAACCAATACTTTTGTTACAAAGTGTTCTCAGTAATGAACAAAAAAAAGCATCTCCAATGCTTAGATAGTTCCAGTTATAGCTCTCAATAATATCTGTCAACCTCTGATCTCACATTTGCCATCACTCATCTCTAACATCTCTTTCTACATATTCTCTTTACAAAATGTTCTTCATATATATGTGTTACATCATTTAGTTGGCTCTCAAATGCAATAAAAATAGAATAAATACTTATACAAATAGTAAATACAATGTCGGCAACCTTGTACTACCAAATTATAGGTAATTCACAATAACAATCCAACTTAGCATGTTTAGATTATATCGTATACTCCCTCAATCATCACGACTGTTCATCTTCTCTATTTCACTGTTCCACTATCTTTGCATGTCTTCAAAACACCCTAACTCTCTGTGATCAACACCAAAACACAAGAGACCTTAACTAAAGTTCATAGATATCCAAAGTGTCTTCCTCTAATCTCACAAGTCATCAACTATCATATACGATCTTCGCTGTCCAAAATAGTACTGCTATACTATGTACCTTTGTTTCTATACTTAGTCATATTCAAGGCTGTATTTCCAAAACTGTACTTAACTCCAAGTGATCACCATATCATATATTTTTTTCCATAAATGAAAACCCTCAAGTGTCCCATATCACACCAAAAACATCACTTGCCAACATGTACAATTTATGATGCTACAATTGTAAAAAATTAGTGCAGGCTTGGTGATTCTTGGCATGTCTCTTACCACATCTGCAGAGCCAATCTTCACAACATTATCAAAGTTGATGTGACCCATAATTTTGTGCCATAGCCAACATTCACTAGTATTTTTTAACAAATAGATTGTTTCTCTAGCCTGTTTAAGCTGATAAATATTACCATCAATCTTGGTTCCTTCAGCTACAAGTTTTCTGAAGACCCCTTTTCTAATTCTACAACCTATGTCATGAAATATGATATTATATCCTTTACTATAGATCTAGATGATACTAAGAAGATTATGCTTCATTTATCTAACATATAACATCCTCTTTCTTGTTCTTACTATTAATTGATATTGTTCACTTACCATATATTTGGGTAGATCCTTCATCACCAATCTCAAATGATCCTCAATCCCACTTCTTGAGATTGATGATCTTTCCTTTATTATTATTCATATGATGAGAATATCCACTATCAACCACTAATACATTTGTTTCTTCTTCTTTTATAGAATGAAGTCCATACAATCTTTACTTATTCATTGACCTTATCATCTTGGAAGGTACCAAACCTCTCATAATCCTTAACAACACTCTTTTTATCATCAACTTTCAAGGCCATAAAAAGTGTTTCATCATTTTAATCATTTTGATTCTCATCCTCTGATGAGCATCTATTCTCCTTAGAGTAAAGACCCTTTTTGAACCTTTTTATTTTACTAATATCTTTTGATTCTCTAAAAGGACATTCAAAAGAAAAATTACCAATTCTACTGCAATTGAAATATTTAAAAGATGATTTACATTCATATCTTTCTCTAACTTTCTCTAGCCTTCTCACAATTTTTTCTCGAACTTCATCAAATCAATCAAGTTGATCAAAATCATCCTTGACCTTCTTACTGACCTTGAATTTTTCTTCCCTTTTAGGAGCATTGTTATCAAGCTCTCTTATCTTAAATGCAGTTAGAACACCATACATTTGATCCCTTGAATAATTATCCAAATCTTTACTTTCTTAAGTAGTAGAAACCTTATAACTATAGCTTTTAGGAAGAGACCTAAGTATCTTTTTCACAAAATCATCTTCTTTAAATTCACTACCGATGCCTCTAAAACCATTTAATACATCATCTACTATGAGCATATAGCTAGAAAAATCTTCATATTTCCCCATTCTTAGAGTTTCAAATATGGTTTTGAAATTATGCATCTTTATTTGATTCACTTTACTATCTCCTTCATATATCCCATTGATCTTATCCCAATTTTTTGTATCACTACTATAATGCATCACTGTCACAAGTTCTAGGTTTGCAAGCTCACTCAATATTGCACTCCTTTATTTTCCATTGTTATCATATGCTTTGATTTCTATCATATGTTTAGATAAGTAGGAACAAAATAACCATCCATGATTGAGTTCCAAACACTAAGTATTAATTAGGTTATGTGTACATCCATTCTTGATTTATAGTGAGGGAAGTTTGAACCATAAAACTTGAAATCCTTGTGAGATCCATATTTTTCCATTCCAACCCTTCCTCAAGTGGTTAAGATTAAGTCATAGGAACCTTTCTCTAATAACAATATTTGTATACACTAGGAGAGTGAGAGGGGATTGATTAAGCCTTTAACAATATTAATCTCTTTACTTTAGTTCCAAAATATATATCTTTCATCAAAATAAATGAAATATAATGCAATCAAAACCAATGCACAAGATAAATCTACATTTAAATGGAGATCCCAATGAGGGAAAAAAACACAGTGAGGATATCTAACAATATATGAAAGAATTGCAATAAGTCCCACTACTATAATTGTAGAAATTTTTCACTAGATAAGGGTAAGATACAAGAAGGACATGGTGAGGAGACTCGCTATCTCAATGTGAGATATATAAAAGTGAATTACAACGTATAAGAATTCAAGATATAACTTATGACATATATTTTTTCATTAGTATGTAAAGGAAAACCATTGGTAATGTCTAAAATGAAAGACATGTTTTAGCACAACTTGACAAAACAATCTACAGTATAAACCGAAGACACAACTTACAAGTGCAAACTGAAAAATTTAAATAGTGGAACCCAACAGGAGTAAACTGACAGAGGAACCCGACAGCACAGTGAAAATCGACATAGCAGATTACAGAGTAAACCAAAAGAGAAGAAAAGAGAGGAACCCGACAGAGCAAGGGAACTCGATAGACAGTTCACACAAGGAACACTGAAATAATTTTAGAGCAACCTGAGCATCAGACACTGAAAGTTAGTTATATCCCAAGAAATGTGGATCTGACATCCACATCAGATAAAATAGTTATGCTTTATATTTAGAGTTTAGATTTGTTTTAAAACTATCTTGAGGGACAAAAAAGATAATTGTAATTGTTTTAATCAGTCTAACTGATTAAAAACATGCAAAGTAGGAGATCAAGGTCAATTTGTAAACCTTTGATCATAGAGTTAATTTTGTAATATGTGAAACTAAAAAGGTCAAATCTATTGTATAAATAGATGTGTAATCATTCATTTAGGATGGATGTGAGGACGAATGTAGTCAATGAGCACATCTATGGATCAGACAAAGAGTTTCAAGAAGCAAAACAACAAAAGATGAATTTGGCTATCAAGAAACAAGAATCAAGGCTACCAATAAACATAGGTATTAATCAATCACATTAGGTGATACATTGTACATGTAATCTTTAATGGATCTATAATCAACAATTTTAGATTGCATACAATCAGGTCAATGAGTATTTTTGTCTACATTCTAACAAGTGTAGCAAAGAGAAGAAATCCTTTCAAGAAAAGTGCATTTAACAATCCTATTGTAAATCTCTTAACTGAGTGCACACTAAACAGTGCTGCTAAAGCTCTTAATAGAGTAGACCTTAACCGGTCTCCACATAAAACTCCTAACAAGGTAGATCATCAGAAGTGATCAAATTGTAAGCCTTAACCAGCCCCTTCCAATCTGCAGATAGTGAATTTTTTGTGGGTGCCATCCCCACCACATTTTTTACCTTCTAATAGGGGTTTTCTACGTTACCATATCTTGTGTTATATGTCATTTCTTTCATGAATGTTTCTATGAATTTCTACATACAATTAAGATTATGAATTGATATCACATGCATAAAGAAACAACACCAAATACGATCGGTAAAGAAAATATTTGATTACATAAGGTTAAAGGTCAATTAACTAAAAGTTTTAGAGGTACTTATTCACCCCTCCCCTCTTAGTACATACTTCCCATTATTTACAACAATAACTTCTAGTAGTCTCCTTAGAGTGCATATGCTTTTGACATGATGCCACAACCAATCATTCATCAATTTGGCTCCACAACTTCTACCACACACTTTTCCTTCCTTAATATTACATCTTCAAAACCACACACATTACACACACATTGTAATTGATTTTATCTTCTATATATGCATCTTGTGCTGGTATTGAGGAACATTAAGAGGAGGGAGAGTGAATCAGTGTTCTAAACCTTTTAACCTTATTAATATAATTCTTCAACCATAAACCAAGAGTAATGAAAATAAAACATACAAAAACCATCCACAACATCATAACACCATGATTTTTATCATGGAAAACTGGTTAAGGGAAAATCACAGTGGGGATCAAACCCACAAGATGATGTACTCTTTTAAAAGTATTATAACATGTTAGGAGTATTACAAGGGGAATGCACATGCATTCAGGAACACTCCCTAAAACCAACTTCTCAGTTACAAAAGAGGAAATCTCACCACTTTAAAATATTGTTGGTTTACAACACAAAATGGTGAATTGGAAGATATCTTCTTATATGCCAAAATAGTTCCATGTAAGTACAATAAAAAATCTATCCTCAACTATCCATCAAACCTCTAATTATAGATCATTCACACATACTACATATATCCATAACATATCTATCCATCTCTCCCATAAATCATCACAAAAACTTGATCTTATATATCCATTTACAAAAATAATGTCTTCAATGGTTGGCCTCAGAAGCATACAGTGTGTCGTGTGAAGTGTCAGCCAAATCATCCATAAAAAATGTTATGCTAACCTCAAATAATGGCATAGATATCTTATACCATGTTGGTTCTACCATTAAAAACTCCAAAATAATAAATCCAATCTAATAGACATGATCACTGATCAATCTAACAATACTCTATCACTATTACTCTCTATACACTGGAAAACTGATACTCAAAACTATAAATTTATCACCTGTGATCACCAACTATAGTGAATCTTTAATAAGGTAATTTATACCATTTATAATCGCTCCTTAAGTTTTTAGACCAAAAATTGAAGGTACCTATTCATATTGAAACATTCACTATGACCTATACACTGTCTCTATTCATCCACACTTAGCAAAAAATTTATTCAGGTCTTTGGAAACTCAAAAAATTGACAAGTGACCATGAGAAACATGTATAGTTTCCATAAATGACAATATAAAAGTCATCAATATTAGTGTCTCTTACCAAAAATCTCCCCCTTTGGCATTGATGGCAACACTTAATGAAAAATGGCTAAGTGTCAAAACAAAAATGACAATCTCCAAACTGCTCCCAAAACCAAAACCTCAAGCCCCCCTAAGATGAATATTTCTTCCTCTAAACCATTTTCTCTCCTATCTCTCTCCATTTGATATCAATGGAAAAGGCTAGGGACTACAAGAAAAATCTTCTACCAAAAACCTATATCTCAGCCTATATACAGATATGCAAGAGTATACTTACAATATTTTGAAAACATCTGAGAAGACATTCTTGGAACAAAAAAATCCAAATCCCAACTTTTCTTCATGCTTTCTAAAATCTGAATTTGTCCACAAACAACATAGGAAATCTTCTCTACCAATTCAAAATCATGTGCATTAGGAGAATTATAGGCTCTCTCTTCTTCCTTAAAACCACTAAGAAATATGTCTATCTTAGGATCAATCACGTTTATTAGCCCACTGATCCTTCTAATTATCATCTCCTTTTCTGTTATCAAGGTTTGGATCTTATCCATTAAGGTGATAACTTTTCCTCCATGACTAGAAGCTAAAGTTCTCAAAGGATCATAAGATTTTGACAATTCAGATAACTTATCCTCACTTTCCTTGATTATCTTTTTAATATGTGCAACACATTTGGGGTATGCAATAAATGATCTATAGATGTTTCCTCCTTTGGTCATAGCATCCTTCAATATTTGTATCCCAACACCCAAATAAATATTATCTTGTACAATGGAAGTAATTAACTGACCATATCTTCTCTTGTCAAATTCATTTTGCACCTTAATCAAAGAAAAATCCTCCTAGGAGTTGAAATGATAACTCACTACATTTAGTAGACCTTCAAGCAGAATGGATGAATAAATGTTATGGTCTTTGGCATAGTTCAGCATGATCTTTGCTAGTACATCAGATGCAAGTGCTAATAGCTCATTATTCTTCTTGTGAGTTTTCAAAATTTGTTTCCTTTCTTTAGTCTGAGCCACTGAAGCAAGCCACATCATCTATACTAGACTCAAACTATCCAGCTAAATTGGACCTTGAATGATTTTTCATCTATGTTAGTACCGTCCTCCTCAAGAAATTCTTTCACTTCCCTCATAGTGTCTCTTGCATCAACCTTTGCGAATCTTCCATCAAAGACTTTCTCCTCTATCACCTTATCAATATGATGTGCATGATTGTCTTCTTCCTTACCTTTATTATCAAATTCTATCTTCTTTTCTTCATCATTCTTCTTTTCCTCACTTACAAAATAGTCATTACTAGATAAGGTCATGAGAGTATCATTTGTCTATCCTTTATTCTCAACCATAGTCTACACTAAGAATGTAATAGGAAATCCTACAATGAATACATCAGGTGCTTCATTTGTCACTTGAAAATATGTATCCATAGTATCTAAGGGTTCATAGATATTAGTCTCTTCATGTGTTTCCTTCTTACTATCCTTCGGAGAAACATCATGTTTGTTAGCTATTAGAATATTTGTAAGCACATTCTTAGTCTCCTCTATTATTTCATCATTTTTTCCTATCAAGAGTTTTTTAATCCTTGTCTTTCTCCTAAGCTCCTTCTTTGCTAACTCAAGTATTTTGTCAATCTCATTAGTAACTGTAACATAAAAAAATATAGATGTTGAGTTGATGTTACTAAAATGTAAAGGAAAAAAATGGGTTTTAGGAGATGTAAAGATGAAAAAGTTTTGGTTAATTATTATTTGTGTTGATTGTATATTGAAATTATGATTGTGATTAAGGGAAGATAAGATGCTCCTTTCTTTCACCCTCAAATACACAAATAGGAGATCCAATTTTGATCAAACCCAAAGGGTTAATACACAAATGAATCCACTATTTGGAAAGAGACCAA
>MU225472.1:465018-499949 GCA_018584345.1 Thuja plicata | reverse complement strand
AGGAGATCCAATTTTGATCAAACCCAAAGGGTTAATACACAAATGAATCCACTATTTGGAAAGAGACCAAGAAAGGGGATCTTAAATTCTGTAATTTGATTGATAAATATGATTAATGATTGTAATTTAAAAGAATAGGAGAAAGTACCAACCTTCCAAAATGGCAGATCAAAGATTGCTGTTTTCTGAGATCTGTAGACTGTTTCTAGAGATGATGATAGTTGATACCGAACCGGAATGAAGAGACAGACAAAACCCAGAAATATTTTTCTGTCCCGATGTCGTCTTATGAAAAAGGTTGACCCTGTACCACTTTTTCCAACTATATCTGCTCAACTCTGAAAGTGTCCCTGTTCGCACAATCTGAAAGAAATCTGAAAAGGGTATCTGGATCTAGCCTTGGATTTATAGTCTTGAACCTGTACCTACAAGAAAAATGTTTGTTTGTTGTGGGGGAGGGGTTTGCCTTGGTCAAACCCCAGTTTTGGAATTAACCTTAATATATGTAATTGAAATTGCAGAGATAAACAAAGTAAACACATAAATTCACCTTGCTTATATGGAAGCACTTGTGGAAGATTCGAATCCGTGAATCCACAAGTATGTATGCATCAAATGGATCTGGAATGTAGAATGTATCACGTAGGATGTCTTAAATCAATTGCTTGTAGATCTCCAACACCAAGTCTTGAATGGGTTCTTGAATTTGGAAGAGGCTTGGAAGAAGGTGGATGGAGAGATCACGAAAAGGGCACTATGTAGTTTGAATCCTTCAATGGCCTCCAATGGATCTCCTTCATGAAAATGGATTCTTGAATGATTGAAAATGGATGGATTCTTGCTTGAAATCTTTCTCCTTATCTTTCTTGAATTGCACTTGAAAATCCTTCTCAATTGCGTAATGATGCTTGATGATGGTTAGAGAAAATGAAAGGAGAAGGCTCCCTTTTATATGAAATTAGGGCACAATCTTCTAAGGAGGCCTACATAGGATAATTAAATCATCATTTAATCCTTTACCCCTAGGAGAGGACCTATATTAAATATAATTTAGGAATCAACCGATTCAAAACCCGAAACAACCGACCCGAAAGTGGGAATAAACTTTTTGTGAAGACTGACATCCCGAAAACCAAAAGTTCCTAGAATTTGGACCCTGGGACAGGGTTGAGGTTGGCCCTATCCTAGGACAGTGCCAAGGTTGACCCTATCCTAGGGTAGGGCCAAGGTCGACCCTGTCCTAGGGTAGGGCTGAGGTCGACCCTGTCCTCAGATCCCAGGATCATAGGTCAGAGACCCGGAATGCAAAATTTAGGTCAAGAAATGGAGGTATGAAAGCTAGGTTAGGGGGGAAGCCATGTAAAGATTAGGAACCCATTTAGAGGTGCTTTTCATGATCCCAAACCACTCACTTAGAAGGCTAAACCAGTCTCCTATGGAAGTGCTTCCATTTTTTGACTATATAGTAATAATTACTAGAAAAAGTTTCATTAAGGATCTTTGTCTTATCTCTCTGTCTTTATCTTGTGCTATAAGTCTTCTTCGCTTTTAAATGTCAAATAATTCATCCAAGATCTCTCCTTTTAATTCAATCAATGCTTTATTATATGTTTTCAAGTAGAAAATAACTCCTTCAACCAATCTCTTCTCTTTCTCATCATATCTACTATAATATTTCTTTACTTGAACCAAAATCCCATTAATTGTCATATTCTTGATAACATTGTTAGAAGTAAAGTGTGGCTTACCTAAGTTAGTTTTAGGATTTTTTCTTGTATTCTCCTCTTCTAATGGTTGTGCCCTTGAAAATTTACCTTTCGTAGCTCCCTAAGATATCAATTGCTTGATAGTATCATCTAAATTAGTCCCTTCATCTTTATCATCCTCCTTTTCTCCTTTATACACTCTTTTTCTCTTAGGTTCATGTTTCTTCTTCAGTTGTGCAGATCTAGATTAAGTTTCCTTTGGAGCAGGGGTCCATGGTGTAAATGTCTTCTTAGGCCTCCTCTCTACAAGACTAACTAAGATCTAAGCTAAAATTATTGTTTTTTTACCTCTAGATGATGATGCAAAAGGTATATAGGTAGGAGGTGGATCAACATAAACATCTACATCTAGGGAACCTTCTTCTTCCTTCTTCTTCTTCTTCTTCTCTTCCTCTTCAAACTTCCTTCTTTATTTTTCCTTCTTCTTCTTAGTGAAACCCATTCTTTCTCCCATCATGTTAACCTCTCTTCTGATTCTTCTATCTCTTGTAGGTCTATTAACCTCAATATAAAATTTTAGGCTCTTCTTATTCTCTATACCGAACCTCTCCTCTTCAGGATCAATAGGTGTATCAAGAAAGTGTTTTGTATAAACTTCAAGTAGATAAACATCAACTTCGTAGCCCATAGACATAATCCAAGAAGTTCTTGGATCAGATTCTACCATCAAGCATGCATTGGTCTCAACCATAAAGCATATTGAGTCTTCAGACTTCTCCACTACCTCTCTTGGAATTATGTATCTTCCATGCATTTCCTCTTGAAAAGCCTTAAAGTATCCCCATACTGTGCTCCTCTTGGATTTTCTCTCTAGCATAATGTAGTAATCACTAATTTGATTAGCCACCGATACATCCTTTTTCTATAAAATATTACCAACTCCAGGAAATAATTTCATGAAGTAAAAGAAAATATACATAATCAGAGAACCATATTTAAAAATACGCTTCTTATCTTTCTTGATTTTTGCCAAATTTTCCAAGATCTACACTCTCAATGCTTCACATATGTCATATTCTACATTCTCTTTCACAATCTTGTAAGTAGTGTGAATGGAGGTACTTGAAATATAATTTTCCCTGCTAGAATGATAAACCTTGAAACCCAAAATCATAGATTTGAACCTAACATCATGTTGCTTTCTATTGTTCATAATCATTTCACATTTATCCCATTGAGATTCAATCGAATGAGTGACAACATCCTTCTTAACTGATTCGAGGGCTGTAACTTCATCACTAGCATTAAATCTTGTAACAACCTCCAAGATTTCCTTAGTGATTTTGTATAGTCAATCCAACCACATAAACAGATCATGCACTCAACTCAACACATATTTTATCCATTCCATCTCATCAAAAATGTGAAACTTCATAATCTAAGATATCTTTAATTGCTCTAATACTTTGTATTCATCTTTCATTTTTCATTCTTTGACAATTCCTCATACAACTGATCAATTGCATTATGCTCTAGTTCCTCAAAATTATAGTGAATATAAGCCCTAATTTCCTCAACATGCAAAATGTAGTTTAACACGCTAGAAAATACGTTTTGGGTCATCCTCCATGAATTTATAGGGGTGTTTCTTAAATTTCGGTCTAGGATGGTCCTTAATAGCGATGATAAATACCTCTTTATGCTATTGGAAGGGCTTTATGTTAGATCTTTTAAAAATTCTTTTGATCTCTATTCACCTTCAATCTCTCTACAAGATCTATCTCAAGGTGGAAAGGTATGAAATGAAGTTTTGAAATGCCTTTTTAAGTCTTTTCATATCAAAAGTAAATCAAAGTTAATGCACCGTACCCTAGCTTCAAAATTGTGTTCAAATATTATTTCGCAAATCCATCCTTGATCCTCCAAAATGTTCATATCCCTTCATAAATTATTCCATTTTGTTCTAAAATCAAATATGCATCTGAATATGTTGATCTCATTCCTTGATCCATTCGATTTAGGAGTCAGGTAAATATTTGTTTATGAAAACTCCCACTTAGATTTTTGACTTAATCTATTTGTTGATACAATTTCCACACCAGATGTTGGTGCGATCTTTCCAGTAGCATCAATTTTCTCTTTTCTCACCCATGTATTTCTCATTTCCTTCTTAACTTCTTCAAAATCAATCTTTTGTTTACCGTTATCATTCTGCACATTATATCTTTCTAACAGACCTTTCATATCCACATCATTATTGAATCTGTAATACCCAGTAATGTGACTTGGATTATTGTATTTGAAACATATCATATTAGATTTCCCATACCTAAATTTATCTTTATTTGTCCTCAATATAAATTGCTTTCCCATGTGTCCAAAGCTATTGCATTTGTAACATGTAATGTTCCATTTGTTCATAGAGTTGTTCATCTTGGATTTGTATTCATTTGATTTGTTCCTGTACTGATAGCATGTGAAACAATATCCTGAAAAAAGATGTAGCATTACTTCTATGTCTGTATTGTGTTGCCTTATGACCCAATCTGTTACATACAAAACATTTATCATTGAATTTTAGTGCATTACGAGTCCTTTTAGGTCTCTCATTCAGATTGTCTGATAATGTGTCATTCTGACTAGATCCAAAGCTTTCACCATTTTTAAAACCAAGTCCTTGTGTATCCCCTTTCATCTTTTGGCTCTCAAGTTATTCACTAAGCTTCACTTAACTAGCTTTGAATGTACCATTGAATTCATTAGCAACAACAAGCTCACGTCTAAGACTTTTATTTTCTTCTTCAAGATCTTCAATAATTTTTATAAGCTCATCATCATGATGTTTGGATTTATGAATAAGGTAATATTCATGCTTCTTCCTTCCATAAATTTCATCTCTTAGAATCCAAACACCTTAATTTCCATTTCACGTTTTACCTTTTTACATTCCTTTGTCTTCTTCTTTAAGGATTGCTCAAGATTTTCTTTGTCTATTGCAAGCTGTTCACATTGATCTTATTTTTATTTTAAGGCTTATAGATCATCATTTCTCTCTTTTTGTTTTATCTTATCAACAAGATCTTTCCTTTTGTCCCTTGATTTTTTGATTTATTCCTTCAAAGTTTTAATATATTTTTTGCTTCCTTAAGTCTTCCTTCTAATTCTAGATTATGAACATTTGACTTGTCAAGATCTTTAGTGCAATCAAGAGCTACTCTTGAATACTATCTGAATCTAATGAATCATCTATCAAGATCTTCCTCAAGCTATTATACTTTTTCTAAGCCAACAAGCTCTGATACCATTTGTTGGTATTGACAAACACTGAGGGGCGGGGGGGGGGGGGGGGGGGGGGGGGGGGGGNGGTGGGGGGTAATCAGTTTTCTAAACCTTTTAACCTTCTTAATATGATTATTCAACCATAAACCAAGAGTAATGAAAAGAAAACAATTGAAATACATAAAAAGAATCCACAACATCATAACACAATGATTTTTATCATGGAAAACTGTTTAAGGAAAAAACCATGGTGGGGATCAAACCCATGAGATGATGTACTCCGTTAAAATTATTATACCCTATTAGAAATATTACAAGGGAAATGCACATGCATTCAGGCACACTTCCTAGAGCTCACTGCTCAGTTACGAAAGAGGAAAGCTCACTCATTTACAAAATTTTTGGTTTACAACACAAAATGGTGAACTAGAAGATAACATCATTTATTCCAAAATAGTTCCATGTAAGTATAATACAAAATCTATGATCAACTAACCATAAAACCTTGAATTACATATCCTTCACACATACTACATATATCTACAACATATCTAACCATCACTTCCATAAATCATCACAAAAACTTAATCTTATATATCCATTTACAATAAAAAATATCTTCACTGGTCGACCTCATAAGCATAAAGTGTATCATGTGAATTGCTGGCCAAATCCTCCATCAACATGTTATGCTAAGCCCAAAAAATGGAATAGATCTCTTTTACCATATCATTTCTACCATTAAAAACTCTAAAATAATAAATCCAATCGAATAGAGACGATCGTTGATCGATCTAACAATACTCTATCACTGTTACTCTTTGTACACTAGAAAACTGATACTCAGAACTCTGTAACTTTCTCACTTGAGATCATCAACTGATACAAATATGGAATAAGGTAGTGTATACCATATATAATATATCCCTAGGTTTTCAATCCAAAACTTGACAGTACATGTCCATACAAATTAATTCATTGTGACATGTACATTGTCCCTGTGTAAGGATGGAAACCCAATACTATCTCATAAAACCAAATAATCATCATGTCAATTATATTAATTAATACAAAGATAACTATAAGTGCATCATTATTTCTATGCAATATGAATACATGCTACTTCATCACATGACATGATATCAATTAATGAAGCACAAAGTACATGATTACAATTTTTACAAAATATGACTTAGGGAGTCCATTACCACTAGTCATAATAATACATAAAGAGTACAAATAATGTATACAAATATTGAAATCTTCAATAGTATATTCCAATAATATTTATCAATCAAAGACAAAAACATGGTCAAGGTGTTTTTTCCACCCAACCATGAAGCTTACACTTCCCTAGAGAGTTCTTCTTGACATGAAGAACCACTAACGCTACATGAGATGCTTAGAAAAATGGAACCTGTGAACAAGAGGGAATTTGGCTCATGCCTGATATTATCTACATGCATAATATTATCTTATGAGAACATGCTATGATCTAATATCAGGTTATGGTAATGAGAAAATTAAATAAAAATTGTATACGGTAAAATAAATTAGAATTGGAAAAAGGAGATTCTATGCTCCTGCAATCCCATATTAGGCACCCATCCTGGAAGGTAAACTTTCCACAAACACTCATGAAGAAAATTATTTTCTAATCTAACATCATAGCTTTTTATAAGTTTTGATCAATTGCTGGAGATTATGAAGACCGAGTGATAATAAGCATACATATCCGTAGAAATGGTTAGCTCAGTTGTTATTTTGTCATTGATGTCAAGAAATTGATTTACTGATTTTTATTGAGTTACCATATCATAGGAAGGAGAATTTAAATGGGTGACAAATATAGATTAGACAATGATGAAGTAATATTGATCTAGTTGTTTGCTACTATATATTTGATGTTATCAAGTCAGTACACTTGATTGATTAAGTCATAAATTGCAAAGAGTTAAGTTATGACTAAAAAGAGTCACTCTACCGACCTAGATAGAGTCAGTTGGTATAGAGTTGTGTTAATCAATTTTAGTTACTGAGCACCCGGCACCGAGTAGTAAACGAAGTTAGTTACTGAGTTGCAAGAAAGTTACCAAGTACATGATATTAATTGTAAATGATGATAAGATCAAATTTAATACAAAGCTATGATGATCTGGATGGAGATAAGAATTAAAGGAAGTTTTTTAGAAGATCTACGAGCAAGAAAATTCAATAAAAAGATCTAAGGAAAATATCAAGCGGTTAAACCTGATTGTGAGAGTTCCAAGAAAAAGTTCAAGTTACGAGGTAAAAGTTAATCGATTTATTGAGTTAAGATTTATGAAGAAGATGATTGAATGGCTGAGCGCAAATGATGGAAAACCTAAGCAAGGAGATTAAGAGGAAAAATATTTTCTACATAAAAGATGAGAAATTAACAGAGTTTAAGATGTTGGTGAATTGAATTAAGAAGTAGAAGAAGCTAAAGAACAGAGTTACCAAGAAGAACAGAGAAGCAGAAAGAGAAGAATCTATAGTCTAAAATAGAGACAAATGGAGTATGTGATGCCAATATTCAGGTGAGCATAAAGGATTTGACACAAGAAAAAGGTAGTTGCTATTTTTTTAGATCAAATTTTTATTGTTGCTTATTAGCATTTGTAATAGAGAAAATCTCTTAACCGAGTGGATTTAATAGTCCTATTTGTAAATCCTAGACATAGGTGACATTCCAAAAGAGTGTTTAAAGTCCTCTAGCAAGGGCACTCCTAATAGGGTGAAGATCTTAACCGATCTGAGGTAAATCCCTTAACAGGGTCACATCTAGAAAATGTGTTTGTAATCTTTAACATGATAAGTTCTTAACTGAGTGTACTTCAGGAAGGTACATTTTTATTGTGGGTCACATTTCTCACAGAGGTTTTTCCCATATTGGGTTTCCTCGTTAAATCTAGTGTCAACTAAGTTAAATTTGTGTTAACTAAGTTTGAATGATTAATTTGCATATTATGAGATGTATGGTTGTTTACGTTATTAAGTTATTTGGTGAATCAGTTATTAGTGTATTCAGTTCTATCGAGTGAGTCAATGAGTTAAGTTTTAAGTGTTTAAGTTTGATTTGGTTTGATTCACCCTCCCCCTCTCAGTGGGACCAACAATTGGTATCAGAGTGTTGGTTCTTTGAAGTGTTAAGTTTAAAAGGACTTGAGTCAATATCTAAAGATGTATAAGAGGGAAGCACCAAACTTGAATAGGGAACATTTCTCTAAATGGAAAAGCAGAATGATATTGCATGTGTCCAGTATAGGAGAATATGGACTTCATTTTCTTGATAATGAATATATTTCACCGACTACTGCACTTTTGACAATGACTGAGAAAAGATAGAAGTAAGAAAACACACAAGTCATGATTGAGATAGCTTCTACACTTACCGACCAGGAATATAATGAACTTGATGGATGCACTACTTAAAAACAAATGTGGGATAAGCTTATTTTGACTTATGGTGGAGATCAACATGTTCAAAAAGAAAAAAGTAGAAAGTCTGAGAGGTAGATTTGATTCAATGAGAATGAAAGATGGAGAAAACATAATAAAATACACCACTATACTTAAGGAGATTGTAAATTTTATTAGAGGAGCTAGTGGAGCCATAAAAAAGAGAAGATGTTACAAGCAAAATATTGAGAACCCTGCTACCAAGTTATGCTATTCGAGTATCTTCTATACAAGAGTTGAGATCCATTCCTCAAATGAATGTTTCACTTGATGCTACTATTGGTAAGATGGTTATATTTGAGATTAATGATTTTGATAATAGTTTACCTGCTACATCTAAGATTGAGTCTGCATTTAAGTCATCTTTGGAGATAGGAAGTACTAAGGACTCTAGACCTAGTGATGGATATTTAGCAGTGCTAGTGCAAGATTTTACAGCCGTCAGAGTGGTTTGGAAGAGATATATACTGCAGATGAAGAGAACAAGATAGATTTTGAAGCTTTGTTGGCTAGAAGGCTACAAAGAGGCAAAGGCAAATATAGAGGTAAGTTACCCTTGAAATGTTTTAACTATAAAAATATTGGTCATTTTGCATCTAATTGCCCTGAGAAAGATAACGAGGAGAAGAAAGATAAAAAGATAAGGACAAAAGAGAAATAAATTTTAGGAGATTCAGATACTACAAAAACAAAGGTAATAAATCTTGTCATATTTCTAATGAAGACCTAAGTTATGATGATTTAGATGACAATGATGAAAAAGAAGTTGTTTATGTTTCTAGTAAAGACAATTCTGATCAAGAAGAACTAAGAGCCCTGATATCTCAAGTAAGTAAGAATGAAACATGGATTATAGATAGTGGTTGTTCACATCACATGACTGGTGAGACACTTAAGTTTATTTCCTTGGAGAAGCATGATGGAGGATTTGTTAGATTTGGTAATGATGCTCCATACCCCGTGAAAGGAAAAGGTTCTATAATTCTACTGAATAACACAAGAATTGATGATGTTTATTGGGTTGAAGGCTTAAAGTATAATATGTTGAGTCTTGTACAGTTAAATAACACAAGTCACCGACTGGAATTTCAACATGGAAAGGTGAATTTTTTTGATAAAAAGAAAAGTTTGATTGCTACTGGAGAACAATATAAAGGTAATTTATTTTATCTTGATACTTCTGTGAAGAGTTGCTTGTTTGCTAAAGTTGAGGATGTATGGGTATAACACAAAAGGATTTGTCATGTTAATTTTGAGAACTTGATCAAAGTGAGTAAAAATAATAGAGTCAGAGGATTACTGAGATTGGAGAAACCTGAGAATGCTATGTGCAGAGAATGTCAAATGGGTAAGATGACTAAATCTATTTTTACAAGCAAGACTTATGTTACACAAGGAATTTTGGATTTAGTACATACTGATTTGCGTGGACCCATGAGAACTAAGAGTTATTATGGAGACATATATTATATTCTATTTATGGATGATTATTCTAGAATAATGTCTATATTATTTTTAAAATAAAATTCTGATGCATTTCAAATGTTTAAGTGGTATAAGGCCTAGGTTGAGAAAGAAATAGGAAGACAACTAAAATGTCTGAGATCTGATAGAGGAGGTGAGTTTACATCTGATGTGTTTACACTAGTTTGTAATGAAAATGAAATTAAGAGATAGATGTCAACATCGAGGAAACCACAACAAAATGATATTGCTAACAAAAGAAATAGATCTATTATTGAATATGATAGGACATTGATGATTGAGAAAGGTGTTTCAATTTTTTTTTGAAGAGAAGCAGTAAGTATTGTTGTTTAAACACTGAACTGAGTGCAAATGAAAAAGGTACCAACATATATGATTTGATAACTAAAATTTAAACCAAGAAGTATGATAAACTTCAGGTCTATTTTCCTTTCTTTAGTGACTTCTTCACCTTATAAGGAACTTTTATTTCTCATAGAAACATGAGGATTACCTGGAAAGAAATTGCAGTTGTTTCTCTCATCTCTCTTTGATTAGAAACATGGTAGATTTGGAGCTTTCTTGACAACTCCATCAGGTTACTTTTACTTAGAGTCGCCACCTCTTTGTAGAGGAAAAAAAATTCAAACAATAAAAGCCATTTGCAACATATATTTGTTTCTGGGTTTTCTCCAACTAGCAAAGCCACACAATATTCTTTACACTTGCTGTAATAAAATCACTTCTAGGCTGGCATTACATAGATCTTAAATAAATTTTAGATTCTAGAAACCTTGACTCTTTCTCACAATGAATTTAACATTATCCCCAGTAAATTCACCATTTATGTTGGTGACTCAGATGGTCTAACTTGAAATTGGGTTAAATGTTATGAATATTAGAATACCAAAGATTCTAGGAAAAATTCAACAAGACTATTGCATCTCTTTTCCCTAGTAGAGTCACCATTTATGTTGGGTCTTTTTCTTGCAATCCTCAATCCTAAAAGAGAAAATGGGAACCAAACCTTGGGATCTTCATTTAATTCACAAAATTTGCATCATCAACAAATTGAGGACATGAAAAGCCAACATTGACAAGGCATACAAGCCTTCTTCACTTTGAGTTCCACACACTCAAGAGGGTTTTCCTAATAACATAGATATACATATATAATAAACCTCTTGCTAAAAAACACTATGAAGACATGCAACTGTGGATAATTCTCAGACTTGTAGGTAATGCACATTAAAAACTCTACCAATCTTATGCAAGCTCCTACCTGCATCAATTGTACTAAGAACTAGATCAGACCAGTCCTACACTAATCAACATAAAACTAAAATGATATGAATATGATTTGAGATTGCTTCTAAAAATACTTCATATCTAGAAACTAGTGCCTTATCCATTGGGCTACAGAGTCAAACATATAACCATAATAGAAATCCACATGAACAATAAGCTCAACAAACCAACTTTAGATATGGTACTGCCTTGCACCAAAAAACCTACTTATATCATCACAAATCTCTACTTATGAAATCCAATTTAGTATTCAGACTTACTAATACTTGCTCTCAGAATTTAACTCTTTCCTTAGAAGAGGCCCACAAACATTTATTACAAAATACACAACATATGCGCAAACAAATTCTAATATCCTTAATATTCAAATTTTTATAAGTCTGAATACAGTCACTTGAGACCATTTTTGTTTTAGACAAATAAACTAAGCCCTTTCTTGGAAATAGATCAATACTGGAACAACACAACCACAAAGAGATGTGGAGATGAATTAGGAATACCTGATACCTTCAATTCAAAGAGTCTTAATGCACATAAATGGACACAAATCCATGATAAAAATAGTTAACCTACACTAACTGGTCTACCATTGTTCATAAAATAAAAATATTACAATAACATACTACATCTGCAACCTACAACTCAACACCCATTATTTATAATAGAACTGAAGAACAATGTTTAGAACTGGAACCTAAAAATTGGAATGCCTTGGACCCCAAAAAAATAGAACCCTTCAAAATTGAAAAAGAAAAGAAGACATAGAAGGAGAATAAACCTAAAAATGATCTTAGATTGATGCATGCCACCTTCGTAAAAAAAATCTGATTCTGCAAAATATTTTCCTCCATTTCACTTGCTGGAAGTTATCTGCCTCTTCTTTGAATATTCACGTGGCATTCAAAATCTAATTCTCTACCTTTTCCCCTGCTTTTGAAATCTGGAAAATTCTCCCTTACACCCTTTGTGATATTATATTTCTTACTTTTGAAATAATAACATTTCCAAAGTTGGTCCTATGTAGATTTAAATAACACTGTACAGATATTGAAATAAATCTAATGTCATAAATTTGCACATAAATATATTATTTTGCACTTTATTGATCCTTAATCCTACCATGTATCGCTCCCTGGTTGGTTTGGAATCCACATAAGTGCCACTAGGAATCTTATCTAATCCTGCCTCCATCTTGTTAGCCTGCCACATGTTGATCAGGCATGATCCCGTGATGGTATCCGCCGAGCACCTTTTGGATTGTCGGATCATGCCTGCCGTTTGATCTTGCCTTGAGATTCATACACCATCACACAAGTTTCTTTCCATGTGTCAATTAGGTCTAATCCCATGATGGTATCCTCTGAGAACCTTTTGGATGGTGAGATCATGCTCACTGTTCAATATTTTCATGGGATTCATGTCTGTCTGAAGGTTCCTTGCCACGTGTCATGCCCTGTCAACTTCCACCTCACACTCCATCTAGGTGCAGGCCCACAAAATTATCTTACCAATTGCTGGTAGACCAATACTCCTCTATTCGAGTGCACTCACCAAGGCCTTTTATCTTTATTAATTTTACATATAGTGTGTTTTTATATATAAACACTTTAAAATTTCCTCCCATGACACATGTGGGACAATGGCTTCACAACCTGCTTACAAATTCACACCCTACACTTAACAATTTGGTAATAGCAAAGAGTCTTCTCCATCCAACACCAATCATCACATGCCTTGCATGTGCATACTGTTAAATAAACAGTGCTCCCACTCTACTTTACAAACCACGGTCAACATAGATTCTTGTTTGGCGTGTCTTTTGATAAGCTTGAGTGTTACTAACAACCCCTTGGAGCAGTACAAATGTCCAAAGAATCAGACGTGTATGGTTTTGGAGTGCTCCTTGAAATTGTCACAGGGAAAGACCCCTCCAGCGTTAGTACACATCTTCCCATGTGGACTCTCTCCATTGAGGAAGAAGGGCAGATGAATGAAGTGTTGAATGGGAGAGGAAACAACTGATGTACATTGGCAATGCATTGTGCATCTCCCCATGTAGACACCCATCCTATGATGACCCAAGTGGTCGAAATGGTAGTCAAATTTATAGGAATCAGTAATGCCCACTCTTTTAAATGGTCCCATTGATGAAAGTTCTTGTTTCTAAATCAACCCTTTTACCCATAAAAAACATGGGCTCCCAATATGTAGTCCTTGCAAAGCTCTATGCATGTCTCAGCATCAACTACACTAAACGAATCATCAAGAAAATATATGTTAGCATCCTGATAAAGTTCCTGAGCAAGCTGTGCTCTTTTCTTTTTTCCACCACTTATATTGATCCCTCTCTCGCCAATGATTGTTTGATCACCATGTGAAAACAACCCCAAGTCTTTCTTCAAAGTACAGGCTTGAAGAACATTCTTGTACTTCACTTTATCCATTTCATCATTGAAAAGAATGTTTTCCTCAATGTTACCAGTCTGAATCCATGCAGACTATGACAAATCAAGACTTGAATTGGCCCTTTCCCTTGGGATAATCCTAGAAGTAGAGGCAGATGGGACTGTTGTTGTTAACAATAATACAACCATGCTGTCCCTGTGAGCCTCTGGTTCATTGTTTGGCTCCAAACATAATTCATTTTCCCATGCAATCATCACAACATGTCTAAATAAATTTATCATAATTCAATTACTTCCACTTTGGTGTAGGAAGGGAGGATAAATGAAAAAGGTTGAAAAACTAGCCTCACACCCTCCCATTTCATTCCCTTGCAACAATGTTAATTACTTTTAGTAAGTTGTGCTTACTTCGCAAATACAACACTTGATGGAGTCATGTTTCTTTAATACACAATGCTAATCAATTCAAATGCCAATGCCTATGCTTTCACAACTTTAAAGAAACAATACTTTTAAGATTTGATGGCTTTGGTGGATGTTCATGCTTTATTTTCAAAAAGCCCCAATTCCTGTGCACACACTGTGTTTAGCTTTGGCGCCTGCTCTAAGAATTTATTTGAAAATATCGACAACCTTTTCAGTCAAATATACAATATTGTTTTACCTTTAATTGACCAAAATGTAGCCTATTGCGCACTTGGATATTAAGACATTAAACTGGCAGCAAATACAACCAAATTTTGAAAACTCTGCAAAATGGCCCCGTAAATAACAACTGGCCTCTGGAACTAGAGCACTCAAATATGGAGGACTGGGAGGTTTTTATGTTTATCATTACTTTGCAAAAAAAAAATTCCACGATGCTTCCTGAGGCAGGATATTTTAATCTCCAAAAGTGACCGCTTATCACAAACTACAAAAGCACTTGTTAAAATGATGGAAACTAATTTTGGAATCAGCTCCAAAAAATACCAGACAAATCCTTGAGACCCTACTACTGATCTTGGTAGTATACTTACATACGAGGAGTACAGATCCACAAATGGAATCTCATAAAAACTATTAAAAATGAACTTACAATCCTCTGAAAGTGACTTTTCTATAAATTCAACTCTGTCCCACCTTGAAACCCGAATAAAAGCCTTTAGATTTGACTTCACAAACCTATCAAATGGGTCCATTCTGGTCTGAAACCCTGGACATAGATTCATCTTCACACAAAGAATACATAGTTTCAATTATCTTGTTCTAAAGATCAACTAGTCAACCCACATTAATTACCCCTCAAAGTTAACCTTTTAACCACTTTCTAAATTCAAACTCAATAAGATTGCATAAGTTAGATTTTGAACTGGCTGAGAAAAATAGAAAAATGGATTGACCATGGTATGAGAATCCACATAATGGAACATTTTCATGATTATAATATGGGGGAACACTCCTTATGTCATGAGTATAAATCTAGCCAAAGATACAAACCTCCAAAGTGGGACACTTAGTAAAATCCGAAACTGTGCAAAGTGCAGATCTGGGTAAGTTGCATTTACTTTGAGCTTACCAAACTAGTCAAATGGATTGACCATGGTCTAAAAATGGATACATAAGTTATTTTTCATGAATTGAACATGGGGAAATTCTAATTATGTCATGATAGCCAAGTGGACATGATATGTAGGCCTCCAAAAATAGGTCATCTCATTGATCTTGGAGATGTGCGTAGTGCAAACTTATGCAAATCCCTCAAACTAGGTGTAACACAAACAAAATAAAACTGATCACATGGGGTTGCAAATGGATACATAAGCTCAATGATATGCACACAAAAAAATCCCAAAGTGATCTCTTATGACACCTAACTAGGAATCAAATTTTCAGCCTCTCAAAGAGGGCAATTTAGAACATCATTTAGAGTATATTCTAGTGCCTTAGCAAATTTCAATATGGTACTCTCAAAAATTTGATAGTACTTACACAACTTGTGCATTAATATGAGCTATTCTATCCATTCTCTCTTGATATTGGAGACATTCATAAGCTCTATTCCTTTCTTGTCTGCAATGGAAACATGTCCCACAAAACCCTCCTCTTCCTAGTCATTTCCCTCTTCCTCTGCCTCTTTGATCTCTATTATTTTGATCACTAGGGTTATACAAATTGTTTCCCCAATAGTTTTCACTGCTACAAGATTAACCATTCTTCTTTTAATCTTCATTTCATCCTCTATAAGACTGTGCACCACATGCCCTATTCCACTTTGCTTTCTCTCAAGCTTCTTATTCAGTTTTTCATCTACTTTCAAAGAAAATTGATATGCATATTCAATAGTAAACATTCTTACCATGATCAAATCTTCTTGAAGTTCGGCCTCAACCCATTTATATAATGGGAAATATTCTCCTTGTTGTCTTCAAAATGACTTATTCTAATAAGAATTCGATAAAACTATTTTTGTATGTTCCTGGATAGATTTTTTCTCTTTCTTCAACCCTTATATTTTCTTTAGCAAATAAAGTTCTTGGCAATAGGAATCAACTTCCTCTTTAATTTCTCCACCATTTGATCTCATCTTGTTATCATCTCCTTTCCTTTTCTATTCCTCTCCAACTGAACTTCTTTCTACCAAACCTTTGCATGACCTTTCAACTTTTCCTTTGCAAATCTATCCCTCTCAGGGTTTTCTATTTTCTCATACTCAAAGTACACTTCCATATGATTGATCCAACCGATCAACTCTTCAGGATTACGATTTTCAAAAAATGTAGAAACTTCAATATTTTCTCTCTTTCCAATCTTGAAAATTACCCTCAAAATCTTAGCTTCAACATGATCCCTAACCATTTCTTTCTTTTCTTCAAACTGTTCTTCTTCTTTATATTCATCCTCACTTTTATCTCTTGCCCTAATATTATCTCCTCTACGTATCTCCTCTTACAGTACTTGCACTTGCCTCTAGAAGGCTCTAAAACACTCTTATGTCACACCCACAACTCTTTCACTGCGGTTTCTTTATGAAGGCATTTTTGGTACTTATCTCTCAGACCCACAACCATAGTCCTGGTGCAAACTACCTCACATATGATGGTCTGTCTACACACATAAGAACTTCTACTCTGATACCACTTGATGAAGGGCACTCCCCTTATTCAATTAAATACACATAAAACAATAGGGAAATAAATAGAAAATTGCAAGAACAGAACAATAGATATAATACAAACACTTTCTTTCTATTATTTTTAATGAAATGTCATTACAATATTTAGAAAATTAACATGCGACATCCACTTGGAAATTTTCATTACAATAATCTGCAAGATAGAGCCATAATCTACACTACATGAACTAAACCCTAAAATCCCCCTTCAGCCCTATATAAGTAGCACAATCAACCACTTTAGAATATTCTAGAAAGTGAAATTTTTGCATTTTGGCACCCATACGTTAAATTTCCCGCTTTAAGTGTCCTTCGCTATTCCTTTTGTATTGAAACTTGAGTCACGAAGACCCAATTCATGAAAACCATAACTTATGAACCATTGAGTCAATTGGCTATTATGATTCCATTTCAGAAATTCCACAAAGTGCTCTACACCCTAGATTTGTGAAGCGCCAGTTGATCAAAGTTTGACCCCTTTTTGGAGCCTCTAAAGCCTTCAAAACTGATTTCAAAGTTTTTTGTACCACCCCGCAAAAACAAAAAATTCAATATCTTCAAAACTAGACTTGATCTTGCCATGAAACTTTTTGGGTACCCTTATATATCCAAAGTGACCCTCAAGGGAAGTAATTGGGACAATATGTGCTCAAATGAAAAGATTACTTAAAATAGTAAAATTAAAAAAATAGTAACCTTTCCCAAAGATATCCCTTACTGAAAAACTAGACAATATTTTTGGGTGATACAAGATTGCTGTTACACCCTGGATGCTTTTGCATAAGACACCCAAGGTAATTTGAGAAGTGACATTGTCACATCTCAAGTGTTCAGAGGAAAACCAAGATGATCAACCTCTTCCTTTGATAACCATGATGAATCTTCAACATGCCTTCCTTTCCATTTGACAAGATACTATTCATATTGTCTATTTCTTGTGCTACTACCAACATGACTATCCAAGATATCTTTTATCTCATCTATAGCTAAAGTTGGTACTAGAATATTACACTATGCTTATATTATCTCATCTGTAATACTTCCTTCATGGTACTTTTTCAAATCTAAAATATTAAACACTGGTGAAATATTGAGTTCACTAGGCAACTCTACTTCATAAGCATTTCCCGAATCATGCTTCTTTAGGATTTTGCATGGTCCAAATTTCTTCATCTTCAACTTATTGTTTTTCCCACTAGACATATCTCCTTTCTCAAACGAACCATGAATTCATCTCCAATCTGAAATTCCTTACGTCTCCTTTTATGATCTTCTTTAATCTTGTACTGAATATTCATTTTATTAATATGCTTCCTCACCTCTTCATGCAATTTGTTTAAGTGTTTTGCAAGGTCTTCAACTTCAGCACTATTCTTTTCTCCATTTTCCAACTTCCTTAATTCTGAAGCATTTCTAGGACTACTTCCATATACAATCTAGAATGGTGATTTACCAGTGTTCCTATTGACAGAATTATTGTATGCAAATTCTGCCTGTGGTAAAATCAAATACCGCCCTTTCAGTTTATCTCCTACTAAGCATCTCAACAAATTTCCCAAACTCCTATTCACCACTTCTATTTTTCCATCAGTCTACGGATGGTGTGCTGAGCTAATCTTCAAATCTATCTTTAGCTTCTTCCATAATGTCCTCCAAAAGTACCTATCGTAGGATCATAATCCTGTCTCCACAATCTCGAGTTAACGAGGGGGGTTAGTAGCACCGATTTGAAATGGGGGAAATCAATAAAATAACTAATAAGAATGAAACTATGAACAATAAAATGACAAGCAATAAAGGAGGAATACAAATGAATGCAAACCAGCAAATCTTGAATCTTCTATTGTCTCTCTCTACTCCTTCTGAAATGTTGTTTGTGTGGTGCTCAGTATTGGTGTGGGCAGCGTCTATGGCTTGGGAGTGTTGAGAATATGCTATTGAATGTGTGATCGCAAGAAAGCTTTATTCTTGAACCAATCTGACAAAGTAATGGCACACGTGAGCTTGAAATCCTAGATCCTTCAAATGGTTATGAGGGGTTGATTATATAGAATATGAAAATGATATGAACAGTTAAGATCAATCCCAAAGATAGGAGGATGAACGGCTAAGATCAAAGGGAATTGTAGAAGCCATCAGTAAACTCCACCTCCTCAACTAGGAGAGAGGAGATAAAGTTTGGTTAACTGAACAACTAATTATGAGTTACCTTTAGAACTGAAGAGGTAATTTGGAGTTACCTTTTTGAACTAAAGAGGTAGGTGGAGTAATTCATGCAATCAGAGATCTGATCAAGAGTTCTCTTTTTTTTATAAATAAAGAAAGGATTTTAATTGAATATTTAATTCATTTTTATAATTAAAGTATTCAACATGTGAGATACTTGAATTCTTTTTAGTTTAGAATTGAATTATTGAATGAAATTAAATTAATTTAATTAGAAGAATTAATTAATAAGTTTAAATATTTAAATTTAAACTTTAGGAAATTGAATTTAATTAATTAATGGAGATTAATCAATTAAGGTTAATTAATTAAATAAAATTAATTTTAGGGATTTGATTAGATGATTTGGGGAATGAATTTAGAGATAAAAAGATAATTAATTAATGATTAAAAAACCATTGATTAATAAATGAAAATTAGTGTGTTTAATGTAAAGTTGCAAGTCTGTCCATTTTAGGGTGTCTATATTTGCCCCTCTTCGATGCATTGTGGCTTGTCACATTGTGTCAAAGATTCTCTATTTTGATCTTGCCCCAGCTTGCCCTGGTGATAGTAGGTGTATTTATGCCCCCTCAACAAATTTGAGTGAAAAGTCGCGACATGAGCGTTAATTTGTTGATACTGTAAAATGATTACTTGGGTTTCTTACTACTTGTGAAGATACTTCAATATGCCCCTGATATCAACTATTTAAGTTTCCGGGGTCCGGGAAGATAAAATTGAGGTCCTGCAGGAATTAGGGTTTTTTGGACCCTTATAAATAGCTTGGAGAGCCATTCATTTGTCACTTTTCACTCTTGGAGCTCTTGATCATTGGGTGAGTTTGTTCATAGATTTCTTTCCTTTCTTTGTTGTTTTTGAGGTATGGCGTGCCTTCCTGGAGTCATACATATTTCTGATCGGGTCCAGACTTTTTGTCGGCCAGCTAGCGCAGGACGTCCGGTGAGTATCCTAGTCCTTGTGCAATTAATGCTCATATTTATTGCATTTCAAATTTTATGATTTTTTGAAAAATTTCCCAAGTTGCCGCAATTGCCGATTGTGCTGATTGCATTTTGCAATCGATAAAGGTGCTGCAATTGTTGGGTTTAATACCCAAATTGTAGTAAAAGTGCCATATTTGCCAACTGCATGCTGCAATTGGTATAAAGGTGCTGCAAATGTATTAGGATTGTCACAATTGCTCTGTTTGTTATTTCTAGCATGCACTTGTACTTGTCTAATACTTCTTCTTTTGTCCTGATATCGATGATTGACTTTTTTGTTGTTTTGCAGTACATCGGGACGATTCTGTGTTGCCGGGAGTCTAGACTTGCCAGGTTAGTATATCGCTTCTAGCTTTCAGAGGATGCGAGAGATATTCTGAGGCATATTGAGTTATATTGGATATGTTATATGCCTGAGATCATGACCAACACGGGTATGATCTCTGCTCTCCTATACAGATGGAATTCTGATACTTGTACATTTCAGTTGCCGAATGTGGAGTGTACTCTCACATTGGAGGACGTTGATTACATCCTTTAGATTCCCATTCAGGGTGCTCTTGTAGAGTATACCCAAGGCCCTGATATTACTTCTTTGTCCAAGCTATCCAGTCTTCCCTAGGATCAGCTTGGCATGTCTGATCCATATGATATCCCATGGTCTAGGTGTGGCATGGGTTTAGACAGGTTGTCTACCTTGTTAGGTAGTTTGATATGTGGGATCTTGTGTCTTGATCTTCGCCAACATCACTTCTTTTTTTGTCTTTGGTGTTGTGTTACGGGGTATGGTTAGAGAACATACTATGTATGCATGGGGTCCCTATATGCTGGCCCATATGTATTTCCATATGTTTTATGCGGCTTACCTTGGTGGTTA
Source organism: Thuja plicata (assembly GCA_018584345.1). Lineage (NCBI taxonomy): Eukaryota > Viridiplantae > Streptophyta > Pinopsida > Cupressales > Cupressaceae > Thuja > Thuja plicata. Next base: position 479,061 of record MU225472.1, on the reverse strand, counting down.
GTCTCTTTGATGCAGTGTGACTCTCTTGTAGATCTGGGCATGGGAGCATATTGTTGTCTATAGGCCCTTTGGTGCTCATGATCTTCCTTCGGGAAGACCATATGTATTTATGTATAATGGAGCTATTGTGTAGTCCCATATGGGACACTTGATGTACTAGTGGCAACAGTTGGAGACGATGCCATATTTTATCTAGAGACCTTATAACGATTGTCTTGTTTGGGATGGGGAGGATGCACTCCTTCCCTTCTATCAACAAAGGACATTCTTGATTGGTCGTGTTAGCAGCCATATTCATATGATTGATTTCCAAAAGACCAATAGGGTGTTCTATCAGTTTGGAGAGAGGAAGGGTGTATTTGATTCTTTTGCTTACTTTGCTTGCCGATTGAGGGATAGATTTCATGGGTCTACTTCCTGTTGCATGTACGTGGTGATCAACCACTGCTGATGTAGGTATATTTTTTGATTTTTTGATGCTTGATGTTATCTCTCTTGTCATGCTCTCTTAGAAGTAGATATATTTTGGTTGGTCATATATGCTTATCATCCATATGATACTGATATTTTAAATTGTTTCTGTGCAGGCACTACCCCACAATATAATGCTTGGTGGCAGCAGTCTCGTCTAGATACCATTTTTAGAAGGCATCGGCAGACACAAAGAGGGGGAAGGGTTGGTGGCCGAGATGGAGGACGTGGGAGAGATGGTGGCTGGGATGGTGGATGGGGGAGGGATGGTGGATGGGGGAGAGATGGAGGTCGGGGTGGTGGGAGAGACGGTGGTGATGATGGGAATGATCCTGGGCTTGGTGATGCTGGTGGGAGGGTGAGGACTAGGGGTGGTCACGGTATTGGTAGGTGGGTTGGGTTGAGTTTTGTGGAGGCTGATGATGTGGAGATTGAGGAGGTCGGCTCTAGCTCATTCATTAGGAGGAGTAGTACTGGTAGCAGTACTAGTGGTAGTGAGGGTAGTGATGACTCATGGGTTGTGCAAGGTGTTGGAGGGTAGGGATTGGGTGATAGTGGTGAGGAGGGGGAGATGGATGTTGCTATGGGTGGGATGGACAAGGATCCCTCAAAGATGGATAGGCTTACACAAAAAATATCCAATCTGTAGGATAGGTTGACTACGTCTGAGGCACGAGCTACTACCTTGGAGAGTAGGGTTACAACATCATAGGCTAGGGCTACTGCAACTGAGGCCAGGGAGAGATAGGTTCGAGAAGATGTGAGGGCCTATTTGGATAGCATACAAGATGTGTCCCACTAGGAGGTGCTAGATCAGATCTGGATATTAGGGCATGAGGCCCATGCATAGAGAGATTGAGTATTGGCGGAACCATTATGAGGGTGTTGTTCCTTTAGCTCAGTGAGTGCTGAGTTATACAACATCATAGAGGTCTAGTAGGGCCCAGAGGTCCCAAAGCAATAGTATTGGAGCTTCTGGTCCTTAGTAGAGGACTGCACCTAATATGCCACCCCCCATGCACCTGACGGCGAGGGTGGGGGTATTTCATGTTGACTCTGTTGATAGTGCATTTATATCATACTATACCATTTTTTAGTGATGTTACACTGATATACTCTGATGATGTACCACTAATTGTATCTCTGATATACTGTTATTTATTGACATTTATGTTGATCACCTTCTGATGGTCAGACTTGTGACCATTCATTGTACTCAGATATTTTGAGATTTATATGAGATGCATCTTTATGATTCTTTATGATGTGCAGTTTTACTTGCTATATGTATAGTTCTACATGATTATGCATTTTGATGAAATGTATGCAATTTGATTCTATGTATGCAGAATCTTAGATGTATGATTTACTTTCCTATGATATTGACATGTGTATGTAGGATGGTTCTTTATGAAATGCGTGTATATGATGATGTTTATGGATGCCTTTGATGATGAGTACAATGTATGCACATTCTTTGTTTATTTTTGTTTTCTTATGCACATAAATGAATGAATGCAATCTACTATGCATAAATATCTGAGTAATGCATGTGTTAGTTACAAGAAAGTTAGTGGGAAATTAATCTGTGGGATTGATTGATAGATTTGGACTGATAGAATAGGATGAGTGATCCAAGTCACTGCCAATTTTCCAATTTTGTTCATCATTTCACCTAATTATGAAAATCGAAGAGCATCCAATGCACCCAGATATTCCCATCTAGATACCGCTATAATCTCTTGATAATCGAAAGGAGTAGAGAGGTTGAATAGAAAGAGAACCAAATGCAGCCAGATATTGACCATTTGGATACCGCTATGTTCTCTAATTTTGAAAAGAAAGAGATCCAAATGCACCTAGATATTGACCATCTGGATACCGCTAGTAGGATTTGACAAATGCAAATCCATAGAACCCGAATACACCTGCATGCAAATAACCTGTTACAGAGAAGAAGCGTGAGAATGAAAAAAATAGAACTTAGAGATGCTCAAAAGAAGAGTCAAAATATTGTTCCCTAAGTTATGAAAGAAACATTACAAATTTCAGCCTATAAAGGTGAACAAACCCTAAACAGAAAAACTAGGTTGCGCAATATAATTAATATAAAATATTAATTATATGCACCTAAGAGACAACTTAAGTGAAAAAAGAGTAATGAAACTACCTAATTACTCTAACACCCCCCTTAAGAAAAGCTTAGGAGGTAAGCTAACCTAGTACAACTATGAAAGCAAGAAATGAGTCCCGACAATAAGGCCTGATCAGGTACCCAATACAAGGAAATCTCTATAAACCAGAGACAAAGGAGAAAACCCAGTGGGAAAAAATCCTCTCCAAAAAGAGATATAAAAGCAAGAAAAAGACAAAGAATGACTTCAAGTTACTCTCTCAAAGCCATGAGTACAATGCGTGCTGCCCAACCCCCCGTGAGAGAGGGTCGAGGCTCCAAAGCCCCCCTAGAATGAAAGAACCCCTAGATCAATGAACAAACCACTGTGACTCCAAAGCAAAGGAGTGAAAGACAATGAGTAGTGAAGAGGTAATCTTGAAAGATGGGGTGTCACTGGAAGGCTAAGCTGATGCTCAAAGGAGTAGACACGAGGATCCTGAAATGGAATCCCCAATGCAAGTGGTATGAAAGGTGCACTGACACTATCATGAGAGAGGAGATGAGTGTCCTTTGTAGAATCCTCAACAACTGCACCTGGTGGCTCAATGAATGGAGCTAGAGGGTCTGGCAGTGCTGAGGAAGAGTCCTGATAAAGAGAAGAAACCTCAACAAGATGTGGTGTGGCAGTCATAGCAGTGGTCTTAGGAACAACATAGAGGTTCAAGTGACCTGACTGCACCACATGATGCTCTCGCGGAAGAGGAGAGCTAAGCTCTGATAATGGAGATGGTGGACCAGAATGTGTGAAGGTGTAGAGACGAGTGGAATGATCAACTATCCCTATAGAAATAATGCCTCCTGTCGCACTATCCCTGATGAGGGCTGAATCTGCCATGAACTCAACTATCTTCCCTGATCCACTGAGAGTAATCTGATGAATGGAGAGAAGGTTTGTAGATAGAGATGGAACATACAATACATCATTGAATGTGCCATCTTGAATTCTTACACAACCTTTCCCACAGACTGTCATAACAATGTTGTTCCCCATGAGAATGTGAGGAATAGGAGAAGCCACAAGAGAAGAGAAGATCTCCGGAGAAGATGCCATATGGTTAGAAGCACCTAAATCCAGTATCCAAGGGACCTGTGAAGGGGATGTAGCAGAAGCATAGAATGCATGACCCTTTCCAAGATCCTTTCCAGCTGAAGAAGATGTGGTAGATGACTAAAAAGTAGACCCCTGTGAGCCAGAAGAGGATGGAGAGGAAACAATGCTCTTCTGAAGGAGAGCTTGCAAAGCCGCAATCTGTTTCTCATAGCCATCAAACTTCTTCTGATAGCAAAGTGACTCATCATGAGTTCCCTTCTGATAATAGGAACATGAGGGTTTGTCAGTCTTTGATTTCTCCTTATGAGGAGTAGACGGTGGTGCTTGTTTCTGCTCTGGCTTCTGTGAAGATGAGTGGGCAACCAAAGCATGGCTCATAGAGCCAGAAGAACTATCCAGCTGTTGAATCTTTGACTGCTCTTGAGTCAATCGATCATAGAATGTCTCAAAGGAAGGCATAGTGTGTTGAGGGCCCAAAGCATCCATAGTGGAATAGAAGGTGGAGGAGAAGATCGAAAACTATCTGCGAAGCTTTGAGAGTATAAAAAAATATACTCATTATCTGACTTGGTCTTCCCATATCCCTATAAAATTGAACGGAGAGAATTGAACTTCATCAAGAATTCCTCAATGGTGGAAAAAATTTTAGGAGACAAGGATGCCAACTCTGCATCAAGCTAAAGTGCCCTGAACTCATTAACTGTGCCAAAAAAATCTGCAAACTTGTTCCATATAGCCTGAGGAGTGTTCAAATTCTCTAGGTGAAACATGAGACTGTCAGAAACATTCAGTGCTAGTAAGCCCATGGCTTCATCCATTTTATTTTTGTGCTCAAGAGCCTCAAAAGGATGTTGCATAATAGGTTGGTTCTCATCCAGACACGACCATAGGCCACGTGACATGAGTATCCTGGTCATGTGTGCTTTCCAGGTGTGGTAATTGTGCGGTGTCAGCCAGGCCACAGAGGGGTCCGACATTGAGAGAAGAAAAAGATGGAAGTAGAAGGGTCATTTTCTAAAATTAAATGACAGAAAGAAAAAGCACCCCCCCACAATGTATGATTCTATCCCCTGTACAACAAAGAAACAATTATTGAAAGCACAAAAAGAAAGAAAAAAACCTGGATGCCAGATGTAGAGAGGGAGGAAATAGAAGCCTCTAATTCAATGCCAAAAAAGAGAGCTCAAATGGCTAAATCAGTGAACAATACCAGCATCATCACGTCTGTCTCAAAAACACCTTTTTGGTGATATTTTGTTTTTAAAAAATGGACACCGTATGCCCAAGATATGGCCAAAAAACCAAGTAGTCCTCCGAAAAACAACTCTCTGGAAAAAACCAGAGATGGAAAAAAATTTGATGTCCAAATGACCATCACAGCTGCCGGGAAAAAAATTGATGGCTATTAGGCTTGTCGCTGGAAATTTTTTTCCAGTCGCCGGAAAAATCAGAAACTGCCAGAAAAATTTTGAATTTTGCCGGAAAAAAATTCCTGGTCACTGATGTCAGCAATGACGTTAGCATCGTACCTGCGGGACACGTCAATCAGCGGTGACTGGGCAGTGTGGTGGCCAGTGGGTGGTGCAGAGGGTGGTGCGGTGGGCGGTGCAGAGGGTGGCATGGTGGTCAGTGTGGTGAGCAGCATGGTGGCTGAAAGGCGGCGCGACAGCTGGGGCCGGGCGCGGGTGGCACGGGGGTGGCATGCTCCGGCAGCGCCTATGCAGCCCTAAAAAACCTTTTAAAAAATGTTTGTTTTTTATTTGTTTTTTTGAAATGTGTGCCGTACGGCCTAGGAGGCCAAATTTATTTACCAGAGGTCACTGTGACCAAAAATGTTGAAATTTATATGTATTTTGACTCTCCTGGGCCTTCTGAACGCAATGGCAGAGTCTGTTTTGGCTCAAAGTGCTCTAAAAAATAGTGCCTCCTCCAAAATAAAGAAAAAGACCTAGAGAAGCTATGGCTTTCAGCTGCGACTCATGGCTTCAAAAAACCTCAGACCAGGCAGCAGCAGGGAAGCTCTGATACCATGTAGGATTTGACAAATGCAAATCCACAGAACCCGAATACACCTGCATGCAAATAACTTGTTACAGAGAAGAAGCACAAGAATGAAAAAAATAGAACTTAGAGATGCTCAAAAGAAGAGTCAAAATATTGTTCCCTAAGTTATGAAAGAAACATTACAAAGTTCATCCTATACAGGTGAACAAACCCTAAACATAAAAACTAGGTTGCGCAATATAATTAATATAAAATATTAATTATATGCACCTAAGAGACAACTTCAGTGAAAAAAGAGTAATTATGAAACTACCTAATTAATCTAACAGCTATGATCTCTAATTTTGAAAAGAAAGAGAACTAAATGCACCTAGATATTGACCATCTAGATATCGCTATGCTCTATGAACTATCCGAAGTAAAATAAAAACCAAGATAGAAATCCAATGCACCTATATACAGACCATCTAGATACTGCTAGGATTCTATTGGTTTTGAAAAGAAAGAGAAAACCAAGATACAAATCCAATGCACCCAGATACAGACCATCTGTATACTGCTATGGTTCTATTGGTATGAACAAGCAGATAAAAGAAAGGATTGTCTAATTCTTTCCCAGGGTTAAGCTCAGATTGTGGAACTACGCGACTGCCAGATAAGTGATAACGCCTGCCGCATTTATCCAAAATCATCATTTCCCCTAATCAAAATGAAACATTCCACAAACAACAATCAAAGAAAATAAGGTATGATCCATCATAGCTACTCTTACCACTTGGTGGATCTTGGAGTAGCGTAAGAACATAACCGCGAAAGATAGAATGACATTTGACTGACGACTGACCTAGTCAACAGTTTATTGTTGCTTGATTTGCTTATTTTTTGATGCTTGATTGTGTCTGGTTTCAGGAATGGATGACTCATATAAGATGGATATGTTTTTTTTTGAGCGTATCCATCACTGTGTAAGACAATTGATTTGTTTAATTGAAGATTGATTGAATTGATTGTGTCATATGGGCCTAGTGTTGATTTGAAAAACTCATGATTTTGACATTGATTGATTTTCTTGATCGCCATTCGCTTGCTGATAGATTGGATTTTTTATTTGAATACTGATTGGATTGGTGATAAATCTGAGTCATATGAGTCAATTGCTGATTTCTGAAGCTCATGATTTTGACATTGATTGATTGGCTGGATAACCGAACTGGTTTTATTACTTTGAGATTTTGCAATATTTTGATTTTTTTTACGAAGATTGATTTTTTCAGGATATTTTGCTATTTTTAGGATTTTTTAAGGCTTTTTAGATTTTTAGGTGTTTTTCAGGACTTTTAGAACTGCCCCCTAGTTTGGTGGATCCATACAAACCATGGATAAGTGTTGATGCTCAAAGGGGTTTGTGCTTCTGAAAATATCTTGGGTAGCCAGTCTTGCATGCGGGGTGCTCAAGCTTTGATCCTTGTCATTGATGGTGAAGCTGGATTTGAACACTTGGTTCTTGTTTGCCAGGGTTTCACCAAGGTACCTTCTCAATAGTGCCTGTTTGTTAGGTTTTCACTGAGAGAGAGATTCTATTTCTCTTTACTTTTTTCTTTTATTTTTTTATTTTTTTGTTGTCTCCAAGGCGCCTGTTTGCCAGGTTTTCACCAAGGTAACATTTTGTATTTTTTATTTTTTTTTGTATTTTCTGGAAATGTAGATAAGTTCCTTAACGATGATTCCTCAAGCGTAGAACCTTTTGAGGTGCATGTTTTTGATGTAACCTATGAGCTTATCTCCGTATGATGTTTCCAGTTGGTATGCCCCACTATTGTAAGACGTGATAATGACATAAGGTCCTAGCAAGTTAGGCTCAAAATTTCTTGGTTTCACCCTCTCTGCTTGGTTCTTGTGATTCTCCATAAGTATGAGGTCTCCTACCTCAAAAGTTCATGGCCTCACCTTCTTGTGATATTTTATTCTAAGGCCATTCTGATAGCCTTGTAAGTGGTTGAGTGCATTTTGTCTACTTTCAACCAACAGTTCTAGTTCACTGAGCCTTGCTACTCTATAATATTCATCTAAAATGATATTTTTCAATGAGATTCTTAGGGATGGGATTTCTAATTCAATGGGTAGGACCGCCTCTGATCCATATACTAGTGAGAAAGGAATGGCTCCTGCAAGAGTTCTCATGCTAGTTGTTTATGCCCATAGTGCGGGACTAAGCTGTAAATGCCAGCCTCGCCTTGATTCATTGACTATTTTATTTAATATTTTTCAGTATGGTTTTGTTTGTTTCTTATGCCTGACCATTCCCTTGGGGATGGTAGAAGGAAGATAAAACTTGTTTGATGTATAACTTCTCACAAAGATCTTCTACACATTGATTTTGGAAAGGTGTACCATGATCTGTTAGTATGGTTTGAGGGATTTCATATCAAAAGATCATGTTGTTGAGTATGAAAATGGATATCTACTTACCAATGATGTAGGTGAGAGAAATGGACTCCAAAACTTCCTTCATGTAACTCATACAAGGCTCTCTGGGATTCCACGAAAGTAAGACATCGTAAAAGTGTTCCATCTAGACTTCTTCTATATAGAGTATAAGCGATAAGGGTGTACCTAGAGGCTTGTCGGATGAGGGACTTCTTTTGGTTCCTAGATGAATCGGGAGGGAGGAAACTACTTTGGAGGTAGTTGTATACATCATGGTACCATGGGTTTTCAAGACCAACAAGGATGCACGCTGATTTTGTTATTGGTGCTTGATGTACCGGTGTCATGAGTTGCTTTACCAGAAACTGGAATCAGGTCTCATTGCCTAACATGTTGATCAAGGATGCTATGGTAGCCATCATATCTACAACTTTGTTTTGAACTCTTGGTACTTTCTTGAATATGATGAAATGGAATGAAGTGCGTGGCCTATCCATCTATCTCTATATGGGATTAGCTTCTCATCTTTTTTCATATAGTCATTGTTTACTTGGTTGATGACCAGTTGTGAATCACCATAGACTTTGAGGTTCTTGATTCTCCATTGTATATCTATCTTCACTCTGATGACTAGAGCTTCGTACTTGGCTATATTGTTTGTGCAAGGAAATTTGAGTCAAAATATTTAGGGATAGCATCATTATCCGGGGTAATGAGAACTATCCCTGCTCCTGCTCCATGGTTCATGCATGATCCATCAAAGTATAGTTACCAAAGCTCTACTACCAGTTGTATTGTAAGTATGGACTCATCTAGAAAGTTGGATACTATAGGTTGATGACCCTGTATGGGTGCCTCTGCTAGTTGGTCTGTAATTACTTTCCCCTTGATATCTTTTTTGTCAACGTATTCTAGATCAAATTTTCTTAGGATCATCACCCATTTAGCTAGCCAACCTGTTAGTGTTGCTTTTCTCAGTAAATAATTTAGGGGATCAATGTGTGCTATCAGCTTGGTTTGATGGCTCAACATGTAATGTCTCAGCTTCTGGGAAACAAAGACTACTGCAAGGCATAATTTTTCAATTTGTGAAAAGTTGAGCTCATAACCTACCAAGGTTTTGCTGCGATAGTAGACAACTCTCTCTTTTCCTTGGTCATCATGTAGTGCTAAGAGCACTCCTAGTTCTGACTCATTTGCTGAGATGTATAGAAGTAATGGCCTGCCTTGAATAGGTGGCACCAATATGGGAGACTATAGTAGATAATCCTTGAATATTTGGAATGCTTGCTTGCATTGTAATGTCCATATGAATGTAAAATTATTGTGTAATAGATGCTGGAAGGGATGGCACTTGTCTGCTAACTGGGCTATGAAACACCTTATGAATCGAAGCCTACATTGTAAACCCCTTACTTGCCTTAGATTTTTTGGTGGTGGCATGTCCCGTATTGCCTTGAATTTTTATGGGTTTCTATGCCTCAATGTGACATAATGAATCCCAAAAGCTTTGCTGCAGTCACCTGAATGCACATTTTTTTGGATTTAGACAGACTTTGTATTCTTGCATTCTATCAAATATGGGTCCCAACACTTGTAGATGATCTTTTCTAAGCATTGACTTGGCAAGTATGTCGTTGACATAGTCTTCCATTGTTTTGTGAATGAGATCACGGAAGATCATGGTCATAGCCATTTAATATGTTGCTCCTATATTTTTAAGGCCAAATGACATAACATTCAAATAGCAAGTGCCCCAGGCACATGTAAATGAAGTTTTTTGTTTGTCCTCTAGGGAAATCCGTATTTGGTTATATCCTGAGAAGCCATCCATGAGTGATAGCATATGATGTCCTACTGTGAGATCTACTATCATGTCGAAATTTGGTAAAGGAAAGTCATCCATGGGACAAGATTTGTTTAGATATCTAAAATCTATGCAAATGAAGATATGACCACTATTCTTGGTTATTGGCACCAGATTAGATATCCAGTTTGCATATGGGATTGGTCGTATGAATCCATCATCTAGTAGTTTCTTCAACTCTGATGTGACAAGTAATGCTACATTTGGATGCATCTTTCGCAACTTTTTCTTGACAAGTTTAGCATTTGGTAACATTGGTAAGTGATGCAGCACAAGTGTTGGATCTAGGCTTGGCATGTTTGAGTAGGACCATGCAAAGTTTATTTTCCTTTCTTTGAAAAGCTAATGAACTACTCTTGTTCCTCTAGAGTGAGTGGTTTTTCCAAGTAGATATTCTTTGGGTTCTTTTCATCACCTAGGTTGAATTCTTTTGATTCCTCACCTAGCAATGCTGAATTTTCCTTTGTGAAGGGGAGGAGGTCCTGCTTTCTATCCTCTAGCACTTCAATGAGGTTTTCACTATAAGATACATCTTTTATTGTCTTTTTGTCATTTTTGTGTCAGAAAGTGCCTTGCGGTTTTCACTGACTGAATGTTCTTTTTTTCTTTTAATTTTTATTTTTTGACTAGAAAGAGGAGCTTCCTCCCTAAACTATTTTGATCTATCTAGGTCAATAGAGAAACCTTCCTTGTGGTCCCTTGATGGCATTCCTTCTCTGAGTCCCATAAATTCTATGATAGCCTCATCATTTTCAAAGAGATCTATATCATGTTATCCTTATTGACCCTATTCTATCAGTTCTGGGTGTACTAGACAAAGGTCCTCATAGGGGGATGACTCTATTTGGTGAAATGGGACGACGATGATGGTTTTGACAAACTGAGAATGTAATGCCATGCCAAGGAACCAAAGAGGATTTAACCTAAACATGATACTATGTTTGTAGATTTTTTTTAAAAAGTTTACAAACAAGAACATACATTAAAGTGGAAGCAATTACCATTTAATCACATGACACAAATAAACATAGATTACAAAACTCAAGTGTTCCATTACGTAGAATTATGTAAGACCAAAACTCAATGAGATATCCTTAACAAAAGATTCTCATTATTAAAAATAGATTAATAATAACATCAATAAAATAATTACAAGACACAATTGATACCCTCAGGTATACATCAAACCTACATCCTCTGCACATGTGCAGGGTATGTGGTAATCACTTAAATACAATAAGATTACAATTATCCAAATTCAAGTATCACAAGCGATACAATAAATAAATGTACAATAAAAATATGATAAGATCAAAACCTCCATTAAAGTAAGATAAGTACAACCGAACCAAGATACATCCAGCATTGGTACATGAACGTGGAATCTCAAATGGTAAAGGATCACTACCACCCATCTATGTGGAACTGAAACAGTCCACCCCACCGTGTTGGGGAGATAACAAGCACACCCCACTCGGATATCAAACCAAAATAAAGGATCATCTAAGCAAGGGGATCCTGAAATCTCACTAACTCAAAGTGTACAAATCAAGCTATGAGGTATGACTCACTAAACTAGAGGCAACCAACACATGTAGGAAACCTAGCCTGTGTATAGGAAGGTGTCATCATATATGTCTAACCCTTAAGTTTTTTCTTAGAAGTTTCTCAAGACCCCGACACTTAAGTGACCATATACTGTATCAATGACTTCTCGTACAGACGAAGTCATCAACTATGCCAGACCCACACCTCGCAAGGAAAAAAGCATCTTCTCACACTCCATCTTAGCCTATACAAGCGCTCAAGCATGTGGGAGGTCCTTATCTTATTAATTCATTTTAAGTCTCTCAATGCGTTTAATGTTATCACTAGATTAAGAAACTTGCAATAATCGATCCTGGAAGCCACTATGGGCCCCGACACATTATTCCAAGCCACCCCCTACTACACATCTAGATAACCTACCCTAGGTTCACTAATCACACAAACTGATCCAAAAGTGGTACAAAACATAAAATCCCAAACTCCAGTTCCTCTCAACATCAGGAATGATCACATATAAGAAATAACTCAGAGTACACAAAACACAACCACTGAACCAGGGTAAAGGTTGGGTTACAACGGATCAAATCAGAACCATAATTAGGACACAACATAGAAAACACATCTCAAAGCCGCTAGACTTTTCTTGGGAAAAGCTAACTCTCAATCCCAAAACATAATGAAAATGAACTCATAAACACGCACATAACACTCACGCCAAATAGATAGTTCCTAAAAATATCCTGACGCAAACGTAACTAACATGAGCAGTTCAAACTTCAATTCAATAATGAATCCTAGAATCTATCCTCTAGATATAATAACCATAATCAAAGTTTGATGATAACTATACAACAGACACTAATCTCCATATAGATATTCCACAATTCAAAACATTACAAAAATTATCATCCTCTAGAATATATATATATATATATATATATATATATATATAAAGAGAAATAATAATTAACAAATTTAATACTATATTAACTATTAACTATTAACATTAATAAAATTAATTATCAAATGTTAATAATTAGTATTAATAAGGTATTAAAATTTAATAAATTACATATAATACAATTTAAAAGTTTTAAATCCAAACTAAATACAAAATTTAATAATTTAAATTTAATAGAAATTTAAATTTAAAATAACTCAAATTTTTTTTTTAATAATTAAACAAAATCTAACTAAAAGTTTAATTTAAAAAAAAAAAACATAAAACAATAAAATTTATTGGGGTGGTCCCATGAACCCCACCCCTGCCATGGCGCGACATAGTGTTGCGTAGCATGACTGCGCGACAGTCCGTACTGTCGTAGGTAGCATGGCTGCCAGCGCCCCCCCCACCGTGGGTGGTGTAAACCCCCACCGGGTGGCGTGTGGGGAGGTGGTGGCCCCCACGCCACCCATTGTTAAATAAAAAAAAATTTTAATAATTTTTTTTTTTTAAACCTTTTTAAATATTTCATTTTTAAAGGAAAAATATATATGCGGAACTATAGGAAATGATTTAATAAATTTATCTAATACATAGAAAGGCAAATAGAGTTCCCATTTTTTTTTCTAATGTTCAGAATTGAACTATAATTTCTTTCAAAATGAATTTTCTCGATTTCTAAACAACCCAATCTTTCAAATTTAAACATCTAAAAGCCTAAATCCAAGAAATACAATTAATTTCCATTTTCCTTTTATAGGGTTTAGTTTTCTAACCAGGAGACCTAGTTTAGTTTTTTTTCTAAAAGTTTCAGAAGCATATATTGAATCCTATTGTACGAAAAACAATCAAGACTAATCTATTCAACATGATCTTTGTTCATACATGCAAATATTACTTTTTTGAAACAAGAACAAATCAAGTGGGTTTTCAAACCCTACCTCACAGACACTGGAGACTGCACAAAAGAACTCTGAAGTTGATAACCTCAATGAGCTCCAAATTCGCTCCTTGAAGCTGAACTCGAGCACAAAATAAAGCCACCTACAACGATGTCTCCTAGATTCGAATACCAAACTTCAAGAAAAAAAATTTCAATCACAATGACAACAAATTTTCTAGATTTCTCTAGCCTTCAATCCAAAACCTGTCTGTGTAACTCTAAAATGACATAAAATGGCTTCATAAAGCCTCAAACCCTTATTTTACAATAAAATAGAGAAAGCACCCAACTTTCCTTCTTTTCAATTTTTGAGAGAAAAAACATTCCTAAAATAAAAAATAAAAATCCCCTTTTCATTAAAATTTATTCTAAATTGATTTCCAGAAAAAGGAAGAAAAAGAACTTCTCAAAAAAACATGATTATTCATTTATTTAAAAATATTAAACATATTCACAAAATCAAAAGGTTTTATTCATTTAAAATTAAATTTATATTCAGTAATTCAAAGTTGAAAATAAATACTCAATTTAAAATTAATATTCTAAAATTGCATTTTAACTTATTTAAATAATTAAACATAGATATTTAATTAATCATATTAATTAAATACCC
>MU225472.1:437540-464968 GCA_018584345.1 Thuja plicata | reverse complement strand
ATTTAAATAATTAAACATAGATATTTAATTAATCATATTAATTAAATACCCTACATTTAATATTTGAATAATTTCAACACACACATGAACATGAATATAATTAATTTGATAATTAATTAAATTCTAACAAGAAAATAGTGACAGTCAAACAAAGGACAAACGAAGCATAGCACAAACATAACAGCTAGGAGGTAACCTTGAATTCACATCCCTTGGACGAATTCAGGTAGGGTAGACAAACTGATTCTTGTCCAATCCTAGGACAAATTAGGTTTAGGTTAGGGTTTTAGGTCTGATTGCTAACTCCCGTCTTTACCATTTGAGATGTATTATGGGCACGCTCACTCCTGCCAATTTAGGGAAGACGAAGCCCTGTACCTACAAACCTGTCATAACCAGAACATGCATGTACAACCAAAATATATCATAGCAAACAATGGTAGGGATCAGTCAAATGTGTGGATCTCGCAAATGCAAGTAACTACGTCTCCGTCCTCTACCACACCAAACCTGCCATACATAAATAAACATGTAGCCTAACCATACGCATGCAAGTATGGGGTAACTACTCATAAACATCTAATATAATGCATAAGCAATAATCATCATGAAATCTCATCTATTTCTAACACATGATATAGAATTATAAATCCATACATAATCAGCTAACTGAGAAAGTATATCAACATAGCCCAACAAATTCGGCATAATCAATTGTTCAAAACAATAGCCTAAAAGAGTACGACACTAAAAATTGAAAGCAACCTAGGGGTGGGTATTGCATCGTCACCCCTAAAACTAGGCTTACTCTGGGAAGCCTACAATAAGGATAGCGATATGAATCTCTCAATCAAAATCATCCTACTGCGTCACAAAAGACTCAATGTGTGGATCCCATAGGACCCTTCATAGCTCTCTGATTTGAATACTGAGGATCGTTCCCTGCTACAAGAATGTTAGACCTAGCTGCTGGCCCTCTATTCATAGGTTCACTCATAGAAGCATGATACACAACCAGATGGTGATCAAAGGTTGCATACGCTCTATGAGATCCACTAGAATTCCCAACTATAGGCTAAGAAGCTATTGGCCTCTGTCCTGAGAACTGAGATGCACGCTGACTGTAGTTGGCCACAATGTGACCAAACTGTCCACATGAAAAACAACCTCCTCTACCACCACCTCCTCTAACTGAAGATGCACTAGACTTCTGATAAATCCCTCTGCTAACACTCTGTTGTGCACTCTGTGCAGGATGACTAGACTGATTGCGACTGAAGCGCTGGCTATTGCGGAAGCTCTTAGAATGAGAACCACCACCCTGATTAGGAGGAATGAATCCCCCTTCTATTGAGGCTGATTACCTTTCAAAAATGTAGGAGGACCCCTAAAATTCCCATCTCGTCAAGATTGATTACCTCTAGAAGAAGAAGTAGAAGCACTAGACTGAAATCCCAACAGACTGCCATGACCCAAAGATAGATTTGCCTCTATAAGGGTAGCTTTGAGATAGATTCGACTCTGTAAGGGTAGCTTTGATGACCACAGCACTGAGGGTAGTAGGCTCAAAGAGCTTAACTTCCCCAACAATGCATTCATTAAGCCCCCTAATGAAGTGTTGAATAATGAGGGTTGAATCCTGCCCATACCCGACATACTGCTTGAGCTCAAAGAAATGATGCTCATACTCCTCTACTAACAAAGTAAACTGATGCAGATTATGGAACTCATCTTCTCACTGCTTCCTCCACTGATATGATAGGAAGCGCTCTCAGAAGTTCTCAAGGAACAACTCCCAAGTGACAGTATCCATGAGAAGCCCTAACTTCTCCTCCTCAATCTTCCACCAAATTGCCACAAAGTGAGAGAGTTGCATAATTGCATATCTGGCCTTAGTATTGCTACTAAAGGGGTGCATCACAAAAAATCTCTCCAAGGCAATAAGCCAAGTCTCTTCCTTTGAACATTAACCTTTCCCATCAAAGGGAGTAGGTCACGATCTCATAAGATCCCTCATATGGTTTGCCGCAACTATATTAGGATCAGGTACGTAATTCCTCCTCGGAGGACTCTTGGATCTCTTCCTCACCCTCTCCTCTATGTGAGAGTGATGAGAAACATCCCTCTCTACTCTTCCCTAATCAGGACCCAGATGATTTAGGATATCTAGTAACAACTGCCTCGTGCCTGACTCTTCAGACTCAACATGTTGTTCATCTCTATGCTCATCTCTATTTTGTTGCTGAGCATTCTCTTGTCTAACAATCACGGAAGGGTTATGATGTCTACCCCTCCCATTACCACCATCTTAGCCTCTACCACTGCCCCTAGTAGCTCTAGTCTCTAAGGGCATGACTCCTTAAGCAACCAGAAATCACACAACAATCACAAAACAACTCAAATAAAGACAAAGACAAGAATGATTCACAAGGAAATGGTTTGAACAAGAACACATTTTTATGTCAATGTTTGGTTTCAATGTTTAGACTATAAGACACCTAATGAGTGTACATTACCTAGAGTTCCCAGTGTAGAAACATGGGCTCTGATACCATATGTAATGCTGTGCCAGGGAACCCAAGAGGATATAACCTAAACATGATACTATGTTTGCGGAATTTTTTTTTTTAAGTTTACAAACAAGAACATATAGTAAAGCAGAAACAATTACCATTTACTCACATGACACAAACAAGCATAGGTTACAAAACTCAAGGGTTCCATGACGTAGAATTTTGTAAGACCAAAACTCAATGAGATATCCCTAAAAAAAGATTCTCATTATTAAAAATAGATTACATAATAACATCAATGAAATAATTATAAGATACAATTGATACCCTCAGGTATACATCAAACCTACATCCTCTACACATGTCACAGGGTATGTGGTAATCACTTAAATACAATAAGATTACAGCTATCCAAAATCAAGTATCATATGCAATACGATAAATAAATGTATAATAAAAATATGATAAGATCAAAACCTGCATCAAAGTAAGATAAGTACAACCGAACCAAGATACATCTAGCACTAGCACACGAATGTGGAATCTCAAATGGTAAATAATCACTACCACCCATCTGTGTGAAACTGAAACGGTCCACTCCACTGTGCTGAGGAGACAACAAAAAGACCCCACTCAGATATCAAACTAAAATAAAGGATCATCTAAGCAAGGGGATCCTGAAAGCTCACTAACTCAAAGTGTACAAATCAAGCTATGAGGTATGACTCACTAAACTAGAGGCAACCAACACACATAGGAAACCTAGATTGTGTATAGGAAGGTGTCATCATATACGTCTAACCCTTAAGTTTTGTCCTAGCAGTCTCTCAAGAACCCGACACTTAAGTGACCATATACGGTATTACTGACTTCTCGTACAGACGAAGTCATTAACTATGCCAAACCCACAACTCGCAAGGTGAAATGTATCTTCTCACACTCCATCTTAGCCTATACAAGTGCTCAAGCATGTGGGAGGTCCTTATCTTATTAATTCATTTTAAGTATCTTAATGTGTTTAATGTTATCACTAGATTAAGAAACTTGCAATAACCGATTGTGGTAGCTACTTGTGGGCCTTGGTACATTATTGCAAGCCACCCCCTAATAAACATCTAGATAACCTACCCTAGGTTCACTAATCACACAAATTGATCCAAAAGTGGTACAAAACATAAAATCCCAAAATCCAGTTCCTCTCAACATCAGGAACGATCACATATAAGCAACAACTCAGAGTACACAAAACATAACCACTGAACCTGGTTAAAGGTTGGGTTACAACGGATCAAATCAGAACAATAATCAGGATGCAACATAGAAAACACATCCCAAAGCCTCTGAACATTTCTAGGGAAAAGCTAACTCCCAATCCCAAAACATAATGAAAATATGCACATAACACTCACGCCAAACAGATAGTTCCTCAAAATATCCTTACGCAAACGTAACTAACATGTGAAGTTCAAACTTCAATTCAATAATGAATCCTCGAATCTATCCTCTAGATATAATAACCATAATCAAAATTTGATGATAACTATACAACAGGCACTAATCTCCAAATAGATATTCCACAATTCAAAACATTACAAAAATTATATTCCTCTAATATATATATATATATATATATATATATATATAAAAAGAGAGCAACAATAATTAACATATTTAATACTATATTAACTATTAACTATTAAAATTAATAAAATTAATTATCAAATGCTAATAATTAGTATTAATAAAGTATTCAAATTTAATAAATTACATATAATACAATTAAAAAATTTTAAATCTAAACTAAATACAAAATTTAAAATAGCTATAAAAAAAACTTTAATAATTAAACAAAATCTAACTAAAAATTTAATCTTTTAAAAAAAAAAACATAAAACAATAAAAGTTACAGGGGGTTAAAAATTTTAATTTTAAAACTGCCACGCAACCCATTATTATATATAAAAAATTTTGTTTAAATTTTTTTTTTAATAAAAACTTTTTTTTTCATAATTTTTTTTTAAAAAACCTTTTCAAATATTTCGTTTTTTTCTTTTTCTTGTTTTATTTGATTTTTTTCTAAAACATACATATTAATAATATATAAATATTATTAAAATTAGACTCGTTTAAGCTTTAACAATTTTGTATTTGTTTTCTTTCAGAATCAGCAAGTACAACATTATTAAATAATTAATTTTCACCAATTTTTAAAGGAAAAATATCTATGGGGAACTATAGTAAAATGATTTAATAAATTTATCTAATACATAGAAAGGCAAATAGAGTTCCCATTTTTTTTTCTAATGTTCAGAATTGAACCATAATTTCTTTCAGAATGAATTTTCCCGATTTCTAAACAACCCAATCTTTCAAATTTAAACATCTAAAACCCTAAATCCAAGAAATACAATCAAACCCTGCCTCACGGACACTGGAGACTGCATAGAAGAACTCTGAAGTTGATAACCTCAATGACCTCCAAATTCGCTCCCTGAAGTTGAACTCGAGCATGAAAGAAAACCACGTACAACGATATCTCCCAGATTCGAATACCAAACTTTAAGAAAAACTTTTTCAATCACAATGACAACAAATTTTTCAGAGTTCTCCAACCTTCAATCTAAAACATGTCCATGTAACTCTAAAATGACAGAAAATGGCTCCATAAAGCCTCAAACCCTAATTTTACAATAAAATAGAGAAAGCACCCAACTTTCCTTCTTTTCAATTTTTCAGAGAAAAAGTATTCCTAAAATAAAAAAAATAAAAATCCCTTTTTCATTAAAATTTATTCTAAATTGATTTCCAGAAAATGGAAGAAAAACAACTTCCCAAAAAAACATGATTATTCCTTTATTTAAATATATTAAATATATTCACAAAATCAAAAGGTTTTATCCATTTAAAATTATATTAGAAATTCAATTTATATTCAGTAATTCAAAGTTGAAAATAAATACTCAATTTAAAATTAATATTCTAAAATTGCATTTTAACTTATTTAAATAATTAAACATAGATATTTAATTAATCATACTAATTAAATACCCTACATTTAATATTTGAATAATTTTTGGGGACCCGTTAATGGGACTGGAAGGGTTCAACCTTTGGTGGGAAAGCAGAGGAACAAACCGAGAGCCTGGCAACCCCCATCTCCCAGATGGGTCAAAATCAACTTTGACGGTGCCTCTCGGGGCAATCCAGGAGTCTCAGGAATAGGTTTTGTTGCCTGGGATAAGAAGGGTGATATTCTGCCACTTGGGGCCAAAAGAATGAAATATGGGACCAATAATGAGGCAGAATGTTCTGCAGCTGTAGAGGCCACCCTAATGGCGAGAAAATGAGGACTAAGGCAAATCCATCTAGAAAGGGATTCACTTCTTGTTGTGAATGGGATCGCAAAGGGTCAGATGGATACATGGTACCTGAACAAACACATTAAGAGGATTAAGGTGCTGGTGGCCGGGTTTGAAGATTTTAAAATTACACGTGGAGAGAGATGCAAATGATTTGGCAGATAAATTATCAAATGTGGGTGCTGACGGGTCCCTGGAGAACAATTTTGAAGTGTTCGAAGACTTGAGAACCAACCCCTAGGGAATTTTTTTTTGATGTTTTTTTGGAGACCATAGACCATACACTAGATTTGAAGTTCGCATAACATTGAGAAAAGGTCTCAATGCTGGCTGGCACGTGATGAACCAGCCTAGATGAAGGCGGGTGAGGTGATGTGGAGCTTTTTTCTCATGAGCCGGGAGGTGATGATGCAATCTCAAAATCAGTGGATTTTGTGGTAAGTGAAGAATGCGGAAGGACAAGGTGCAGTAATGAGCTGCTAGAGGGAGTAAAGTTAGAATGATGAAATTTGAATGCCATGTTTGAGAGGCTTCGACAACCTTTTTAAGCTAAAGTTGAGGCAAAAAGAAATATAGAGCATCGAAAGAAAGCCCACAGAGCATAGTAAGAAGGAGGCTAATTTCTCTTTGCGGATGGATGGACAAATTCCTACCTTTGTGGGACTGATCATGGTGAAAAGGCTTGGCAATATATTTACAGAGGATGGGGATGACTTCTGGATTGCACTTGGTGAAATTTTTGGGGAGCACTATTTGCAAAATTAGTGGAAACCCCGCACCAATCTTGATGTGTCCTCATTGTTTGTGGCACTGGGCCTAATGATGGTGGAATCCAAAGATGATGTGCGGGCAGTGGTGAAGAAATGTATGGCCATCAAATGTATTGATGACATTGAAGAGGTGTTGCAAAAGACTGAGGTGGATGTCGACCTGCACAAAGGAAATGACCCTATCCGTATGATAGGCCATGGGCGTCGTGAGCTTCAGCCGCTAGTTGTCTGGTCATCAGCCAGCCTCAAGGATACCCACCTCACATGAGTGCACGTTGGGTGGAAGGATCTGAAGGAGGTGTTTCCAAAGAGGAAGTTGGAGGCACAAGAAGGAGATGAGATTGGGAGAAGGATACGTAAGTGCACCCCAATTAAATCCATTGCAGCGGTGGGTGAAGATAGAAGACCCCAGGTGCGGAGGAAAATCACAACAAAATATGATGGGAAGGTGTCCAAGGAGAAGCACAGAGCTCAGGATTCGGGTGATGAAATTGGTGTCGGTGGCATGGGCTGCGAGCAGGGTGCAGACATGGTGGATGGTGGCGGTAGCTTCCGGAACTTCTCCAAAGAGGAGGTCGCGGCTTGGTTTGGTTAAGTGTGTGGGTTGGGTTTTTTGGGCTGATTTTTTGTATAGTCGTAGTCGAATATGGTCTCCAATAGTATGTTAGGGGAATTTTGAAGTGTATGCAATGTCTTTTGGTTTGAAATTTGGAAATGTTATAATTAAAAATAGATCAATAAAATTACACATTACCGATCAATAAAATTAATAAAATTACATCATTAAAAATAGATCAATAAAATTACACATTACCGATCAAAAAAAATATTTGAATAATTTCAACACACACATGAACATGAATATAATTAATTAAATTCTAACAAGTAAATAGTGACACTCAAACAGAGGACAAACAAAACATAGCACAAACATAACAGCTAGAAGGTAACCCTGAATTCACATCCCTTGGATGAATTTGGGTAGGGTAGACAGACTGATTCTTGTCCAATCCTAGGACAAATTAGGTTTAGGTTAGATTTTTGGGTCTGATTGCTAACTCCCCTCTTTACCATTTGAGATGTATTATGTGCATGCTCACTCCTGCCAATTGAGGGAAGATGATGACCCGTACTTGCAAACATGTCATAACTAGAACACAGATGTACATCCAAAATATATCATAGAAAACAATGACAAGGATCAGTCAAACGTGTTGATCTCACAAATGCAAGTAACTATGTCTTTGTCCTCTGCCACACCAAAGACGCCATACATAAATAAACATGTAACCTAATCATACATATGCAAGTATGGGGTAAGTACTCATAAACATCTAATATAATGCATAAGCAATAATCATCATTAAATCTCATCTATTTCTAACACATGATATAGAATTATAAATCCATACATAATCAACTAACTAAGAAAGTATATCAACATAGCCCAACAAATCTAGCATAATCAACTGAAACAATAGCCTAAAAGAGTACAACACTAAAAACTAAAAGTAGCCTAGGGGTGGGTATTACAAAGAATGTGATGTGGATGCACCACCTAGGGAATTTTTATCGATGCATGAATGGTCCTCTATGGTTAACTGGTTGAACATATCCTCAAGGTCTATAGTGCTGACTGATCAAGGGGAATAGTCTTGGATGGCTGGTCCAGAATTGTGGAGGGATCTCCACTCGTACTCATGGGAATCAGTTGTGCTAGAATTCTCATTGGATGTCTCACTTTCCTTGTCATCTTGGATAGCTTGGTTAAGGTTAAATTAGGAGTAAGAGGTTCCCACTTCAGATGACAATAACTGTTCGAGGATATTATTGATTAAGGCATGTTTTGGGTTTTTTTGCCGGTGTAACTCTGCCACTTGTTCTTGATCAATGGGTATGTCTCAGGTGGTAGGACTGGTTATATTTTTCCCATAGCCTAACCCTCTCTTATTTCTCTCGGTTGGTAGTAAAGATAGTTCCATTAGACCTTGTTCTCTTTCCCCTAGACTAGTCGTACAGTCATACCCAAACTTTTGCAGCATTGTGAAGCCAGCTCCATATGTTGACACAGGTATGTATGCTTGAACTGTGTCTTGATACAACCATGTGTTAATATCTAGAGCAAAAGGGTTCTCTTTTACAATGTCTCTCCACTTGACAAAGGTGGTGGGTTGACATCTAAATAGAACAGGTTATGGGGTTTCAGGTGTTGTCACTAGTTGTGCCATGCCATATGACCTTGGGCTTTGAGGCATGTTGGTGATAGTTAAAGCTTCCTCATAACTATATTCATCACATCCTTTGTCAGTAATGGATATCTTCCCCTCTCTTCTTGTGACATCCTTGGGAATAGAATTTGAGGTTGAAGGGATGTTTGCCTCTTGGTTTGAAGGAACTTGATTGTCAGTACTGCTTTTGATGGTGTTACAGTATTGGAATAGGTTTGGATCTCCTTCAATAATAATTTTTGCCCCTTGGTATGGGAACTTGATGCACTGATGATGTGTGGAGGGTACAACTTGCATCTCATGGATCCATGGTCTTCCTAGAAGCATGTTATATCCCAACTCTAGGTCTAGGATTCAGAACGGGGTGTTCTTGACGACTAGGCCTATTCAGACAGGTAGTATGATGATACCTTTGGAAGACCTTTCTTCTTCACCATAAACCCTAATATTGATTATCCTCATGAAATCAATGCTGGATTCGAAATAGCCCAAGTGTTTGACTAAATTCAAAGTACAAATGTTTAATCCAGCTCCACCATCAATGAGGACTCTACGGATCATGTGTTTGTGAACCTGGATGAGAAAGTGCAAGGGATCATAATGCAGAGGTTTGTGCGGTGAAACATCATGGTCGGTAAAGGTTGCATGATTTTTGGAAGCTGTGTGGTTCACCATGGTTTGGAATCTTTTCGGAGTTATGTCCCTTGGGACAGCTGCATTTTGGAGTGCTTGATCAAGGTCTTGCTTGTGTTGCAGGGATATGCGCAAAAGTTTGAACATAGATATTTGGGCAGCTGTGCGCTTTAGCAGATCCAAAAGGTTAGTCTCTGGATCAAAGGTTGTTTGAGGATTAGCTGGTATAGCATATGTAGAAGGAACTCCTTGCAATACAAATTTTGTACGGTGCGTGGTTACAACACATTTAGCACCTTGGTCTCTGATAGTAATAGTAGCCACCTAGCTATTTGAAGGATTGATGCAACTGATGGTGTTGTCACTATTAGCATAGGTGTAGTTTACTTGTTTTGACTGTCCACCAGACCTGGAGGATTTCCGTTTGTTGTGATCATGGAATGTGTCATTGAAGATTGTATGATCTGTGTGTGTATATTTGTGCACCTGTTGTCTGCAATACAACACTTCAATAAGTCATTCTATTAGTGAGAAACAAGGGTTAATGAGTATATAAAACCCTAACATCGACCTATTTATTTCTAACTAAGATGAGTGTAGCAAATAACATAAAAGCCCTAAGATCATGCTAAATACCAAAGACATAAATAGCCTAGCATGAAAGATTTAAGTTTAAAAACAAACTATTTAAAGATGCATATTAGTCTAAAATGGGCATTATAACTATGTAAGAAAGTGAATAATGGAGTGTGTATGAAGCTAGGAAGGAATGGGTAGCATAAAAATGCTTTGAGATTCCTTCAAAATCTTGGCATAACAACACTACAATTCAAAATTTGGGGCTTATTATGAGCTCTAAATCCCTTCAATTTACAGAAGAATGGGAGAGAGAGAGGGGAGACAAGGTTCATTAATGGAGCCCCTAAGGTCATTAATGAGGTGCAAGAGCCATTAGTGCGTTGGGCATTAATGAGGGATGGGCAAGAGAGAATATCCATTAAGGGTCATTAATGACATTCATTTAAGAGGCATGGGAGGGTGTAAGGCTGAACTTGGCAAGTTGGTCCTTAGAGAAGTCATGCTTGAGAAAGTTGACTTTGTCAAGTGGGTTGAGTTGTTAATCATTCCTTAATGGAATGTGACAATATTAGGAGGTGGGTTAGGATTAGAATTAGAATTAGGATTAGATTAGGATGGGGGAATAGGTTGAGATGGGTTAGAACCTAGGGTAGAAGTGGTTGAGATAGGTTAGGTTGGGGTTTAGGGGAATATAAATGAAATGAATGAAACTTATTTAATTCATTTAAAATATAGGAATTAATTATTTAAGTATTTTATTGATTTTTCATAATTAAGGGGACAATAGCCATTTTAATTAAATTAAATGGGCTAGGGGAATGGGTTATTTGCAAGTGGTCAATTGATTTAGGGGTTTATTTAACTCCTTTATAATTAAATACTATAGCCATGTTTGAATTTATTTTGATTTAATTGGCTATAATAGTTAATATAATTTAGTGATAAAAATCACCTAGGACATTAAATTTGATTTCAAAAGAATTATGCCAAGTAGTAACAGGGTCGTTTGGACATAATTGGGGGTATGATCACACTTAAGGAAAATAGGGTCCATAGTTGAAACAAACCAAATTCAGGCGGTTACATTTGCCCCTCTTCAAATTGATGTGTGAGTAGCGCATTGATTCAAAGAAAGTTTTTGATTTTGACTTTAGAAAGATTGATAATTCTATTCTTGGTTATCAAACGAAATGTTGATGAGATCAGTCTCACACTTGATCGAACTAAACTGATAGAATTGATTTTGAACTTGGTTGTCATCCAAAGATCAATAAAAGATCTTAAAGATACCAACTCTGAACTTGGTTGTCATCCAAAGATTGATAATACTGATTCTGAACTTGGTTGTCATCCAAAAGTCAGTAAGAAGCTACCAGGAGCTTAATAAGAATCTTTTAAAAATGAGGAAACACAAGATATCCAGCTTATGAGAACCAAAGCTTTCTATCCAATAGTTCTGACTTAGTCAAGGAAACTGTCATGCCCCTAGTTTTTTTGATAATGAAGTCATTTTAATGTTGTTTCGAGAAAAAATTAATTGATGATAGTGTGATCATGCCCCCTCGGGAATGAAATCGAAGGAAAAGAATAAAATCCCTTAGTTGAAAGAACATGTCACTTGTAGGAAGCAGTTAGGGCAAGAAAGAATGAAGTAGAAGAAGTGGAAAAAGATGGTGTGTTTAAAAATAAACACACTAGTACCAAGTTAATTATGTGAAAATGTGAGTGATAAGACTGATAAAATGATGTTAGACCAAGATTTATGATAGAATGTACAATAGTGACAGATTTGTGGAACAAATGAAGCAAATCCGTAGTTTGTGGAACTATCACAAAAATGACACTGTGCTACTGAAAACATCTTAGACACCTTCGATTTTGTTCCTGATTGATAAAAAAGAGAATAGAAATGTAGTTGTAGTTGCCTGGGAGGAGTTTCAGAACTCTTGAATGGCTCAAAAGACCAATATAAGCCTCAAAATTTACCATTTCACTATTCATTTTCACTTTCCTCCATAGTAATTCAGAGAGCTCTACAGAGAAGATGGTACTCCCTGTGAGGAAGCATCATTTTGAGATGAGACGCCGACATCAGCGCCCGGCCGACTACCCACCTTCGGCAAGTGCTCGTAAAACTACCTTGTGAATTTTGCAAAATTCAATTTCATGCATTTTTGTAGGTTTTATAGTCAAATGAATTTTGAATCGCATCCAGTATGCTGGATCGCAACCTATAAATCCCGTGTCGAATTTGGTTTTTCCTGGATCACATCTGGTTTTTCTGGATTCCTGCATCGCATCCAGGATACTCTGGATCGCATCTAGTTGCATTGTTTTTGTCTGTATTTTTGTTGGATTTTGCTTCTGTATCATACCCTATCCTTGAAAGGTCATACCCAGTATTTAGGGTCACATCTCATATTTCGGGGATCGCACCCTGTGGTCTCCATCATATCCTACATTTCCAGGATCATATCCAGGAAAGGAGATCGCACCCTTACCATTTCAGAATCGCATCTGGTTACGAGACTTAGAAATTTATTCTTTTGGACCTGTTTGCGCGTCGTGAACCCTGAATTACTTATTTGATTAGGAATCTGCATCTTTGCTGTAGATAGGAGACTGATGTATCATTGTTTTTGTCAAAACAGACCCAGTTTGAGGTAGTCGCATTTCACGACACCTACCTAGGTCGTGTTCTTGCATTGTCTGGACTGCTTTCAGATGATGAGTAGACTACCGTGATTCGATGTGGATTACGCTCTTTGATAGGTTTACCTGAGATAGGGGTAAACTGAGGGTTGTTGACTGCTCTTTCTGAGAGATGGCACTCAGAGCACAACTCCTTCCACTTGCCGACTAGGGAGATCATAGTGACTCCGGATGACATATGGTAGATTCTTTGAGTTTTGATGATTGGTGCTGAGGTGCATTTTGAGTCGATGGCTGATGTGGCGATTGGTGTTGCACGTCGATACTTCCAGGATGACACCATTGATCACAAATATCTTTCATGGGATTATATGGTTGATCATTACGATCATTTATCTGTATACTTAGCAGGCCTGATAGGTGGCATCCTGATGCCAGACAAAGGTTAGCATGTATTTATGGTTAGTTGGGTAGACATGTTGGAGCAGATGGTCACCCATAGGAGGAGATTTGCATGGGGCAGTTGCATTTTAGCCCATATGTATCAAGAGATTCACGAGATAGTATACCATTATACTTGAAGCATGACCGTTGGTATTCTTATTCTTCAGATCTGGGCCTGGGAGCACATCCCTGTTACATGATTGATTGTAGATAGACAAAGAGCACCAGAGCAGCCTTACGTGTACATGTATGTAGGCCTAATTCAACAGCCCCATCTGGGCAAGGTTGAGTACTGGTGTCGAATTTTTGATGATATGACTAAGGTCGTTTGGAAACCATATTTAGATTGTGAGGAGTGGACCTTGGATGCACTATAGGTACCTTACTTATTTCAGAGCCAATATCTCATAGGGAGGACCAGATATGTGGTAGAGAAGTTCATTCATACCTGAGTGCTGAGAGAGTATGGCTGACGCCAGGGCAGGATATAGGATATCACTGTGTATGCACGGATCCGGGATGAGGCAGTATTGTGGGGTGCGCAGTTGAGGTATGAGACAACGCACTAGGAGATTTAGGATATGGTGGGGGTAGACTGGGATCTCCACCTTAATGTAGTTGATGCAGGTGTTTCTAATGGATATGTCACAGAGATGCTCCAGTACCCATTTCCTTGTTTCACTGTACCTGAGGAGATCATTCCTCGCATAGAGGAGCCATTAGACTATGATTCTGATGATCGTCCTGCCACAAAGAGACAGGGCCCTTGGTAGACATGGAGTTCAGGATGGTGGTAGAGATGAAAAAGATGGTAGGTGTCCTCCTCCTGATGATAGTGATGATGGAGATGATAGGGGTGGTGCCGCAGTGGGTGGCCATGTGGAGGTTGCTAGTGGGAGTGGGGAGGGTCGGCGTACCTACTTTAGGTTTGTTTCTCCTCAGATCAATCCTGGTCCATTACTTATAGGAGAGCAGCAGAGGTAGTAGAGACAACAAAGACATCAGCCACAAAGATAGCCAGAAGGACCACAAGACAGGGCCTCAGGGTAGGATTTAGGCAGGGACAGGGATCGGCTATCTTAGTGTGAGTAGGAGAGAGAGCATCTTAGAGCTTAGATTACAGCTTTAGAGGCCAGAGTGATAGTAGTAGAGGCTAGGGATACAATAGTAGAGGCTAGGGCTATAGCAGTAGAGTCTAGACTAGCGATATCAGATGCCTTGCTTACAGATAGAGATAGGCAGATGGAGAGACTCCACGTAGAGCGAGACGTACAGGCCCGTACAGCTACTCATCAGGGACAAAGGGATACATATTATTATGCTCTTTACCATGGAGCAGTACTAGAGGGGCAGAGGGTAGTATATTTTTCATGGTTAGCCCAGCAGTCTGAGGGAGCGATGCCTCCTCCACCTCCATTTGCACCTCCTCCTCCTCCTCATCCTCTAGATCAAAGAGAGGGGGGAAGCCAGAGTTGATGTATATTGTCATATTTGGTATATCTAAGTTCACATTGTCTATCTAGATCCTACTGAGATCCATTTTTGTATATGACATTCATACATGTATATCTGATTCATTCTGTCTCACTGATACTCTGATACTCTGTATGCATTTTTTTCCATATTTTGATCTGTATCATGTGGTGATATATATATATCTGATGTAGCTTCCTGATTCTAATATGTTTTCATGAGTTCTTTTTCCCTTGATAGATGTGATAGATGTAATTTGCACATGTGATGATATCTTGGTCTCTAGATGAGTTAGATTTAGATGATGACATCATTTTATGATTTTATTTTATTTACTGATATAAAGATGTTTTATGGGAAGATGCAAATGTATGTTTTTGATTTCCTTTACACAATTTTAAAATGTATGGATGCATTTTAGGATTTAAAGGAAAAAATGCAATACATGGATGCTTTGTTTTAGTATTTTCCTGTTGCTTCTTTTTATGAATGCAAAATGTATGCTATGGATGTGCAATGATAGATATATCAGTAATATGGATGATGTAATTAACTTAATTTAGAAGAAGAAAATTGAATTAATTTAGAGCTTAAAATGCTTTTAATGTTTCTCCTTTCTTGTTTATATCCCATGCAATTGTCAAAAATGTAATGATATGCAGACTCTTAGGACTTTGTCACTGGTATGCAAATGTATATCTTTTTATCATCATTGGGCACTCTTTCAGAATGGATACCACCTGATAGTACAACCATCACTAATACCCATTGATATTATGAAAGTATGAATACTATGTTTTATTGAAATTTCAGAAATAGACTTAGGCATCAAGGTATAGAAGCCAGGACAACAAAATAGTCACCTTCCTTTTAATATACCAGATTTTGATTACGAAAAGATATTTGACTCACAATGACCTTGAAAATTCATATCCTTGGGTAAATTATGATTCGTATACCTTAGTGAGAATCTGGATCAGAAAATAGACAAGGAAATTGTATCAACCCCACCGTAGTTTACACATAACTAAGATCAAGATATATGCGGCTATCCACCCCTAGTGGCAGCTCTTACCATAAACATCCAAGTTAGGTAAAATTTATAGTATCATTTGGAACAATCACCATACGCAAAAAATCAAGAAAACATTATGCCCCCTATCCTTGTGACTCTTTATCTTTGTGCAAATGTCATTGAGTAACTAAGAAGACATAATAAATCATCAATTGAGAATCAATCAAATAAAATTTATAATTACTTAGATGCCCCTAGTTGAAAACATCATCAGGACATAAAAGAATCATAATCAAACCAATAGCAAACTGTGTGTTTAAGTAGTACTTGTTCATTCATATGTCAAACACAGTAGAGATTCATCAATTAGAAAATTAGAATATAAGAAATATGGTGTTCCATGTCTTTGCATTAATAGGTTAATCCATTCATGTTTGAGATCCAATATAGCCTTGTAGGAACTCTGTTATTGTCAATGTCATGTCTGGATATGTGATGTTTGAAAAGACACCTTTGTTTTGGAAAGTGACATTATGTAAGAAACATAGTGTTCACAAGGAAAACAATCCTAGAGTAACCTAGCAACCACAACCTACTATGCCAGCAAAGATGCCCCCAGTGTAGAATGACTTATTCCTAAGACATAAATGGAGACAAATCCCAGGCGAGGATAATATAGTCATATAGGAAATGAAGTCAGCATTTGAGCACAGGTATAATTATGAAGGCTTAGTATCAGTAGTGCATTGATAGAAGGAGTGCATAACACAAGTGATGCCTGATTGCTAGGTTTTCACCACTTGGCAAGATCTTTTCTTTTATTTTTGCTACCAAGATGCCTGTTTTACCAGGTGTTCATCAAGGCACTTCTCTCTTTTTCAATTTTTTTGCTATTTTTTCTTTTTTGAATTTTTTTTAGTATCAAGGCACCCATTTACCAGGTTTTCACCAAGGATACCCTTTTTGTAGGACCTTTTCCATTTTTTGGATTTCTTCAGGATCAATTTTCTGAATGTTTTTTGGTATTTTGTAAAAACTTTTTGTTGTACAGGCTCTGCTAGCCAAACATCAAGCATAGAATCACTTCAAATGAAGAGTGTTCATAGGATCTGGAAGAACATCTCCCTCAGGTGTAGCTAGTTGATAAGCTCTAGTCCCAAAAGTAGCAGTGATAACGTAAGGTCCCAGCCAGTTAGGTTCAAACTGTCCTTTATGTTCTCTATTAAGTTGGTTTTTAGGATTTTCTTTGATGATGAGATCTCCCACTTTGAATTTGTGTGGTTTGACCTTCTTGTTGTAGCCTTTGGACATACGTGCTTGATACACTTTGAGGTGATCGAATGCTTGTTGTCTGCGCTCATCTAGTAGGCCCAGAGAATTCACCCTATCTATGTGGTACTGCTCATCAGTAACAAGACCTTGTAAAGATATCTTCAAAGATGAGATTTCAACCTCGATAGGTAGTACTGCTTCAGTGCCATAGACTAGAGAAAATGGCGTGGCTCTATTTGGTGTTTGGATGCTTGTTCTATAGGCCCATAGTGCTGAATTCAGTTGTAGATGCCAGTCTCTACCAGACTTACTCATAGTTCTGTGTAGAATCTTGAGAATATTCTTGTTGGATGCCTCAGCTTGTCCATTACCTTGAGGATAATAGATTGAGGAGCAATGTTGAGTGATATGGAACTATTCACAAAGGTCATCAATGTATTGATTTTTAAATTGGCCCCCATTGTCTATTACAATTGAAAAGGGTATCCCATATCTACAAATAATGTAGTTTAGAATGGACATAGCCACATGTTTGCCAATGGCTTTGATTAGCGGAATGACCTCCACCCACTTTGTGAAATACTCATTGGCCGTAATGATGAACTTGTGTCCATTTGAAGAGTTGGGATATATTTTTGCAACCAAGTCAAAGGCCCATTACTGAAATGGCCAATGTGTTATGAAAGGTATAAGTTCTCTGGTAGGAGCATGGATAAGATTTCCATGTGTCTGGCATTTATGACATGCTTTTGAAAAGTGAATAGCATCTCTCTCCATGGTAGGCCAGTAATATCCTACTTTGAGCAGTTTCTTTGCTAATGAAAAGTCGTTCGAGTGTGATCCACATACACCTTCATGGACTTCCTTTAATGCTAGATCAGACTCTTCAAGTTCTAAACACCTAAGAAGTGTACCATTGAGACCTCATCAATATAGTTTGTTAGTGATGAGGATGTAACATGATGCTGTCCTAATCAGGGATATTTTCTCATTTCTAGATAGATTGTTAGGGATGGTTTGGTCAGAAAGGTAAGCAATGATATTGGCATACTGAGATTGGTCTTGGGTTTTC
Source organism: Thuja plicata (assembly GCA_018584345.1). NCBI lineage: Eukaryota > Viridiplantae > Streptophyta > Pinopsida > Cupressales > Cupressaceae > Thuja > Thuja plicata. Next base: position 446,958 of record MU225472.1, on the reverse strand, counting down.
AAAGCACATATTACCTGGTATTCAGGGGTATCAAAGGTAGGATAGGATAGTTCTTCCACCAAGAAGTCATAGTGGAATTGATGTTCTTCCAGTTGTAACATGGACACTAAGGCAACCATAGCATCTACAGATTTGTTCTCCGACCTTGGTATGTGCTGGAAGGTGATGAAGACAAAGTACTTCTTCATGTCATCAACTAGTTGCTTGTAGGGCATTAAATTTTCATCATTTGATACTCCCCATTAACCTGATTGATAATTAGTTGGGAGTCACCATACACGTGTAACTCTACAATATTCAACTCCATAGCTAGCTTAAGACCGTTTACCAATGCTTCATATTCTAAAATATTGTTAGTGCATGGAAACATCAATTTGTAAGATTTGGGAATCTTATATCCTTGAGGAGTTATGAATAGAACTCCTTCTCCAGGGCCTTGTTGAGTGAATGAACCGTCAAAGTATATCTTCCATGGATATTCAGTTAGATGCATGATTAGTTCATTAGGGAATTCAATTAGTAAAGGTTCATCATCCTAGAGTGGTGAATCAGCCAATTGATCTACAAGGACCTATCCTTTAATAGCTCTTCGTTTGACATATTCAATGTCAAACTCACTTAGAATCAAGACCCATTTTTCCAAATGTCCTGTTAACGCTGTTCTGCTCAAAAGATGCTTTAGAGGATCAATTTTAGAAATGAGCTTCACTATATGAGAGAGCATGTAGTGCCTCAATTTTTGTGACGCAAAGATGACTGCTAAGCATGCTTTTTCAATAATGCTATAATTGAGCTCATATGAAACCAGTGTTCTACTAATGTAGTAGATAGCTCTTTCTTTCTTGGTCTCATCCTCTTATTCCAGTAATACTCCTAGGGATGTAGCTATAGATAAAATGTATAGGAGTAGGGGCTTTCCATGAATAGGCACCATATGAATAGGAGTAGCAGCCAGGTATCCCTTTAATTCTCTAAAACTTGCTTCATAGTGTTCATCCCATTTGAAGGTAACCCCTTTATGTAGTAATTTAGTAAAGGGTTGTGCCCTATCTGGAAATTGGGACATGAATCTCCTAATTGACTGGAGTCTTCCTTGTAGCATCCTCATTTGACTGATGTTGCATGGAGGAGCCATTTCTAGTATATATTTAACTTTAGCAGGGTCTACCTCAATTCCCTTTGCTAAAATAATGAATCCTAGGAGCTTCCCTGATTGGACCCCAAAGGAACATTTCTTTGGGTTGAGCCTGAGTTGGAATTGTTCCATACGATCCAAGATCTTTCTTAAGTCAGCAATGTGAGTACCTCTTTCTTTGGATTTTGTCAACATGTCATCCACCTAGTCCTCCATGTTCTTATGCATCATCTCATGGAATATAGTTGTCATGGCTCTTTGATATGTTGCACCGACATTCTTTAACCTGAAAGGCATGACGTTCTAGCAAAAGGTGCCCCATGTGCATGTAAATGTAGTTTTCTCTTGATCCTCAGGGGCAATTTTGATTTGATTATAGCCCAAGAATCCATCCATTAAAGAATACATCTGGAAGTGTACTGTAAGGTCTATGATCATGTCAATGTTAGGTAGAGGGAAGTCATCTTTCAGACATGCTTTGTTCAAGTCCCTGAAGTCAGTACAGATCCTAATAGATTTATCAGATTTAGACATGGGGACCACATTGGAAATCCATCCTGCATAGGCAATGACTATGATAAATCCAGCTTTCAACAACTTCTCTAGCTTTGATTTTACTAATAATGCAACATGAGGATGCATTTTTCTAAGTTTTTGTTTCACGGGCTTGATCCCGGGAGCTATTGATAAGTGGTGCATGATTAGATTAGGATCCAGTCCATGCATATCAGTATAAGACCATGTAAAGTTGATCTTCTTCTCTTTTAGGAACTCTGTGAACTGTGTCTTCTCCTCGTCTGATAAAGATTGTGCAAGGTGGACTATTTGAGGATTTTCAATAGTGCCCAAGTTTACTGGTTGTGTTGGTTCAATTAGTACTGAAGACCTTTCCTGAAAGTGTTCGGGGAGGATATCAAGAGTCTTATCCATTGGCACCTCTGAGAGGTTTTCACCATTGGATACATCTTTTTTATTTACTATTTTGGGATCTGATACTGCCACAAAGTGGTTTTCACCATCAGTCCTCTTTTTCTTTTTGTTTTTCAGTTTTTGTCTGAGAAACCTGATATCCTCCTGTGATATGTTCTTGCTCCTTGCATTGGTGGAAGAAGGGTAAGGTTCACAAGCATTGAGATAACAAGATAGGGTGTGGTCATTAGAAAAGTTGAGGATAGGAGTAGGATCTCTTTCAGTCCAATCAAATAGGTCTAGAAGTACCAATGTTAGGGAGTCAGATTCTAGAAAGGACAACATCGGGTTAGCATCAAGACCATTAACCGACATGACATGATCTGTTAAGTTAATTTCTTCAATATTTAGATCAATAAGAGTGAGATCATCATTAAAAGGGTCATTTTTAGTCATATGCAGACCAAACTCTAACGACTCATAAATAGAAATCTCATCATCATCTCTCCGTAAAAGGAGGCTTCTTGCTTGTAGCCTATAAAATTCTTCTAGACTTATGTATTCACCAGTTTCTTCATTAATGATCAGGGGAAGGAACTCTTCTTCTGCTTCAGGATTATCAATGTCATTGGGAGTAGTGTTAGACCTTTTACAAGGAACTGAGGGTGCCACAAACATGTGAATTATATCTATTCCAATATCTTCAGTGGTGACAGATAGCTCTTCCCATTCATAATCATGAGAGTCAGTGACCTCATCATCAGATCTGCTTAAGTATTTAGTAATGGTTATCTGATGTACCCGGTTAGCTACATGTGGGTCAAAGTGTGGTAGATCAAGGATATGTGAAACTGTGACCAATTGCCCCAAAGTAGGATGTAAATCCTATTTTCAGGGTGTTTCTTGAGTAATTGTTGCTATGGTGTCCCCTACCTCTTGAATGGGAGGTTGTGCTAGCAAGGGGGTGAGAAGATCCTGTGGTACCTCAAAGTTGGGTACATAGCGTTCTCCTTGGTAGTTGGGGTCCTATGTGCCAACATGTAACAATCTCTCATAGGACCACTGCTCTAGTTAATCTATTTCATCACTCCCTTTATCTGAGTGTGGACTCTCTTTTGAAGTGGGTTTATCAGTTTTAGCATTAAAACCCAGTCCTATTTTATCTCTGGTATTCCAAAACTCCATGGGTATAAGTTCAATAATCCCTTGTCCTGTGTCGTTTAGAGGTCCTTTTCCTTTGTATCCAATCTGTTTGAGGAAATCATATCCCTTTCCATACTATTCTGGGGATATCTTCACATGTTTGACTTCAGCCTCCACCGGTTCTCCTTTGTAAAGCCAGTCCAAGACTGCCTATTATTCTATGTTATCTAAAGAAGATGTGGATGCCTTTACCATGCCAGTTGCTTCGTGTACTTCTGGCTCTTTGGATACTGTAGGTGTGAATGTCGAGGAAGGTTTTCCATAGGATATTGGTGACACTGGAAGTTTTGTCAATGAGGGGGTTAGGTCCAGCTTGTACTCTCCCATACCTGTTTCTTCAAGTTTTAAGGTTTTTCCAAAACTTTTCATGACCATGTCCTTGGTAGTTTTAGGAGAAATCACATCCATAGCCTCCTTGTTATGCGGGATCATGCTACCAACTTTGGTATTATTACAAGTGTAGTTAGCATCTGCAGGATTTGTCACTTCCACCCCATTATATGGGAAATTTATGCACTGGTGGTAAGTAGATGGTACAACTTGCATTTCATGAATCCATGGTCTCCCCAACAGGATATTATAGGCCAATGGTAGATCCAAAACTTGACATATGACGTTCCTCTCAATCGGTCTGACTCTGATAGGTAGAACAATAAGATCTCTGGAGGATCTTTCTTCCTCATCATAAGCTTTGATGGTTATATTGCTTCTAGAGTCAATTGTTTTTTCTGAGAGACCCAGTCTCTTGATTAGATCAAGTGTACATATATTCAATCTTGCGCCTCCATCTATCAACATGTGTCTAACATGGGATTTATGGATAAGGAATGCAATATGGAGGGGTTGATTATGTGGATGGGTCAATGACTTATCATCCTCTTCAAAAAAGGAGAGGTAGTGTGGCGCTGAGATGTGATTGACCATCACTTGGAATTTGTCTATATCAATATCCTTTGGGACGTTAGCAGCATGTAGAGCCTATTCTAGGATTTCCCTATGTATGGTGGATATTTTGAGCAACTCAAAAATGGAAATTTTTCCAGAGGTTTGTTGCAATTGATCTACCAAGTCATATTTTTCTCCAGGAATGGTAACCACATGTTTTGATGCTGGTTTAGGAATAGTTACAATAGGAACCTTGGATGTTGATGTTGGTTTTGGAGGTCCTTTGATTGTGACCTGTGCTTGGCTCCATGTTATGACATTTGAGTGGAATGAGACACATTTGATTGTGACCACATTGATGGATTTGGTTTTAATGTCTAGCATATTGATCAAATTGTCATTTTTGGAATAGGTGTAGTTTATCACATTACTCTTCCCTTTAGATGTTTCTCCTTGATCGTAATTAGGAAAGGGTTTGTTGAATGATGTATGATCCTCATTGGTAGTATGTCCATCTACTTTGAGCTTACCTCCTTCTATGAGGTCTTGGATGACATGTTTAAGCTTGAGGCAATTATTAGTCTTGTGTCCCTTGTTTTTGTGGAAGACACAGTAGGAATTATCATCCCACTACCTGGGTTTGACCATTGGTTCCCACGGTTTGGAATTTGGGATTGTAAGAACTTTGTTATCCGATAGTATTTTCAAAATAGTCTCAAGAGGTTCCCCCAAAGGAGTGAAAGTTCTTTGAGGTTTTGAAGTCCATGTCTGACCCTTATTATCATTGTTTGCTTTGGGTACGGGAGTTGTTACCTTAGAATTCTCGCTTGCTTGCATGCTATTAGTTAGATTGAATATGTTGGGTTTAGGATTAATGTTAGATTCATCAACCACTCCGTCATTGACAACATTCTTTTTTTTCTTCCACCATTTATGCTTGGAGGTGGAGTTGTTGGTTTTGTTCTCATTTTGAAGGGTGATCTCTCCCCTTTTGACCATGACTTCCTCAATACAGAGGGCATTTTTAATCATTCTGTCGAAGCTTGGAGAGTCTTGCATTTGTAAATCATAGTTCAATTCAAGAACTAGATTATTAATGAAGACTCCATCTTCTCTGTTTTGGGAATGGCCCTTGAATATCATACAAAAATCTTCCTCCATCTTTGTAGGAAGTGTGTAAATGATTCACCAGTTCACTGTTTGGTATTACATAGGTCCATCATAGTCACATCATGTTGGATATTGTAGGAGTAATGTTGGATGAATCATTGGATCAACTCCTCAAATGTCTTGACCTTAGGGTTTAGTTTTGAGAACCACTCCATGACATTTCCCCCTAGGCTTCCTAGAAATAGTCGCATGAGATATGTAGGTTCGTGTATCTATTCTATGCTTAGAGCATAGAATTCCCTTATATGGTCATGTGGGTCAGTTTCTCCTGTGTACTTGTTGTACTTTGGTCTTGCCACATTGGTAGGAAATAGGACCATAGTGATACTATTGTCAAAAGGAAATGGACAAATGGCATCCAAAGAGTATTTTGTTTTGGGCTTCTCTTTCTCCCATTTAAGGTTTGTGAGCTTTGTTTGCATCAAATTGAGTTGTTTGGTGAGAATAGATATAGGATTTGGTACCTCCTTTTCTTTGAGTTTTTCCACATCATAATCTTTAGGTAATTTGACACCTATGGATGCTAGATGGAGGAAGTATTTCTCCTTATCCTTGTCAATCATTTTCTCCATTATTTTATGGAACCTCTTGCTTTGTTTGAGTTTTTCATATCCTTCTTTAGTGATTTCATTCTCACTACCGGACTCAAATAAGGGACGATTGAATTTAGGTTCTTCTTATTCATCTGTATCTTCAGGTCTTTTGCCATTGTTATACTCCTCAAAAGCCTCACTCTATCTATGAGTGTCGCTACCTATTTGTGGGGATTCTAGATCGAGTAGGGAACTACGAGAAGTTTCTCCTTGAAAGTGTGTTGTTTTAGGAGGCACTTTTGATCCTATAGACATGTACTTGTTGCATCTTGTGTTAACCATGAAGTTGTTTCTCAACTTTGTCAACATTTCCCAATAGTGCAAGTGAGAGTTTCAGACCGTTCAAGTGGGTGTGTCTAGGTAAAAGTAACTATTTTTTGTTGGTGGATGTAAATGATTCTAGCATCAGAGGGTTAGAATGTCCTGATAGTGAGCTAGGAACCAAGTTGTTGGTAGAAAGTGGGTAGACCACACATATTGAACTGATCATGAAAGACCGACTAGGCATGCAAGGTAGACGTTTGAAAGAGTTTTGAAATTTTCAACAGGGAGACCAGAAAAGACAACAGGAACCAGCTAAAGAGCCAAAATGGTATCCTAATCAACTGAGACTTTCTAAGAAATACTTCTGCAAGTACCCTCTATCCTAGATGTGAGCCTCTGATGACACCAGATGCGAGCCTAAATCCTAGATGTGACTATGTACTGACCAAATGCGAGTTAGCATACCAGATGCGATTTTGGTAATCCAAGATGCAATTTTATGATGTCTTTGTTAGTTGTTTGCCAGCTTTGAAATTTGTGTTTTGGAAGTTAGTGCAATTTGTCTGATCTATGATCACATTTGGAGACTTGCCAGTGAAGAACATATGTATCTGAAGGTTTGAATATTGTTTCTTGTTTTGAAGAAGTTTATCTTTTTAGTTATTTTTCAAGCACGTCAAATAGATTTGCATTGTTAGGAGGGTGAAAAAAACACTCATATTTTTCCTATTCTCTTGGTGGATGATGAAAATCTTTGCTCGTTGACTTAGGTACACACTCAAATGCTAATCAGAATACAACCATCACCAAGCACACAATGGTTCCAGTCATGATGTTGTATTAGCCGACTCCAAATGCAAGTGAGGGCACAATATGACGAGTGTCTTGGGGCAATTACTTTTTTCCTTGCACAAAGATTATCACCCTTTCGAGGGTGAATCAAGAATTCTTTCAGTTGAATTTATTGTAGATTATTGGGCAATCCGTTCAAAACCGTCCCCCATAGAATTGCACAAGGAAACATTCAGGCGTATAGCCCTATGAGTACCTGAATATATGTAGTCTCGCAAGCAAGATTCAAGTGGCTTTGATCTACATATACCCAAGCATTTTCAAGGAATGATGTCAAAATTCCATGAACAAAATCGGCTCCGTCTTCCGAGGCTTTAGCCTACGAGGAAGAAACTATTTATAGTGAGTTGGAAGGGTTGGCATAAAACCTGTCCTCACTTGGGTCATTCTCGAGAGATATTATCCTCAACCGGTAGGCCCTCTACTATTTAAATATGTGTACCAAGGATTGGCGAGCTTTGGATGTCTAGATTTCTGATTCCTCCTCCTCCAAAGAGCATACTCTCCTAATCTAAGCCGTTTGCTCCCAAAATAGAGTCAAGCAAAGTGATTCTTTCCCTCAAGCAATGTTGTGCCTAATTTAGATGTTCCTATTTTAATGAAAACACTTATGCTTGAAAGTAGATTTGCTTTGTTCATTTAGCCACAATATTTAGTGAGTTTTCTTGTTCAATTTCTGTGTCCCAAAAATGAATTATACAGTTGAACTTGTTCTTTGATCCACAAGATTTAGTGATTTGTGTTGTTCATTTACTGATCCCAAAAGAATTATATGATTTGATTGCTTGTTCAATTAAATCCAAATTCTGTTCAATCCATAAACTGATGTGTGAGTTTCTGATTTTTCTTAAAAGGAAAAGAGCATATTCCGCTTGTCAGTTTAGTGATAGATTGGAAAATGTATCTTAGTGTTTAAAGCAAGTAAATAGAGGTCAAGATGGGGGTTGAGCAACCTGAAAAGCCAAGTTAGTTTGTTATGTAGCAACTCCCATGAAAAGCCACCAATGTCAACCTGCAAACAATCATTAAGCTATTCAAAAGATCAAAGAAGTCAAACACACAAACGTTAGTGGTTAGGAAAGGTAGTTCACTAAAATTTTCACCAGATGTGATCCAGAAAGATAGAAAATGACACAAAACCAAATGTGACTTTATTTACCAGATGTGATAGCATGCTCCCCAGATGCGAGCCTAAATGAAAAATGATCTGGGAAATCTCGGATGCAAGCCTTGTTTGTTGCAGTGCGAGCACGTATCTAGGATGCGATCCTGAATGGCCAAAAATGACCCTGTAATAGATTTATGGGCATGAAAATTAGTGAAAAATTGGTTTAAAATGAGGCCAAGTTGAAAATCAGGCCCCACAGTGGGTGCCAGAAATGTGTGTGTATATTTGTGCACCTGTTGCCTGTGACACAACACTTCAATAAGTCATTCTGTTAGTGAGAATCAAGGTTTAATGAGCATATAAAACCCTAACATTGACCTATTTATTTCTAACTAGGATGAGTGTAGAAAACAACATAAAAGCCCTCAGATTATGCTAAATACCAGTGACATAAACAACCTAGCATGAAAGATTTAAGTTTAAAAATAAACTATTTAAAGATGCATATTAGTCTAAAATGGGCATTATAACTATGTAAGAAAGTGAATAATGGAGTGTGTATGAAGCTAGGAAGGAATGGGTAGCATAACAATGCTTTGAGATTCCTTCAAAATCTTGGCATAACAACACTATAATTCAAAATTTGAGGCTTATTATGAGCTCTAAATCCCTTCAATTTATAGAAGAATGGGAGAGAGAGAGAGAGAGGGGAGACAAGGTTCATTAATGGAGTCCCTAAGGTCATTAATGAGGTGCAAGAGCCATTAATGCCTTGGGCATTAATGAGGGATGGGAAAGAGGGAATATCCATTAAGGGTCATTAATGACATTCATTTAAGAGGCATGGGAGGGTGTAAGGCTCAACTTGGCAAGTTGGTCCTTAGAGAAGTCATGCTTGAGAAAGTTGACTTTCTCAAGTGGGTTGAGTTGTTAATCATTCCTTAATGGAATATGACAACATTAGGAGGTGGGTTAGGATTAGAAGTAGAATTAGGATTAGATTAGCATGGGGGAAATAGGTTGAGATGGGTTAGAACCCAGCGTAGAAGTGGTTGAGATAGGTTAGGTTGGGGTTTATGGGATTATGAATGAAATGAATGAAACTTATTTAATTCATTTAAAATATAGGAATTAATTATTTAAGCATTTTATTACTTTTTAATAATTACGGTGACTATAGCCATTTTAATTAAATTAAATAGGCTAGGGGAATGGGTTATTTGCAAGTGGTCAATTGATTTAGGGGTTTATTTAACTCCTTTATAATTAAATACTATAGCCATGTTTGAATTTGTTTTG
>MU225472.1:374295-388115 GCA_018584345.1 Thuja plicata | reverse complement strand
CATTATCATGTAGATTTGCATTGCATTGCATACATTTTGATTCTTGAGGATATTGGCATTCTTGCCCTTGTCTCCATTGAATCTCTCGTTGTATGGTTTATTGGCAAGGTCATGAGTTTATAGCTCTTCCTGAGAGCAATTTTACAAACCTTGCAACTCCATGCATAGAGAGCTATGGATCGATTTGTGAGGGCTCATTCTTGAGTTTCCTTGCATGTAAGGATTCATAGAAGTGCACTATTTTGTGTGTACACGTTCAACATACACCAATTGAAATGATGGGGATGAATGCACCTAATTCATCTAATGGAAATGTAGAGCATGCAGCTATGTTAACACCTCCTAGAATAATTCATAGAAAACCAAAGTTTTTTATTGACATTAATGAAAATATTTTGAGTCCATTGCATGATAAAATGTCAGAAAAAAATTGTAGAAGAGTTGTTAAAAAGATTTGGAATAACTATTTTGAAAAATTAAATCAAAGTGGAAGACCTCAAGTAGTTGTTGAAATGATTAAGAATCAGAAATTTAGAGAGACGATGAGAATTGTGGGGTTGAGAACATGTGAAAATAGTACTGAGAGAACCATTGTGAGAAATATATTCGATGCATACCAAGCCATTGGTTCAAAATCACGCAGTAAAGATGCTAATGTTACTCTACGTGTCCTCACATCAACTATAATGGGAAAGGAAATGAAAAAATCTCGTATAGTAAGAAAAACAAGAAAGTAATTAAGGATAGGTAGATCAACATTATAGAAATCCTTACATAGGTGAGACAAAATTGAGGATACAAACACTAATTCTCTTTGGTCATTCTCGAGTAGACTCTCATGCAAGGCCAAGGTTGTTGTTGATGCATTAAGAACATTAAGTGAAAAGTTTTGGCATGACAACACAAGGGTTTCACCCAACTAAAGTGACGTTGTTAGTGTTAGTATACAGTTTTTTCCCTCTTCTCAAAATTAATCTCAGACTCTTATAAGGAGAAAGGAAGAAGAATTAAAACTCAATACTAACAAATGAGCTTATCAAAGTAAACTCTCTGCAAATTATAAGGCGCAGCTACCTTCAAAAAAGATTTTAAATATGATTTTATTGAACAAAGAAAAGTAACATTATGTGTGCCTTTCACCAGAAAACACTTAAGGAAAACATCTAGTTCATCAACATGAAAAGAATGTGCAAGTTTTGAGAAAATCCTCTATTTTTTTGTTTCAATATCAACCTTCAAATTTTATGAATCTAAACTTGAATAATCATTTACTCTGTCACTTCTAAGCACAGAATCCGTTCATATCATAGTTAAGCTTTATCCAACACAACTCATCTTCGTAAGAAAATAAATCAGATAAGACAAACAGTAGTATTTATCACTTCAAAAGCTTAAACATATACGTAACACCATAGGATATTTCATATATTCTGTAATACCAATTTTTCAAACACTTTGAAGTTAAGTTTTTTAGAAAATAGTTTCTATCCAACTCAGAGCCGAACCCTTAAACAATTAAAATTTTCCAATAAATAGCCACGCAGGGTTGCAACAACTAACTTGGTAAAAAAAGTCTTCTTGAAAAGTAAAAGATCTCTAGATCCCCTAACTATCTTAAGCATTAAGCCATAAAACTAGACTGGGAGAAAAAATGCCTCTGAGAGGCTGCCAAGTGTTCCAGGCAGTTAAGTAGTTGAGGTCACTGCAAGATGCACTGCATTCCAATCTTCATATGCAGCTATAAACGTGGATATTACCGGTTGATGTGGCAAACCAATAAAATTGATCCTCTGTTTCCAGACTTCTTTTTCTCTTTTGATCTCAGCTACCTTTTCTTTGTGCATAACCAAATGACCTTGCTGAAGGATCATCATTGATTCTATCCGCACGACTTTCATAAAATGCTTTTCTGTAGGTGCCTTCATCCCCTTGAGCTCTTCAAACTAGGTGTTCACATCTTTGATTATCTGTTCAACTGACTTATGTGCCTCTTCATGGTTTTCCTGGCACCATTCATCAATCCATTTTATATCATTAGAAATGATCTCCTTAATAGTTCCCAGCCCCTTCATGAGATCCTTTACTTTGGAAATTCCTGTAGCCACAACTTCATTTCTCCATTCTATGCATTCCTTTATAACATAAAGAATTTTATCATCCAGTCCTGACACTGACCTCTCCGTGAGAAACTTCTGCAAACCGTACTCCTCAACTTCTTCGATCCAATGGAGTTCTTTGGTCCATGTTGTCTTTCTGAGCTCCCACTCTCTAATGTTGGCCTCTATTTTCTTTGTGAGGTGATTTCCTTCATTATGGGTCTGATCCAGATGACTTAATTGCTTTCCAACCTATGATTTTACACGCTCAACCCAATCATCGAATGCTTTACTCATTGCCTTACTTCTTTGAATTTGGTCAAGAAATCATTGATTATCAGGGGACTTCATGTCAATGGAGGCCAGCATTTCATTCAGAGGAAAAGGTTCAAGATGTTTGATGGCATTGATGTATTGGGCCATACTCTTCATAGCTACTTTCATTTCTTGTTTATCTTTGGCATCTTTCCACACTCTATTGGAAATTTTCTTGTTTTACAGCTTGAAAAATATCATATCAGCGGCTCTGGTGTCTCTTCCTAAATCCACTTTGGATATTTGAAAGTCTTGGACTAAAGCTTCTCCCTTGGCATTGTCTTCTTTAGGCTTTGTAATTTCGGCTATCCAGTGACCACTGTTTTCATCAAAATCAATTTTAGATTCCATCTTCATTTTCTTTACTTTAGAAGATTTTCCCAGGCACCTGCTCACTACATCATCAATGGGTACTGTCAAAGGAACTACATTTCTTTTCTTGGCTACCAGGGTCTCCAGCCATGGTGGGGCAGTAGAAGATTTCTTTTGAGTATCATAGTTACTCAAAAGAGCTAATGAGTCTTTCAGAATGCCTTCTATTTCCTCCTGAATATGTTGAGCATCTGCCATCTCAGGTACACTGTAGTCTTCAATGGTGATCACCTTTGGATCTGGATCTAATGAATCCAACTCCACGAAGACGCTGGGAGTAGCTTTCTACCTCTGAACCCTCTCTTTTACTCTTTGACTTGATCTGATCAACCAAACTTCGGGTTCAGCTTGATCTTGAACTTGAACTTGAACTTGGGACGAAATTTGTTCAAGTTCAACTTCAACTTCAAGTTTAACTTTTCCTGCACAAGATTGATCACTCTTTTCTTTAATAGCCATGCTTTCGTTCTCTCGATCACTCTTTTCATTCTTATGTATATATCATCTTCTTCTGGTACTATCCAATCTAGTTTAGGGATAGGGAGGGTCTTGACCTTCTTTGAGTATTGAGAGTCTAAGACATCGGTTTCACTTTTTTCCTCTACCCCATCTATATCCATATCTAGCTTGAAGGTGGTGATTTGCTTCAAAGTGAAACGAGACCACAGTATTTTACTTACCTCCAGTTCATCGGAACAGTTGACCCAAAAATCTTCTAATTCAGGGATGTGCATGAACGTTTCTGGGACATTGAGATTTGCCCCTGCAAAGCCTTTATAATCAAAATTAACCCTAGGAGTATAAGTCTGTAGACAGAGGGTGTCCAATTCTTCCTTTATAGACATATCATCTTGGAGACTTTTGCACCTGTAATACCCTAATTCGATAGGGAAAAGAATACTTGAAGTTTTCTTTGAGGTCCCAGATTTTTGTTCAACCAGAACAAGCTGTCTACATAGCTCCATTAAGACTATATCATCCAAACAAAACCTAGGAAGCCACAGAGGTTCCTCATAAATTGCTCCAACCCTAAGGTATGTAAAACTTGGAAACTGTATGAAATAACAGCCATAAATATTGATCACCTGTTTAGCTTCTTTAGAAAGCCTGCAATTTTCTTTTCCCCGCAATTCATAAATTAACTTTCCTGAAAATCTGTCATTTACTATTTTGAACAGACTAGAGAACTTTTTTTTCTATAAGCATGTGAAGTAATCATATATTTTCATATCACGTGTCCATACTTCATGAGGTAATCCCTCCCAAGCTCTGCAACATGCTAAGACATAAAAAAGGTAGGAATTCATATAAAATGCTGTCAAATTTGTCACATTTAAGAGATTTCTATGGAGTTCTTTTGCTATTAGGTCAGCCTAGTCTATAAACTTATCTCCTTCTATAATCTTCTGGGTAAAGCAGTACATCCAATTTTCCCAATGAAATGCATGAGGATTCCCTTTCACCCTGTTTAGAAGAAGAACCATATCGACAATGTCTTTTCGAGAGTGTTCAATTGTTAGAGGCTTTGGCAACCTGGATCCTGCTTTCTCTGGTTTTGCAAGCCATGCCTAGGCTATCGAGGAACTATACTTCTTATCTATCTTGCACACATGATCTACTTCTGTATAAGTCCATGGTTCATATGGCTCTTTATCTGGAATTCGCAGGGCCGCCATTAACGTTTCTCGACTGATTTTGACCAAGATTTCTCCTGACGCATCCTTAATACATTTGTTCTTGGTGTCATACTAATTGGTGCACTCCAACACTAGTTTAGGGCAAATTAGGGCTGGAGGAAATGCAGTGGCTTCTCAAAGTTTACTTCCTACTAGCTTCCTGGAAAAAGAACCTTGGAAAGCATTTCGAACTCTATTCCAGAGCTCCCCTAAGTTTACATTCAACAAGAAAGTGTCCCCTATATCTAGGAGAGAAAATAACAGGTGGGTTCTAATCTCTTCTTTAGGAAGTTTTGGACGGAACAACGACATCTTGCCAATATGAAGAGAAAAGACTTACAACACAGAAAGAGCCTTTGAAAACTGAAAACTACAAAGGGGAAGATTAACTCACCAATTTCCTATGCTGCTATTTTCTGTAAATTCCTCACCACCAATTCCGTTGCTCCTTCTCCAGACGAAATAATTAACAAGAAAACCTTAATTATTTCTCATTTATTCACAAATGCCTTATAAGATCCCTAATAAATCTTTGGAGCATGCTCATAATGAATGCTTTTAATGGAAGAATGATTGATTTAACATGTCTAGGCACTCTTATTTAATTCGCTTGATATTTAGGCTCGAATATCTCAACTCCCAAGGAAAATCTCTGATAGCCAAATCTGTATATTAATGACTTCCTTTACGTCATGCCACCGACTATCATTTCCAATTCTCACATGCACGAACCATCTGGCTGAGTGTGACAATCTTTGTACAGCAGCTTCCAAATCTTAATAAATACCTGGGGAGTTACAAAAAAAAGAGATTTCCTTTTTTTTGCAAGAGAAGACAAACTTGCCAAATTCTCTGTGCACAAAACGTTTTGTTACGAACGTGAACTTGAACTTGAACTAACTTAAGGTTCAGGACTAGGTTCAAGTTCAGGTTCATCTTTGAGACTGAAAAAATCTTGAAGGGTAGACAGAAATGGGTAACGGGTTGAACTTGAACTTGAACCAACCTAACATAATTCAACTTCAACTTCAGCTTCAGGTTCAACTCCAGGACTTTTACTGACTTAGACTAGAGAACGAAGGCTGGGAAAAGAATGAAGGTAACATTTAGGAGGAGAATCAGATCTACAAATCATATGCCACATCCAAAACACTTTTTGGATATGACACAAACACAATTTTATGAAAGAATCCTCCAAAGAGTTCCTCAAATTAAAATTAGTGATAGATTTTTTGAAATGGAAAAACCATTTTACGTCAAGATTAATCATGCGCGCACCACATGTTGTTGCAAGGTACATATTGAATTTTCCATGCATTATGATATATATCAACATGTTTGTTGTACTTTGCACACTAACACTATTTTGTAGGAATGTGGTCTTCAAGCACCTCCTACGTCATCAAGAGATTTAATGTCAAGTGTATTATGCAATCAAGATGATGATTTCATTTATTATAAGATGATGTGTTTGAATGGATCTTGTAGTGCATGTGGTGGTATGAGAAAGTTGCGGATATGTCCCCATCTAGAGAGCACAAATGAGATTGCAAATACACTAGTTTCTTTTGGAAAATACAAGATAGTAACTTATGGTCTAAACGATGGAAAAGAACTTTAGAGGTGTGAGTTAGTGAAAAATGATATATGCGTAGCTGATTTTATGAAGATTTTTCAAGAGAAACTATTTTATGAGTACATACGTCATTCACATAGAGCTAGGTGGTTAGATGAGAAATTCAAGATATGTAAGGACACTTTTATCCTTGGTACTATTGTGTCCATTGTTGATTTTTCTGAGAATTATACACTTAAACCTCAGAATGAAGTGCAAGAATTGTATTACCATTCTATACAAGTGATGATCTTTGTACATATAGCATTATTGCATGCACATGATAGAACATACATAGAAAGAAAGGTTTTAAGAGAGTATCACTTCTACATCAGTGACGATCACACACATACATCAATGTTTGTGCAAGGTTGCTTCAAAGATTTCTATGAGAATTTAAGGGAAAGAGGTATTGAGTACAACCAACACATGATATGGTCAGATAATTGCACCTCACAATTCAATAATGCAAGCATGTTCTATTGGTTGAGTAGGATGCATATGAAAAGTTCCGTTCAACACTTTTGGAATTTCACCGAGGTGAGGCATGGAAAAGGCGAGCATGATGGTGCAAGTGCATGTGTAAAAAGAGCTCTTACCAGAGAGGAATTGAAGTACAAAGGTGGTGCAGTGTTAATAAATGCATAAACAATTGTGCGATGGCACAACTCTATGATGGGAACATGTAATAAAGGTAAGTCTATAGTTAATAGATTTTTTTGGTTGATAGGCAATTCTAACATTGAAAACTATCTAGATTGTTGTACAGTTACAAGATCAAGTGACATGCACTCATTTAGAAGTTCAAATGAAGCATCACTAGGTATTTATACTAGATTAATGGAATTTTTTTTATTTTCTTGTATGAATTTTGTGTGGGAGGAATGTGAATGAAAAGAGTGGGTTGACAAATGGTCGTATACACCTTTACAACCGCTTGATACATATCAACTTCCTAGAGCACTACAATTGAGCCAGTTTGAAGCATCAATGGATTTTAATCACATATCTGACCTAGTTGAACTAGGTAATTTCTCAATTTATTCTTCATTTTGAGTTGAACTTTGTTGAACCTACTTGAATTCATTTTATTAGGTGGTTAAGTGTTTAGGGTGTTAACTTATCCCTCTATAAATTGCAGGTCATGTATATGCAATTATTGCAGATAAGAACAATGAGGAAGGGACTAATTACTTTTTGTGTCATTGTATTGAGGGAAAACATAAATTGACAACTACAGTCATTGATGGAGAGGGTATTGAGTACCCAATAGGATTCGTTGTTGTGACAGGGACATGCCTTAGAAGGTATGCTATCAAAATATAACGTTTTTTTGCTTGACAACTTTCAGACCTCTTACCATCATTCTATTACACTTTATATGTTGAATTTTGTATTAATTTATGCTTCTATGAAATGCAGACACCCTATCCAAAAATCTGAGAAGTGGTTTTTTGAGGACTATGAGACACAGACATATTTTGCATTACTCTAACCTTCTTGTTGCAACAAATATTGAGTTGATAAAGTATACTGGTAGACCTCGTAAGAAGAATTTATTGAAACTTCATGAATATGAACATGAGGCAATACATGACACACTAAGTGTTAGATCTGATCCAGAAGGTTTGCTCAATTAGTTTTGGGTCATCATGAAGAATCATTCTACAAAATGGTAGAATTATTTTGACAATTTTGTCTATAAATTTTGTGAACATCTACCTTCATTTTTTTGCAAATATAAATAACTATGAAGTGGTCTACATGAATATTTGGAGACCAAATTTTGTATATTGAAACAAGATCAAATTATATATAAAAGTGGCCATGGGTTGATTTGTATATATACTGAGGGGCCACATTTTGTATAGTTTATTGTGTACCATTTAACTAAGAGGATATGAGTTAATTACGATTCATTACAATTATAACAATGGTTCATGTAGTGGATATCTCGTATTTCTCTAAATTATAATAATGGTTCATGTGTAGTATTATGTATGTATGTTCATTTTCATATCATATCTTTTCCATGCATTGTATGTATGTATTATTTTCATACTACATCTTTTTCATGTGTTGTATGTATGTTCTTTTATATCTTATATCTTTGTCATGTGTAATAGACCTAATATTTTCCAAAGCAACTACCTTGAAAATATTTAGTCGAACAAAAGTAATAGGCATAATCTACAATTAAAATTATGGTGCTATATGTAATGCTTTGTGGAGGTTTGAATAGTTTTACTTCTATTGCTACCCAATTTGACTTAGTGCACCTTGGGAACACTTTGGTTTGACTTGCGCTGGAACCTTCTTGATGCTTTTCAAGTGAAAAAATGTCTCCGCTAGCGTTTACCTGACCAAATAGACTTGATGGAGCTAACAGTTTGGTCCCACGACGAACAGTTTGAAAGATGCACCATTGAGCAACTTTCAACTGAGCAACAATGCAACTTTTTACACCAACCAAGATCGGGTTGCCAAATGGAATCCCAGAGGAATCTCCCATAACTGAGATACATGCTTGTAGTCCTTCCCAAGACATTCCTTGTGCACTTCACAGATCTCTAATATCTCTCAGGAGGTCTGAGATATGGCTCTCCAAAAATCGCTGCCCAATTTGTCTTAGAGCACCTTGGGTACACTTTGGTCCGACTTGCGCCGAAACGTTCTTGATGCTTTGCAAGCAAAAAAAGGTCTCCCCTAGTATTTAATTGACCAAATGGAACTGATGGAGCTGATGGTTTGGTCCCATGATGAACAGTTTGAAAGATGCACCACTGAGCAACTTTCAACTGAGTAACAATGCAAATTTTTTGCACCAACGGAGAACGGGTCACCAAATGGAATCTGAGTGGAATCTCCTAGAACTAAGGTACATTCTTTTAGGCCTTCCCAAGATGGTCCTGATGACATATAACTAATTGAATGTTTGACAATGTTAAGTTGAAGATAATGCAAGACATTAAAATAGTTAATGTATTGTATTGTCATTGATGTCAACTTGATATCATCTGTACGGTCATATACATAAAGCCAAAGACTTCAGAGAACTAAAAAAACCAAGGTTATGATTTTAGAAATACGTAAAAGTCATGTATTCACTAAGTGACAAACAACACTAACGGAGTGCACATCATCGGTAAAAGCAAAGAGAAAGAGTCACAGTGTTACTCGACGATAGGAAGCACAATGTTGCCCGACAAAGAAAAACCACATAATACCTGATGAGAAAAGCAAAGAGTAGCAAGATAGATGGAGATCACAAAGCTAATTAGAGTCTCACCGACGGAACTATCAGTTGTCACTGACAACTAACTGCAAAGGTGACCGACAGAACAGAGAGTTTAGAAAATGACAAAATATCTAGCTAACAGAGCTAAATAAGGACTTAACTGGTTGTCTACTTTGTTTTATTTGACTAGAGATAAGTGATTTATTTAAAGCTGATTTTTATAGTTGGCAAGAAGATATCTAGGAGACAAATTAGGAGTTATGCTTTAAATCTAATTGGCTGGATTGTTTTTCACGCCAAGAATCAAGAATTAAGAAACAATGAATATCATGTCTATATAAGAGACAAGCTTCAATTCATTTCTGCAATGCATGAAAAGGGGATTAAGGGGAGTGAATAGAAAGAGGATGCTGAAGAGAAACTGATGAAGAACTACTTCATGCAGTATTGATCAATCAAGCTGAAGGAGAGCTAAGGAATTTTGCAAACACCGACGAACAGTGAAGAACAACATCACATAGAAGAAAGTATGGAGCACAAAGAATTGAATTGATACATTGATCAGAGAGGTAATGTACTTAAAAAGATCTGAAAATATAGAATTCAAAGTTGCATTAGAAACAGGTCATAGTGTTTCAGTTTAACCATTGAAGCATCAAGTCTCCTAACAGAGTAGGACTTAACAGTCTTAGATATATATTGAGGTACATCTCAAGGAGTGACAAAAAGGTTGATTCATGAAAGTAGAATTGGATATGCCTGATGCCTATAGACAGTCTAAGAGAGAGGCTGATTCAAGGGTGGAAGCATTAGATTCCCGATACTAAGAGACAACCTCTATGTATAAAATCCTCTAACAAGGTCACACCTAATAGTGTGTTTCTAACCTTTAACAGGGTTGGCTCTTAACAGGGCTCACTTTAGAAGAGTGAAAATTTGGGGTACCGGTCCAAGTGGTTTTTCCCTTAACAGGGTTTCCATGTTAAAATCCATGTGTTATGTGTGTATGATTTATTTCTTTATTGTTTTGTATCTTACATAATTTATTCTGGATATATCGACATACTCTGCATATTTACTGTATTTAGGTAAATAGATGACTGCTTATCGGTAAACATTAAGAAGAAGGTTTAATAGAGTAATCTGACAAGTAGTAAATTGATATAAGTTATTCAAGACATTCATCTTGTAGGACAAAAGATAAATTGAGAAATAATTAGTGGTTATAAGAGTTGAAGGGTTGATTTTGATGACATATAACTGATTAAATGTTTGACTATATTAAGTTGAAGATGATGCAAGACATTAAATCACTTAATGGTTTGTGTTGTCATTGATGTCAACTTGATATCATCTATATGGTCATATACATAATGCCAAAGACTTTAGAGAATCAATGGAATAAAGGTTATGATTTCAGCAATGCATAAAATTCAAGTATTCACCAAGTGACAGACTACACCAGCGGAGTGCACACCATCGGTAAAGATAGAGATAAAAGTCACAGTGATGCCCAACGAGCAGAAGACAGTGTTTCCCAATGAAGCAGAATCAAAGGATGCTCAATGAGCTAAAAATAGTGTTTCCCAATGAGCAAGATCCAATGATGCCCGATGGATGGAGATCCCGAAGCTGACTGAAGTGACACCGATGGAACTGGCAGTTGTCACGGCGACAAATTGCAGAGTTGACCAACAGAATAGAGAGATCAGAAAATGACAAAATATCTAGCTAGCATAGCTAAAGGATAGGATTAACTGGTTGTTTGATTTGTTTTATTCGACCACAGTTAAGTAAGTGATTTAAAGATGATTTACATAGCTAGAAAGGAGATAACTATGAGATAAATCAGGAGTTAAAGCCGTAAATCAATTTGGATGGATTATTTTTCATGCCAAGAATCAAGAACCAATAATTAAGGAATATCATGTCTATTTAAGAGACAAGTATAATTCATTACCGTAAGCAAGCAATCAGATACACAAGGGAGTGAACTGATAGAAGATGTTGAAGAGAAACTGATGAAGGATAAACTTCATGTAGTCCTGATCAATCAAGCTAAGGGAGAGCTAAAGAATTCTGCAGACACTGACACACACTGAAGCACAGCATCACAGAGTAGAAAGAATGAAGAACAAAGGAATAGAATTGATACATTGATCAGAAAGGTATTGTACGTAAATAGATCTGAATATCTGCAATTCAAAGTTGCATTAGAAACAGGTCATTTTGTTTCAATTTAACCATTGAAGTATTAAGTCTCTTAACAGAGTAGGACTTAATAGTCTTTTGTAATTGAGGTATATCCTAAAAGATTACTAGAAGATTGACTCATGATAGTAGCACCGGTCTTACCTAAAGCCTATTGACAGTCTAAGAAGGAGGCTGATTCAAGGATGGTAGTAAGATTTGCATAAATCCTATTGATAGTCATGAGACTGATTAAAGGATGGTAGCGTAGATGCCAGATGCTAAGTGACAACCTATGTATAAAAATCCTCTAACAAGGTCGCACTTAACAATGTGTTTGTAACCTTTAACTGGGTTGGCTCCTAACAGAGCTCACTTCAGAAGACTGAAAATTTGGGGTACCAATCCTAGTGGTTTTTCCCTTAACAGGGTTTCCACGTTAAAATCCTTGTGTTATATGTGTATGGTTCATTACTTTATTGTTTTACATTCTGCATATGTATCTATGGATTGATTGGTATACTCTGCATATTTCCTGAGTATCAGTAAATACAGTTTACTGCTTATCGGTTATCAAGGAGAATAAGGACAGATAAGGTAAACCGACAGATAGTTATTTGTTTCAATTATTTCAAAGGCATACATCTTGTAGGGACCTAATAATTTGAGAAGTATTGATTGGTGGATTAAAGTTTAAATTGGATAAATATTTGAGGCCACTAATTCACCCCCATCTTAGTTATTACTAACAATTGGTATCAGAGCTTGTGTACTTAGAAGGAAGGTTTCAAGACCTAAGTAAAGATCACAAAATGAACAGATGAGATGTGTCCAAGTTGACCAAGGACAACTTTGCTTCATGGAAAAGCAGGATAAAGCTTCACTTATCAGGTATTGGAAATGATATTACTCAATAATTAGATACTGAATATGTGTTGCCTAAAGGACCATTGATAGTAGATCAATTGAGAGTAAAGCATGAACATAACTACATGGTTATAGATCTTTCAGTCTCACTCTCTGATGCTGAATTTGAGGATGTCAAAGATTGCAAAAATGCAAAGATAATGTGGGACAAGTTGAAACTTGTACATGGAGGTGATGCAAATGTTTTGAGAGCCAAGGCAGAAAGCCTTAGAGGAAAGTTTGATGATCTGAAAATGAAAGAAGGTGAAAAAGTCACACAGTACAACACAAGAATAAAATAAGTAGTCAATTCTATATGAGGTGTTGGAGGTACACTTGAAGAGGAGACAGTGGTAAGTAAAATCCTAAGAACCCTATTACCCATATATGCTACTAGAGTCTCTGCTATTCAAAAAGTGAGAGCAGTAGCAAATAATATAGTCACTCTTAATAGCTTGACTGGTAGACTGATTTCATTTGAGATGAATAACTTTGATAATAGTGTCTTACCAAGCTTAGAGTCTGCATTCAAGTCTTATGTGAGAATAAGAAAATCTAGTCAGAGACACTCATCTAGAAGAGATAGTGAAAGCAAAAGTGAAGAAGAAGATCTAGATGAAATTGAAACACTCATGGAAAGAAGAATGCTAAGAGGCAAAGGTAAATACAAAGGTAAGTTACCACTTGTATGTTTTAATTGTAAAGAGATTGGACACTTTGCTGCAAGATTTCCTAAAAGAAAATATGACAGAAGTGACAACAGATCTTTTGAGAAGAAATCTGACAGAGGTAATAACAAAGATTACAGAGGTTACCGACGATCAGAAAGAAGTGATACTAGAGATTACAAGGACAAAGGCAAGAAGGCTAGCTATCTAGCTGCTTGCAAAGATGAAGATAATAAAACCGAACTGGATGATGATCTTGAGATAGTGTTTGTAGCTGTGAAGGATGATTCAGATCAAGATGAAAGGTATGAAGAAACTACAGTCATATCTAAGATTAGTAAAAATGATATCTGGATTATAGATAGTGGCTACACTCACCATATGACCGGTGACAAAGAAAAGTTTAATAGTTTTGAAAACTATAAAGGTGGTACAGTAAGAATGGGAAATGATTCACCTTATCAAATTGAAGGTAAAGGAACAGTAATGTTGAATAAACTGATTAAATGTGAAAATGCTTATTGGGTAAAAGGATTGAATTATAATCTGTTGAGTTTTTCTCAGCTGAATAATTCAGGTCATAAAGTAGCATTTGAGAACAAAAAGGAAAAGATCTTCAATGAATCAGGAACATTGATTGGTACCGGTGAACAAACCAAAGGTAACTTATTCTATCTAAATGATACTAACCCCACTTGCTTGATGACTAGAAATGAAGACATATGGCTGTGGCACAAAAGGTTG